>BMAU01005716.1:0-335000 GCA_019973935.1 Trichonephila clavipes | reverse complement strand
CGTGCGATAGTGAAAGCAGGATCGGCACGTTGCCCTGGGCTTCTCCAGACACGTCCTCGATGATCGTCAGGACACAGTTGGAAGCGGAAATCGTCGCTATACACTATAGGTCCCCAGTCAGCATGATTCCAATCTTATCGAGCTAAGCATCACTGTAATCTGGCTCGACAACGTGCAGGCGTAAATGGCAGGTGGCGTGGAGGTCGGTACGAGCGTAAATTTCGTTCTATCAGCTGTCTGTAAATGGTCATGGTGGACACTCGTGTGCGTGTAGTACGTATGATGGTTGATAACGATGAATCAGACGCTGTGACAGCTGATCTGACAATCAATCTGTCCACTCGATCTGCTATGGCCCTATGTCAACCGCTACCATTATGATGCTGAAATCTGCCATTTTCACCCATTCTTGCCAGCATCTTCTAATGGCCGCATCGCTTCGACCCATATGACGAACGATTCTGCGATTTTCCCAACCTGCCTTTTTCGGTTCAATGATACGACTTCTTTCAAACTCTAACAGTTGCTCGCAATGAGCTCAAATCCCTCGGCGAGGCATTTTTTCAGTCTTTGAAAGATATCCTAAATTGCATTGCAACCGAAATTTTGACCATCAGGCTGAGAATCTCTTCTTATAGACACCTGCTGAGTGTGCAGTTCCGATACGCTGTAGCTCCCGCTATTCACTCATTGGAAACCAAATTTTTATGATTTGCATGTTCGGTACACATGTCTTTGCATACGAAATTTCATTTCAAACGAGCTACTCCTTCTTGGTGCATTGTTATTTTTTGTTATAGTGTATATATATATATATATATATATATATATATATATATATATATATCCTTTTTATAACATGGTAGATATGTTCATAAAAAATACCAAGTAGTGTATAATTGTATCATACTAGACTAGCAGCCAATAAAAAATAGATGAATACGTTTTGAATACTTATAAAATAGAATATACAGAAGGTTGTTCACACTTTGTAGAAACGAATTTGTAATTCATTTTCTCGTATGCATTTTGAGATGAAACTTTGGCAACTTCAGAATAGTTGTCTGCTAAGATTTTCTTTTGATTGGAATGAAAAATAAAAGATTTATTTTAGTAAAGGCTCCTGAAAAGGATATAGGACTCGAAGGTTACGTAATTGCGCTTTCCAAGGAGAAATATTCATATCCACAAATTAAAAAGTGGTGTAAAAATCTTGGCTACTGCATCTCAATCAAAGATATTAATAATATACTAGCGGTCCCGACAGATGTTGTCCTGTACACACGTCTTAAATCCAAAAATTACAAACTTTTTTGAATAAGTTGTAACAATCTGGACCATCTTGATGAAATTTTTTATAAAGAAAGTTATTACAATACCTGACATCATCACATGTACAGTTACCACAATTTGATCTATAGATTGCGTGTGAATATGTATTTACTATGAACTAAGTCGAATATAGAAGCTATTCTGAATAGAAACTTAAGCTTGTTTTGATTAAAGGGTAAAAAAGATAAAACTCGAGCTAATTTCATAAAAGGTATATTTTTTTAATGCACAAAAAATAAATTTATCGTAATGCCATTGAATGTGTAATGTTTTTGGTTAATCCTTGAGGAGTATAAGCAAACAAATGCGATGGTTTGTCAAGCCTCGGACATGCTTGGTATAATTGACCGTGCGAAAAGCAAGGATTTTCTAAATCTAAGCCACAAATTGTCATTGCTTGATCTTGTGACTTTTAAATGGTCATAGCAAATGCCAAGCGAATTGGAAATTGTAAACATTTGAATGGGTAGGTGAGTCTGAAAGAGTCATTGGGATCTGTGGTAGAAGTACAGCTTCACCCTGAAGTTTGCCTGTCAAAATAGTGGCCTCAAGAATATTGCCCATGGCTTTTTTATGAACAATCGTGCGCCATTACATAATTTTGGCGCATTTTTAACTAATTGCGATATCGGATCGAATTGTGAATCTAAATTATTCTTTTGAACCCACACAAAAAATATCATCCAAATCAGTCCAGCTGTTTAGGAGGATTTCAGTCACATACACACGCACATAAAAATTATATATATAAAGATATATGCCATATCGCGTAGCCAAATGAACTATCTTTCCGATTCTGCAACATTTTTCGTCTGATTTTAATAGAAATTAGAATGCTTTAAAAACGGTGAAAATATTGGAAAATTCTCCCCTTTTCTTTCTTTTTTTCTTGCCGCACATTAGCAGAATAAATAGCACACATGGGTAAAATAATTTTGCGTTTTAAGCTTTTTAATTGAAATCTTTTTAACTAATTGCGATGTTGGACCGAATTGTGAATCTAAACCATTCTGGAATCCATTTGCACCCACACAAAAAAATGTCATCAAAATCGGTCCAGCCGTTTAGGAGAAGTTCAGTCACATACATACGCACAGAAGAATTATATATAAAAAAATTATTTGAAAATATATTAATTAAAAACGCTAAAAAGCATGATTCGTCTGAATTTTTGTAACAATAAAGATCCGGTTTGGCCTTTCTGACTGAAAATCGATTTTCGACGCCAACTTACGTCATTTTTATATTAATAACGTTGTTACAACAATGCTGGTGAATATTGAGTTGAAAGTTTTTAAAGTTTTTAATTAATATCTTTTTAACTAATTGCGATATCGGACCGAATTGTGAATCTAAACCATTCACAAATCCACTTAAACCATCAGAAAAGATTTCATCAAAATCGATCCAGCCGTTTAGGAGGAGTTTAGTCACATACACAAGCACGGGGAAGATTTATATACATAAAGATTAAATTTGAAAGAGAAAAAGATCTACCAGAGAAAATAAAAATGAAAGCATGACCACGAAACTTCATCCTAAGACTAATAAAACGCAGGCAACTATCAAAAGGGAAGTCTCTGATGCCATCGAATCAATGATTCATTGAATTGAAACTACGAATGTCTTCCGGAACTATAATTAAAATCATTCATAAAGATTTAAAGTAAAAACAGATGTTTAAACCTAAATTTCGTCTCCTTTTTAAAAAAATATTGTTAAAAGAAAAGCAACTGGTAGGAAATTATGTAAAAAATACCTAGCTGCTGAAAAATGGAAATTTGTGGTAATACTTGATGAGGTATGGGTATATTTAAGTGATGGAATGAAAGATAAATTTTCTATTGCACAACTAAAGGGAATGATTGTATGAAATGGCATTGTCAGTGTATAGTAAAGTTCTCGAAGGGAATCATGATAGTTGCAGGATTTTCTAACAACGGCAAATTAAAAATCAAAAAAGTCTGAAGTAAAGCCAAAATTAATTCACTCTACTATCAGCAGAATATTTTAGAACCAATTTTTGAAGAAATTCCTTTATATAGAAAAGACACCGATAAAGTTGAGCTTCATATGGACAAAGTCCCCAGTCGCGCGTCTAAGTCAACTGCCATTTATTTAGCAAAGAAAGAATCAGAAACACAGGAATAAAGTGTATCCCATGTGATGAAATACGTGTAAAATCACCTTATGCTTCTGCAATGGACTTCAGTGCATTTGGCTTTTTAAAACGAGCCTCAATAAAACGGCATCCAAGAACACTAAATGGACTTTGGAAAATGGTCCAAGAGGAATGGAGTAAAATTTGTTTGAAAATTTGCATTTGCAAAGAAAAAGATTCTTTAATAAAAAATTTGAGCTAGAGCTATTGTCAAGAATCATGGTTATCAAATAGAAGCAATTTTTACAAAAAATACGGCATTTATTGATAAAAATTAATTATCAAAATCATTTCCATGAAGTGTAAATGATCTTCTGTACAAAATATAAACCTATGAAAAAAAATTCTGTTTCATTTGAATTCAATGTAGCCTCTTATGAAATTTATTTTTCATCACTGCTTCCCACAATAAGATGAGAACGCTTTTTAAATCGAACAGTATCACTTTCTGAGCTCATTCTGGCCGTGGTAGCATAGTGGTCAAGGTAACGGACTCGTGGGTGGCGTATCAGGAGTTTGAACCTAGTACCTCTGAAGACCCGCTATGTAGGGGAGTGATACACGTTAAATCTGTGAAGAGCTGAAATGTCATCCCGTTGGTGTGTTGTGGAAGTTAAGAGAGTGAGGTGCCAGCTCAGGTGTCGTTCTCGTCACTTGACCATGGTTCAAAATTACGATGCCAGTCGCCAAAAGCTGGTCGCCCTAAATAGTGCGACATAAATGTTCTCTTACTCTTACTCCTCTGAATTCTTTCCTCTATTAAGACTTTGTTTCACTTGCCTCACATAAGAAAAAAAATACTTGTTATTTTAGTTTGTTTGCTGACACTTACAATTTTGTAGTAGATCTTGTTGTATCGAAATGCACAATTGTCCAGCACCTTTTGATTTCTCAACTTTTCTTTCGTTTTAAGAATCTTCAGTCAAGGAAAATTATTCTAGACTTTTTTTTATAAGATAAGTTTTTCCCATAACTTTTTCAGATTAAAATTTGTAGCTTCACAGTTTTCGTTTGAGCTATAGTCTTCAGAATCGATTTGACAAGTATTTTGGGAAATCATTGCTCTAAATCCGCTTCAACCGATTTCTTCTCTTAATAAATTTGACGATATCAATATCCAAAACTTCGCCTCTGATCAATTTAATAAATTGTAACGTCCTCCCAATTCCATTTTTGGCAGATTTAAGCAAGATAGCAATTAATGTTAGTCATATCTTCCTTCAAAACGCATTCAATGTTGCTCGATTTATTTATTTTATCGAAAGTGTTGTAATTTTGATGCACATTTCAATTTTGTAAACTCTGTTTCCTATCATTACATGAATTGAATTTGAATTAATGATGTCTTAAATCAATTGAAATGATTATCTTATGTAATACATTTTAAAGATACGAATAATACCCTGATCTGAAAGTTGGAGCTATGAAGTTCTGTAGCATGGGATGAGTTCTCTGAGTATCCACACAGGAGCGTTATCTAGAAGAATTAATAAGTTAGCAAAATGATCCTTGATTGCCTACAACTTTACTACTAGCTCCTTACTGTCTTGATGGGAATGACTCTTAATGCGAGGTTTATGAAGAGGCTATGATAGTCTAGTGGTTATAGTCACAGACTTATGACCAGCATGTCATGATTTCCGAGCCTCGGTACTGCCTCGACCTGCCATGTAGAGGCGATGATGCATGTTAAAGCTCAAAGTCCCCCTGTTGTAGTTTGGACCGAGGATGTCAGATAAGGCGTCGTTTTCGTCACTTGACCGAGGTTCAAAACTACAAGGTCCGAGGCTAATAGCTTTCATGTTACTTTATAGTGCATCGTTAACAAATACTCATTCACTCACGAACCTTATGAATTTATGAAAAGTCAACTAAAGAATTAATAATTAATTATATCGAAAGTCCTGGTAATTAATATTTTGATGGTTTTAGTTGCAGTGAATTAAACAGTAAATTTTTTAGCTTAGAATAATGAAACATTTAATTTGTACCGAACGAAAAAAAATGTTTGACATTTTGAATATGTAGAAATTTCTCTTTTTTTAACACTTTCACTTGAAAGTTAATCCTCCAGGAAAGGTTCATTTTTCTAAATTTAAACTTTCTTTTATCATTTTTTTCAAAGTTAGTGAGAAGACATTTTTACGAACTATTTTATATGATAAAATGTAAGTTATTTGAAGAAATTGTTTTGAATATATGCAATTTGGTTAAAGAAACGAATGAATGGAGATCTCATGCTGTAGTTACGATATCCAATTGTAAACAAAAGATTGAAACCATGAGTGGCAATGCCACAGCACGATAACGATATTTCATTAATGTCGGACACGGTGCTGGGTTTGAGAGTTAAAAATAAATAGCCATTTTAAAGGCACTGCGTTGCTCAATATATTTGAAGAATGGCTAAAAAAGCATATGATCTACTCTTTAAATTACTTCTTATTGGAGATTCAGGTGTTGGAAAAACCTGCATCTTATTCAGATTTTCAGACGATGCTTTTAATACGACTTTCATATCTACTATAGGTAAGTTGCGGTCATGAGTAATGCTATTTCGCGAAAAGTTTTGAATGTATAAATGTATTTATTTCTGTTAGAGTATAAATCGCTACTCAAGTGTCACATTTTTCGTAATGATTCATATTTTCCTTTTAATTTCTTAGAAATTAATTCATTAAATTAGTTTCTGTACTACTACATGACAAAATTATTGCATTGACAGACCTTTAAATAGAGCAATTTCCTTTCTTATCATTATTATATTTTTAGACATATATTTTAGACTAATTGAAACATCGCTTGATCTTATTTCTAATACTAAGCACTATTTTTTTCTTACCGACAATGGAGGGGGAAAAATGTCTTCTTTTCCTTATTAGTCATATTCATTTTTCCTTTCCAAATCTACCTTTTGAATTTAAAGATTTATTTATCAATTTTCTCGTCTTTCTGAGTTTCATTTCCGTCTCTTATAAATCCAAAGACACACTTCATATTTTAAATGTTTACATAAATGTTCACTTAAGAAATTGAATTTGTTTGTTAATTCATTAATGAATTTATAAGCTTCATGAAATTATATGAATGAAGTTGCTTGATATTTTGATAAGAAATATGCTTACATTGTTTATCTGCAGTCATTGTTTATGTTTAGTCTGAACAATAGAGTTATGTCAAGATTGTACTACTTCAAAGTATTTACTTTAAACTGGTAAATCTTAAAGGTTAAAATTTGATAAGTATATTTTGTAATATGGTTATATTACTCAATGGGAAATGTGTTTTTTCTCCCAATTTCGAGAATAAATAAGGTTAAAAATATTTTTTTTTGATGGTGTTTTTTTAAATGGATATCTTTAATTTCTTGCTCAGCCATTTAATATAAAATATGTATTGACAAGTTTGTATTTTTTCATCTTGATATTTATTTTGTGGGATTTGTTTTCTTTTTCACTGTTTGAAGTAAGACATCTCAAATAAACATTATTTTCTTTTTCCTATTTAAAAATATTTGATGAAAAAAATGTATTCCATCCTATAAATGTTCTGCCTTTTTTTTTGTATTGTGATGTAATCAAGTCTTAAGGTATGTTTTGCTCGAGTGTTGTCTTTTCTTCTCAGTATATTTTTGACCGGAAGACCTTCATTAAAAAAGTGTTAACTTTCTTTTGTGTTCTGTTTTAGAATATATTTAGGGCATTGTGCTTGGAATTTACTAGATTATTTATTAATCTATGTAATCTGCATTTAATAAATTACACATGGACTTCTTTTTGAAAGATTGTATGTAAGGTGGTTTATCTTTTAAAATGTTTTAAGTTTAATTTGTGTTTTTGTCATAATTAAACTTTTTTTTATTTCCATTTTTTTAAATTTAAAACACTTTTTTTGGCTGTAGAATTGTAATTCAAAATGTTGAAAATTCTTGGATAATACGTATCGATATTGGTGCTTATGTATTATCGCAACCTATTGACCACATTATATGAAATGAAGCACCTTGCTGTCAATTCAGCATGTACAGCACATAAGAAATCGGGATAGCCAACTTGGCAAGCAATTAATAGAGTTGGCGATTGTTGGGATAATATGCAAGTACCTTGATATTACTCGCCTATGTATTTTTCCCTTTCTGATGTGTTCTTATACAAAAATATATTTATACTTGGATTAAAAATATATTTATACTTGGATTAATCAATCATACTTTTCCATTATTGTTGCAAGGAAGTGTTTATTTTTTTTGTATATGTATTTTTGTTGATGTATGCTTATGCCATACATCTACTTTTTTTCATTACTGACAATTATTATAATGATAACTCATCAATAATGAAAGTTTAGTAAAAATTATGATATATATTTAACCTTGTTCAGTTAACAATACATTTTTTGTTATGATTTTAATTAATCATTCTTTTATCTGTTTGATCTAATGCAAGATATATATTTTATTATACTTACAAGTGTTTATATATTAAGTTTTCTGTTTAAATAAAGCATTATCAAATTGCAATCAAACCATACTTGTTTGTATTTTTCTCACATTAATATTCTTTTGTCAATTTTTCATTGTTAAATGTTTTTTACTAAAGGATTTTGTATGTGTTGCCATTTTAAAAAAGAATAACTTGAGTATGAGTTTTATCTTTGTTTTCGCTGAAATATTTTTATGTAGATAAATGGTTCATTATACTGATCGTTTTGAGTATAACTCGTGTATTAGGATGAATATTTGTTTAAAAAATAAAATTAAAAATGCATGAGAACCTTCTATTATAAGTTAGCTAACGATGAAAATTATCCTTTTAACGGACTGAATATGATTTTAAAATTTTTGCCTTTAATTTTATATAGTGTATTATTGTGAAAACTCGCCTTTAAATATTCTAGTTCTTTTGAAGAATTAATATGACATTAATATATTTTTTTAAGAATGTATACTTTCTCAAGTTAGTTAATAAATATTTGATTAATCAGTATAATTTTTAGTTAATTTACTATCAATAAATAACTATTTATTTGAGTCTTAAGCCGCCATCAATACTTAGCCGCATCCCAAATTCTCGAAACATTTTTGTGAAAAATGAATAGTGTAAAATGGTTTATCAATATCCAATTTTACAAAATTAAGATAAATTTAAAAGGAGAAGGAATAAGAAGAGTGAGTAATTAGTTATTTTACCAGTATTATAAACTTTTAAAAACATACATGAATCCAGTGGCGTAACAGAGAACATTAGGCCCCCCTGCAAAGTCAGGTTTTGGACCCCAAGCCAGTACAAAGGATTGCAAAACTATACTTACTTCGTGTTAGTCAGGCTTTGGGCCCCCTTGAACCCTGTCCCCCCTGAATGCGGGGGTGTACGTTATGCCACTGCATGAATCTGTAATTGCTCTAACTGCCTTATCTAACATTTTTGTCTTCGATTCTTAGCCACATCCAATTTTTGGTAGCGTTATAATTGGAAAAAATCATGCGACTCTCTCTCTCTCTTAGATTCAAAGCAATACAGTAGTTTCAATATCTGCATGTTAAAATATAGTACATAAATTTTTTGAAATGTTAGTTACTTTGACATTAGATGCGATGATAATTTTCCTTTTATTGTAGTTTGTGACTATTTTTGAGCTATAAGATATTAATTTTATAACAGCTTAATTCATATATTTTAGTTAAATTCTTCTATCATTTCTAGGAATTTATCAATAAGGTTTATATTTTCCTGTTCGTAAAATTTGACTAAAATATTTAACTTGTCAATGGAGAGGAATTAATTCTCATTAAATTCTTAAATATGTTGGGAATGGTGTTAAGCAGAAAATTTAATTCTCAATATCCTAAGCTGGGGTCAGTCTGAATCATGAAGCAAATATATATATTCAAAATAAAATTTGCGGTTTTTATGCTCATTAGAGCATGAGAAATTGAAGTTAATTTTTTTTAAAGATCTTCAAAATATTTAACAAACTGTAATAAAAATCATTGCAAGATTAGAGGCAATTTAAAATCCGTCAATTAGCAAACATATGGCAATTTTGTGATCAGTGGTAAAGGCAGGTTTGTAATTGAATATTGTGGTATAATTTAATTTGAGGAAACCCAATAGCAGTAATTAGCACTGAATGTTAATATCTATATTTATGCATGCATAGAGAAACCTATATCCTGAACCTGATTGAGTGTATATCTATATTGATGGAAACCTTTTGAGGGATACTGACTATGTAGTGTCAGGAGAATTTACAGCCATCTTTTCTCCTTTAATTTTACAATTGGTAAAGGCACAACTGTTTGGATAGTGAAGTGGCTCGCTGCCATTTGTGGTAGCCCTGTCACATTGTCATTTGAATAGTTTTATGAAGGCTGTTATCTTTTGTGATTCAAAGGCTGCAATTTTGGTTCTGAACTTAATACTATTCCCTTCTCTATCAACATCCTAGGATGTGTAAAAAAACTCTTTCAGAGTCTGTTTGGGCTTTCTAAGGAAATTGTCTTGCTGGAGATCTCGGGACACTGAGGTGTAGGTAGTAATGTGCTAGCAGACCCCCTTACACAGAAGGAAGCTTCTATCTTAGAAAAATCAAGAAAAGCTTTTCCTCTTACCACTGTCAACTACTGTCTTATAAGGAAAAGATAAAGGATTTCACTTTCAATCAATACAAAGAGAAATTCCGAGAAGATCTAGTGGAATAATCTCGAAGATATTCTTATGTGGTTGAGACATAACCATCTCCTCAAACATTTTCATTGAATTTGTGTTGTACAACCTCTTTTTTTGCACTCTCTGTGACCTACAGGAAGAGATGAATGGAGACCACCTTCATCATTGCCCAGTACGAAGGGTACATCTCTTCATACAACTGTTACTGACACACAAGAGACTTATTGGGTTCATAGACTTTTCTTGCCATGCATGTTATTTTATGTGTATTTTTCTGTCCCTTTTTTGGTTGTCTTCTGTAACCTTGACTGTTGGAAATAAAAAAAATATAGAAAAGCATACTTTTATTTAGAGGATCAAAATATAGGGAAAAAAAACCAAAATTTATTTTGTATTCTTTATATTTTTATATGTAATTAGAATAACTAAATTTTTTTCTGTGGGTTCAAGTGATTTCAGTATCATTTATTTTTTTGTCTCTCATTTAAACTTTTAATGAGTAAGAGTACAATTTTACAAATATGTATTCTAGGTATATTTATATGTTTATTGGGTACTTATGTATTATATACCATCGACCAATTTTGCTGAACAAAAAAAAAAATTTGTGCCAATTTAAGAAATAACCCCTAATGGTGTCCTTGTTATTCCTGTGTTCTAACATGAGTGGGAACAGTTTGTACTACTGGCCTGTGGATGGTATTTGGTGACATTTTTTTAATTTGGTGAAATTTGTCAATGGTATGATACACATAAGTACCATTTATTATTTTAGGCAAATACAATACCATGGAATATTATACTAACAGTAAAAAAAGTTTTGGGAATCAATTTTTGAAAAGTACTGACACACACACAAAAGATATCTCTTTTGGGTATACAATAAGTGGATTAGTACTTAATATAATTTTTATATTTTAGTTGTGAGCTTCGTGTAACAGAAGCATCCTTATTGACTTATCATCCTCAAACATTTTCTTTGTATCAGTATTTCTGAATGTTCTCCTTGATTACAACCCATTTTTTTAACCTGAAAATCATCGTTAAAAGTATGTGCTCCTGAAACATACACCTTTAAGTAGAATTTTATATTTATCCCCATGTCTATTATATAATTAAGAGATATTTAAATTTGAAAAGTTACAGATTTTTTTGTGTTCTTTTTTAACTAAAACTTTTGATTTTCAGCTGTAAGTTTATTACTGTCTGCATTTATAAAATTTACTTAGATAATTATGTTATTGTGGTTTTGCTTCCTTGGGATCTAAAAATCTTATAAAAATGCCACTTTAATGAATGTACTGTGTTAATTTCTTACTAGATGCGTGTACCATTCTTATTGACAGTTTCTAAAGAATACTTACATTTTTGGGTGTTATTTTTATTAGACTAGTTAAAAAAATATTTAATATTTGGTCCATAAAAGTATTTCTTTATTATGTACATATTTAACTATATATATAAAAAAAATCCTTTAAGAGGGATTTTATAGCGATGGAAATGTTTACCGAAAGGCAGATATGAAGGAGTTACCTCTTTGATTGCTAATGCATATTTGATGTATTATGTTTGTTATTCTTTAAAAGTTGAATGATTTTAAGAAGTTTTTGTCCCTTTTCCCTCAAGACAATTTGAGTTTTATATGATTTTAGGAGTATGATTTTTTTTATAGTAAAGCATCTGTGAAGTGCACCCTCAGAAGGCTGTAAAAGATTTAATTCTAGTGAACGTTAAGATGTACAATATGCTCAATATCTTCTCCTTCTAGTGTCTCAGATATTTCAAATGATTATTCATTACTCCTTGGCCATAAGCTTCAAGGACATTCGATTATAGTAGTAAGCTCTATTCTGTCAACTAATTACCCTTCGAAATCAATCAATTATGAATGAGAATTTTTCAGATAATTACTGCTGACCGTTGTTTTACACTTATGTTCATTACATCAATATAATCCTTTTCAAACATAGCATTTTTGTGAAACTGAAGAAATGCAATTAAGCCAACATGATTTAATTGTAGAGATACAGTTAAGGTTGAGGCACGGGTGACTGTAGAAATTAAATTTCATTGTCCTTTTGCTAATAGGGATACATATATGTCCTCTTCAAGCTTGGTGCTCCTTTCACAGCTCCCAGTATTTTTCTTGCTCAGCAATATAATTTTCTGTGGATTCTTTTAAAATTCTTTGAGATACGAAACTGTAATATTTAGGTGTCTCTTGCCATATATGAATCAAAATGACCAACTACTTGATCACATTACCGTGATATGTTAGATGTTCTTCTCTCAATATTTGTGATTAAGGAGGAAAAACTGATAGAAATATCTTTAGATATTAGTGTTTCCTCCTTCAAATTTTTTGCTTAAAATTTGAAATAAGGGAAATACACAACAAAGTGGCCCCACTTTTTTGTATTGATAAAATGTCTTGTTAAATAATGCTTTCAGCTCTTATTTTTTTCTCTGATAGCATAATTGTCAGAAATATAGTTTTGCATAAACACTATTGTGAAGCATTGTTTAAAACTTTTCCCAATATTATTTAATATGGAGTTTTTATAATTGGAAGAAGCATAAAGTTTTAGTAGTAATGGAAGTATTAAAAATATTTCTGTTTATATAAATGAATCACTGCATTTATCTTGTTTGCAGGGTTTTCTTGTGAGTACTTAATATTTTTTTAAAGAATAATTTAGCAGTAACAAAGCTCTTGCAAATTTGTTAATCAAAAATAGTTATTTTCATTAGGAGTTAGGAAGGTCTGTGAACTATGACTGTGTATGATAAATAAAAATTAATTTGTTTCGTATGAAATCATATCTGCTTGAACTTTTGAAATAAAAGAATATCTCTAGATGAGTTAAATTGCATTTTGAGTGATTCAGAAGCTTTTCTGTAAATTGTGTTTTTTTGTTACGGACTTAATAGAAATTATATTTAACTTCAACATTAACAAAAGCTTTTGTAGTATTTGAGAATTTTGGTAGGATATGTGTTTATAGTTCACATATTTTAAAATCCTGTGTTGATTGGATTTGTATGTTATGATCGTTAGAAGTATTTACATGCTTGCAATCTATTTCATTAGTGTTTTAATTTTTATTTATTAATGTTCATAGTACATTCATGATTTCAGAGTTTTTATAGACCGTGTATTTGTATTTTAGCTCTCAATTATGATATATTCAGGGTTTTAACCATTTTTATTCCTTCATGTGCTCGATTTTGAACAAGTTAAGGCATATGTGAATAATTGACGTTTTAAAAATGTAAAATTATATTAATCAGGAAACAGTTGCAAAAGAAATCATTGCTATGATGTAAAATACATTTTAATATACATACCCATGTAGTATAGCTCATTGTTTTATGTGATGTTTGGGTGAAGTACATTTTACTTTTAGCAGAGTAGAAAAGATTTTAATTTTTTAAAACATCATTTAAAAGATTTTTTAAAATTGATGTTCTACGTATTTTATTAAAAATATGTTAGTATACAAAAATGTATGGGAACTTCATTTTTTTTCAGTGTACAGTTATGGAATTGTAGAAAACCATTTTTTTTCAATCAAAACAATAAAAAACCAACTTAGTAGAAAGGTGATATTTATGCAATTATCAGTAGCATGATGCCAAAAATGTGAGGGTATAATGATACAAGGAACCATCAAGTTGTAAATGTTATGATGTACATGTTGTAAAATAATTGACAAGTTTGAAGAAGGGCATAGTTTGACAAGTGTTGCCCAAGATTTTGAAATTGACAAGAGTATCGGTGCTTTTCAAAGGATAGGCACAGCTACAGAATAGGTTGATGGTGGTTAGCCAAAGAAAGCAATGACCAGTGATGTTCAATATATCATGCAAATGAAGAGAAATCAAATCCAGGCAATAAACAACATTGTTCAGCAGCTGCATATGTCAATTGGATAACTGGTGTCGTGGTTTAATATGGTCAGATGCCTTTATAAGGGCAGCCTATTTATCCATCTAGAGTGCTTCATACCATTGACAGTAGCCCATTAGTGGCACCATTTACAGTGGTGTGATAAACTGGACATCTCATTTAATGGAGTTGGGTCCTAATTACCTATGAGAAGCATCTCAATCTGATAAATAATGCTTGGTGCAGGGGTTGATAATGAAATGTACTTTTTCATCCCAGTAACATCAAGGAAATAGACTGATGGGGTGGGTGATTACGGCATACTTATCTGGGGATTGATAATGGTGGATGAATAGAGCTCTACATTTTCAACAGAGGTTTGCTTACTGGAAATAATTACTTTGAAATTATTCTCTCCATGCGTGACTGTCCTTAGATGCTTTTGATCCAGGTCTTATTTTTGTGGCTGACAATGCATGTGCACACAGGACCTTTCCTGTTGAAAAGCTTCTAGAAAGTTAGAATATCTGCAGAAGGATTTGACTGGCCTGCTCCCCTTATTTAAATCCTACCAAACAGGCTTTGGGAAGAAGCTTGACAACAAGATCGAATCCTCTGGAGAACATTGGCCAACTGAAACAGATCCTCCTTGAAAAGTGGAAATTCTTACCCAAGAATTGTTCCATTATTTGGTAATGAGTATGAACAGATGGTGTCATGCAAACATTGCTATTAGGGGAGGTAAAGGACTTTGATTTATTTTCCCTCCTCATGGTCAGACAATGATTTTTACTAATTCCATCCTGTCTAAGCCTTTATCTGCTTTGTTCTATAATGTATGTGTGCATTTCAATTTTTTTGGTGAATTTCATGTCATTCAGTTGATTTTTTCGGAATTACGACACAATCGAAACAGTTACGTAAGTTTTGCACTTTAAAATGTAGCTTTTGTTTTCCAATAAACAATATTTAACTTTTTAAATTCAAATTGAAGTCGTTAAAGTTTTAAATATAGGTAACATTGGGTTTGAATAAGGCAAATTTGTGTGAGGTATTTTGAAGGTATTCCAATGTTCGATTGTTTCAATGGGAAAAGTTTAATTTATGATTCATTTCTAAGCAGCAAAGATTTCTCTATTTTATCACTCAATTTTGCAATTTTTTTAATGAAAGATTTTATTTTTTAAAAAAATTTGTGGTCAGGATTCTTTATTTCAAACTATATTTTTCACTTACGATCATAGTTCTTATTGTTCTATTTTAAATTAACAGTAATTGCGACAGTTTGTGCCTTACATGTCTATTGAATCCAAACTGTCATTATGTGTACAATTAACAAGGAATTACGGAGGTTTCTTTTCATGGTTTTACTAGCATGTGGTTTTCCCCAAACTAAAACTATCGTGGAAAGAGAATGTCCTTCCTTCCTCAATTTCGTTTAAAATCTCTCAAATAAAATGGCCCAAAAAGTTTTTGCCTTTGAATTCAGAATATCTATTGACATTAATCTATGGATAAACCAAGTATTAATAAATATCTGTACTTCAAAAAAAAATGCGAGACCCTTTTTTTTTTAAAATTACATGTTCATTTGCATATTCAAAAATTTAAAAAAAGGTCATATATATTTTTTAAAACCTGAAAAGTTAATTTTAGTACTTTGTAAGTGATTGGAGATCTCCCTGGCCATATTTACCTTCCTTTAAAAAAATTTTTTTATTCGAGGCACTTTTAAAATTATTGCCGCATTTTCTCTGCACTTTTATGAATATAAATCTTATTGCATCGAATGATATATAATTTTTATTATGCAACACACTAAAGCTATTGTATTGTTTGGCTAACAAGGCGATATATTTTTGAATTAAATTTCACTCTTTTAAAAGCGTTTACGATCTTCATAATTTGTCAGTGAAATTTCCCTCCCGCAGATTTCTCAATGTATTCGATAAATATGCATTTTTCTTCTGGGAATTTTGTTGATTCATTTTCTATCAAGATAAATGAACCTCTCAACCTGCTGTTTGAGATAATTTATTGAACTAGTGCTTATCAGTTACTTAAACTGTTCACCTCATAGTATTGAAGTATTTCATGTTTTAAAATATTACGAAAAATCCAAAAGAAATAATCACGTTCATGATCGAATCCTACCTCGTGTTGTGTGCGTAAGAGAAAGCGAACAATCACAATTCAGTAGACGGTAGTTCCACAGAAATGTTCACTAAGGTTAAAGCCCTTTAAAATATAATTTTAACGCCTCGACGAGCATTGTCTTTTTGGATTTACTTTCATAATGCGTGTCTTTTTCTCCTTCTTTCTTCTATTAAAGAGTGAGGATATATAATTCTTCTGTCAAGGGAATTCTAGCTACTGTATTCATTTTACCAGGTGCTGTTACGTCATTTATCGTTCCACGACTTAATTTCAACAACGATTTTAAGAATAGCGATGACTGTATGCTACTGATAATGATCTTTTCAACTTTCTCGAAAAGTACTTTTAATGCGCTAGTGTCACATAAATTAATTAGGCTTGTCTTTCTGTATTGGATTTTCATTGTCAGAGTTTTGATTTAGCTTTGGATGCTTGCCTGGTCTAATTACAAATGGCTGTCATATGTATTTAGAAGACATCTGTATTGTATTTAATGATGTGCAGGATGAGATTATCTTTCTGTGCACATACGGCTTCTAACACTCATGAGAGATATGTAATTCAAACACGTTTATTACAAGAAAATGAGATATCTGTTTACATTTTTACACTTATGAATGTTTTTCCTCCTCCCCTGATTTGTTATTGCTTAGAAATGAATATTGGAAGTTGATAGCGATGCATTTTGTTAATTCTAATGTAAATGTGCCAGAAAATTATCTGACGAAAAACATTTATATTTCCATTTACTCGTAATGACGCAATAATTACCCTTCTGCACAAATTGAGGTTTCTTAAAAGACGGGGGGATGCGGAGCATGTAGAGATGGTCAACTTATTGAACTTGAACTGGTTTTATTGTATTGATTGATACAAGCACTTTATTCACATCTTAAAGAGAATATACAAAACTGCATAATCATAATACATTAAATCGTAATCATTTAGTATGAATATTTTTTTATGGTTTAATCCAGAGATACTCAACCTTTTTTCCCACCGGGCCACATATATAAGGCAACTATTTCACGCGGGCCGCAACATATGGATTAATGGGGGGAGACACTTTAAGGTCAAGGACATTTAAAATGCAAAAAAATTGATCAAAATATTGACACTCATAATTTTGGATTTTATTTTAAAATGATATTAAACTCTATCAAAAGCAACTCGCAAAAAAATAATTTTTATACTTTTTTTACCCAGTTATGATGCATTTAGGATTTTCTTCCATCAATGATCCCAAGGTCTCCCACTCGAAATATTCTGTTGCTGTTGCAAAGATTTTTTTAAAAAAAGACAATTTATATCTCGTCTTGAAAGAGATCCCAGAGAAAAAGAGCCATTGAAAGATTTGTGCTCGGTGATAGTGACGAACAAAATTAAATTTTTTTAACTAACATTTTCATGACAAAGCAAACAAGTTGTTGATCCATGTTCCTTTTTCTCTACAAAATATGGTCAAGGTCCCTATCGTTTCGAAACAATATATATTAGGTACTTTTCGTTTGGTAGACATGAGGGTTAATAAAAAGTTAGATTCAACCATGAATATGGTCTCTGCTCCACTGTTATTTGTTATCGCTAACCTTTACAGTAGCAAAAAGTTATCAAGTATTGATCTATGTGATTGCTTGATTGATAGAATTTCTCGCTAAATTTTTAATGTATTTTTCTGAAATAATTGAATTTATTAGTGTAACGGGGAAGAGGTCCAGGGGCCGCAGGTTGAGTATCACTGGTCTGATCCATTGTCAGAAATGGGGGGAATCAAATGGGGTGTGTTTTTTTTTTTCTTACGAAAAAAAGCTCTCGACTCAGGCGATTTCATTCACAATACATGAGAATTTTCTGAAAAAATTTTTTTGACTATATTGAATGCATTTAAAAACTTTAGTCCATATTGAATTTTAATATGGATTAGAACAAATAAATGTATCCAACTCTCCCTTCTTTTTAACTGTCCGTTCAGTAATTAAAATGTGCTTATTAGACAAAATGTTGAAGAGAAGGGGTATTTTTAGCCATGTAGAGATAGTAGAAATGTTTCACAAATCAGTAGTTACCGATTTACTCCTAAATAAATGCGAAACACTTTTTGAGATTTAAAAAAAAACACAAGTTTCTCCCCCCCCCCCTATTTGTTCTAAGATGAATACATGCTGTATTTTTAATCTAAAAACATGTTTTTAGCGGATCAATTGAATTGAACTGTAGAATCATTTTTAAAGTAAAATAATTAATATTCAAAAGATGCGATTTTATTTTTATCTGCAATAAATTTTATAGACGGACACTTTTACAAATTTACAGGGTAATAAAAAAAATTGAACAAAAATAATTATTATATGAAACATTTACAGTATATTAATTCTTTTAAAATAATGCATTGTCGAATTTAGAAAAAAAAAAAAAAAAAGCACCCGAGGGTTGTGTGATTAAGAGATTACGATGTAAATATTTTATCTGTGTGTGAGTCACGATTTCCATTCTTGAAATTGGATTTTCTAAACGACAATACTCTTTATAAGTTATCTTAATGAAAAAATAGAATGTTTCTTAAATCGCAAACAAGTAGCCTCCTACTTTATTTTCCTCATTTGGATAATAAGTAACTTCTGTCTTATATGTATATTATATTGCGAATATTTATAGTGCATGTACTTTTTTAAAATGAAAGCCTTATTTGCATCATCTTCTTAAGAGCTTTAAAAAGCTATTGTTAAAAATAAGAAAGAATCTTGTTTTATGATATTTTAATTGAATAAGCTTTGCGTGATGTTGATAAAATCATAATGGGAAGAAACTGCAATGTTAAATACTGCGTTTCTAGGTCACCTTAAGTCACTTAGAGTTAATCAGGTTGACTGTTTGCACTTGGCGAACTTCTTTGGCTGTACAAAAGCAGTAAAAAATGAATTTGTGTATAGCTTTTATTATCGCAATGGGGTTTTAAATATCTGAAGAGTGTGAAAAACTGCACTTTTAAAATGTTTAGAAACTTATGCAATTTATTTTTTTTAGAAAAAGGAAAGTTAAAATTTCTTTTTTGTGATTAAAATTTATATACATTATACATTAAATTTTAGAATTTTATTCAAAACCAAATGAGATAAAAGGATTTCCTACTTATAGTAAAAAGATTGTAGGATTTTTTTCCTTTTCTTTAGATATTTTGTAGTTCATTATATGTAATAGAGTGGTTTTAAAATATGTGCTCTCTTAAAATCAATTTATCTCTAGTATTTGTAATTTTTATTTTTACGAAATGCATGAAAAGTTCTTCACAAGCACGTTTTTCAAAGAATTTTCATTGAATGAAAACATTTTTTTCTTGCCACTGAACATGCAAATTGCAATTCGAGGTTAATTATTTTAAGCTGTATAAATACTAAATAGTTGCTTTTCAACAACAAATTATTTCATTTTTTAAGTACACTCTTTAGCATAAAAAGCAATGCACCAAGGAGTTATACGAATGGAACGAAAATAGGTGGATGTAATGCACATATGTGTATTTATAACGAAACACTAGTAATATCATGGGAATTGAATGTTTTATCAAAAAGAAAGAAAAAAAAAAGCTTTTAGAAGAGGGAGGGGGGAGGGTGGCAGCATTAGCAAAACTGTTGGATCCGGTTGGTTATTAACTCGTAGAGTTGGTTGATGGCCGTTTGCCAAAACGTTAGAAATGCTAAGTTAGATCGCCGTATCTAGGGATGTTCGGATACTCATTAGATCGCCAACGTACTGTTAGCGAGAGATCTAGCGATCGTATCGGTTGAGGAAGCTTTAGCACTAAAGACCCGCCGTGTAGGGCAGCGATGCACGTTAAATCTGTCGAGAGCTGAAACGTCCTCCCGTTGGTGTGGTGTGGTAGTTAGGAGAGGGGGTGCCAGCTCTGGTGTCGTCCACGCCACTTGACCATGGTTCAAAATTACCTAGTCCGTCGCCAAAAGCCCTCGTGTAGCTGAACAGTGCGACGTTAATATTCAATCATCATCATCATCATCATCGAGGAAGCTTTAGAGAAGCACTAGGACAAGCAGTAGAAATGCGTCGTTTGTGCCGCCAGGTATTGATTAAATACAGGCTCAAGGGTCCTTGAAAGGGGCGCAGAATCTTGTCGACAATGTACTGTAAAGGTGTCACGAATTACAAACAAAGGTGTCCTTTTATCAAATGGAATTGAACCCTATTTCTTAACTCTTGATTCTTGGGTTGTGCGATGGACAACAATCACATGAGTATCCCATCGTCGATTGGGATATTTCCAAGCACATCTAGCTCAAGCAGGTTATCAGCGCTCAGTTTGAAATGGGATTCATCACTGAAAACAATTCTACTCCATTCTGTGAAGTTTCTGGTTGAATGTGCCCGGCACCATAGCAAACGTATTTTGCCCGTGTATAATAGTGAAAGGAGGCCGGTGCAATGGCCTCCGTGACTTCGGTTTCTGTTCGCTGAATTGCGTGTCGATGGTCACTGTAGTCACAGGTGGCCTAGTTATATGTCGGATCGTAGATGAGAGTGCATTGGAGGCTGTGGACGGTGATAGGACGATCACTCTCTCTGTCCTCTTCGTCCTGTCGTTCGTTTTCGGTCGACTCGGCTACGTTCATGGCGCTATAAACGACCATGTCTCATCCATTCATGCCAGAATTGAAGAATTGTAGTGTCACTGTGATCCAGATTTGGAGCAATCCTACAATTTGACTACCCTGCTTTCTACCCTATCTCCTGTAATGACATCCTGTCCTCTGCATTATATATAAACTGCAAGATACAGTTCATGTTCCATAATAATTACTCGGTTCTTGTACTCTTTGAATTACTATACGTGCATTCATTTCATATGTTTTTACATATTTATTTGTTGCTATTTCTCCAATTTATCTAATTTTGTCACCATTGTGTAGTGGTTGATTTTTGTGAACTAGTTATCAAACAATGAACAAAACCATTGTTTACTTTCTTAAATGAAATTAAGTCTTTTTTGAGATAGTATAGTTATTTTTCCTAAGTCAATATTTCTTGTAGTTTTAAACCTACATTTTGGATTCGTTTTTAATTTGAAAATCAAGATTTGGTAGTTCTTACTTTAGATTAATCGTTGCATTGTTGCAAAGTGCACGGTTCTGAAAAATAACTTATTTTTTCCGTTTCCCGTCTCGCAACAGAACAAGGGGGAAATGATGCGCAGTGAATCATGCATTCATTCTTTGAACGTATATAATCGTAATTAAGAATCTTTAGTAGCTATTTTTTTATTTTGTTTTCTTAATTCGAAGTATTGAAGGAAGTTGACGCACCATAAGGAATCTCTGCCCAAGGACTTTTCGAGAGCTCTTGACGTTTTTTAATCACATGTTACGTCACGGCCGAAATGTCTGCCTTTAATAATTTTGTTTACGTCGCCGTGTTTCAATTTTTTTAAAAAAATTATATTCAAATTAACAGGTATTTTGTTTGAAAATTTCCGAACACATGATCTCGTTCCTCTATGTGTTTAATTTAAATGGTGGATTTTCGTTTAGCTCGAATTATTCGGTTTTTATTAGATTCCGTATTTAAAAATAGCTTTTATTTGTGCACCAAATTAAAAGAAGAACAAATAAAATGAAATTCGTTACAAGATATTTATAACTTATACAAAATGAATAATTAATATTTAATCATCGTAACTTTTTTTTACAATAACGACTCATTGATTGTCTAGATTTCTGAGGTATTTATATTGTACACAAAGTATACCTATTATTCAAATGATGTCAATATTTAAATTGATGTGGACACTTAGCAATATTTTTTAGAGAATAAAATGCTAAATTTTTTGCTCTATTATTTTTAGTAATTCACTGTTATTTTACTTATGTTTTTCAAAAAGTTGTTATACTGTTCACTTAGCTTTAAGAATATATTTCAACTTTTGGTACTTTTTGGATATATGTATATATATCGAAATTAAAAGCCTAAAAATGTCTCGGATCTTGTCCTCATCATATCAGATTCAAAGTTACAAGACAATCTCAGTAGACCTTCATGTAAACTTTTATCTATTTTTATAATTTATTAAATAATTGTAATTATGATTGGACATTGAAATAAAATATGAAATTGAAAGCTTTTTTGCATAACTTAAAATATAATAATGCTTTCTTGGATAATTTATCTGTTCTAAATCAACATTATAGATTTTCAAAAACTGTGGTTTACGTATTGACGTTTTAATCCTCCTTGTTCTTAAATTTTTCATTGGCTTCTGTTTATAAGCCAAAAAAGTTAAGAAATATTTATTTTTATTTTAATCTATAGGCTCTTGCATATACGTACATCTAGATAAAATAAAGTTAGAAGTAATATAAATTTTGTATTTATTTATATGAGCATGAGGTTTTATCAATACAAACCAAGCGCTCTGTTTTTGGGAGAGGGATAAAAAGAAAAGAATTTATAAATCTGTAAACTTTGCATTTCTTTTTAAGTTTTAGAATTCCAATTGTTTTTGAATTAAAAAAAGCATTTTTTAAAATTTTTTTTTATTGAAAACAATTATAAAATCCCCGTGCACCACAAAGTATCACACGGGGCTTACAGAAGTAAATATTAAACACACATTCAAGGGAAATAAACAATTAAAAAAAATGAAGTTAAAAAGGATTACAAACAGTTACAACAAATTTACAGAAATTATTGAAAGCACTTCTGGTGGAAAGAAATTGGTGAAAATTCGGTGGCCAATTAATGTTGAGTCTCTTGAACGCCAGTCTTCTGATCTTTCTCTCTCTGACATACTTGGAACACAGAAGGATCACATGTTCTACATTTTCCTCGCCACCAATATTACAGTCACAGAAAGATGGAGATAAAAAAAAAAGCATTGAATCATGATTCCAATCATTCAGTTATAAATTCTTGAGTCTTTTCTCTCTATGGTCATTACCCAATAAATTAAAGTGTGGACAAGTTTTAATTTTTTTCTTACATCTTTACTGCTGACAATATTAAAAATTAAATAATTTAAGTTTTTTAAAGTAAAATAATTTATGAAAAACTTGAGTTTTTTAAATATAAAGTGATTGAGACATAAAATTTCAGACATAACATAATTTGTACAAAAGTTAATTAAAAAAATTTCAACATTTGAAATTTGTTAGTAATTTTTCTCTCTCGTAGGAGGTTTAACAACAAATACATAGTGGATATTAACATCTTTATATAGCATGCTGTTAATATTCAAATTAAGTTGCTGTGGGTTTCAAATAAAATGAATTTATTAAATGAAGTTTATTATTTTTTTTATAAATGTTTCTTAGCATTTAATATTTTTTTAATAAACAAAAAAAGATCAGGATTTCTTAAAATCAAATTATTAGTGTTGTGCTGATATTTTATTTTTTAAAAATCTTTTCTTTTATTTGAACTGCTTATTTATTTATTGTCTTTTTTTTTTAACAGGTATTGATTTCAAAATTAAAACATTAGATATTAAAGGAAAGAAAATAAAACTGCAGATATGGTAAGAAACTTTTTTTTGTACTTATTTAACTTGTGATAGTTGTTAATGCAATAGATATGACATAAAATATTTTTTTCTGCCTTGCATGTTTCTTAATTAAAAGTACTCTTGTTACATATAGTATCGTTAAAAATGTATAACTTTAGATATTTCATATTAATCAATTCATAGCCATTTTCAAACAAATAAATTCAAAACTACTGATGATTTACATATATATATATATATATATAATATATATATATATATATATATATATATATATATATGTGTGTGTGTGTGTTAAAAAAATATTAGACTTGTTTGTTTGTCTGTGTGTAATTATAAAATGTGTCTTAATTTTTTTTCTGTACTTTTTATTATAAAATCATAATATAAATACTATGTGTTCAATTTTTATTGATATAATTGATTGTATTGATTCCCATATTTTTTAGAAATTTCTCTTATTTGTGAAATTGTTGAATTTCTATGTGTGTTTTTTTCTTCAGGGATACTGCAGGTCAAGAACGTTTTTATACTATTACCACATCTTATTACAGAGGTGCCATGGGCATTATGTTGGTTTATGACATTACAAATCCAAAAAGTTTTGATAATATTGCGAAGTGGTTGCGAAATATTGATGAAGTAAGTTTTATTTTTAAATTTTCTATTAATAAAACTTTTACAAGTGTAAATTTTTTACACATTTTTTTTTGTCTTTTAGCATGCAAATGAAGATGTAGAAAAAATGATTCTAGGAAATAAGTGTGACATGGAAGACAAAAGAATGATTAGTAAGGAGCGAGGAGAGGCTGTAAGTTTATGTTGCTTAGATTTCTTATTTTCATTTTAAAGTTATGCTTAAAGTTATTGTACAGAAAGGGTTAAACAAAAGGTAATGCATGTTTATCTAAATTCAAGTTGATATAAATATCCAAATTCTGTTTTATTGCCACTTATATCTCTTATTTTAATATCCTTTGCTCTTTTATTTTACATTACATTAAACTTGCATTTTTAATTTTCCACGGAGGGAATATAATATAAGTTGCATATATTTTCCAAAAATTTTTTAAGGCTCTATGAAAATACTCCAGAATTAATTCAAAAGATGTGATCAAAATTCAGCATTATTTAAAAAAGTTCAAAGAAAAATATTTTAATATTGAAAATGAACAAAGAGGTGGGATCTCCCATTGAGAGTGATACTTAGGATTTGAAAGCATAGGTAGAATCAGAACTCCCTGTAACAAATAGAGTTCTGTGTACAAAAAACAACAGTAAAACGTATAACAATAATAAGAAATGTTTCATGAGCTGACATCTGGACTCTACAGCAATTTTAGAGTTCAAAAACTGCCAGCAATGAATAAATATTTGCATATCAGCAATCACAATAAAAGAAATTAATCCTTTTTTAAATTTAGGGATTGTAAATGTTACTTGAAAAAGGCAATGAGTGCACAAGAAAAGCATATTCCTACCACAAAGCCAGGATTGCTTCCCATTTAGTAGGATAAGAAAGGGAGGTTTATTTTGAGCTGATTGACATCAATAAAGTATCCCTCTTGGGCATTTACTGTTGATGAGAATTTTAAATTTGCTTTATTCACTAAATAATCTGTAATTCCAAATAAATGGAATGCGATTCTTCTTCAAGATATCACCCAACTTCACACTGCACAAAAGTTTTAACAGGAGTTGAGTGAATTCAGATGGGAAAAATTTTATCTCATGCCCCTTTACAATCCAGTCTTAGCCTCATCAAATTGTTATTGTAGATTTCTACAGCATTTTCTCTATGGTAATAATTTAATTAATATTTCCTGAGAGGGAATCAAAGTTGCGCCAACGTCATGCGCACAAATGCAGAGTGGTACTGCTTATCCAGAAAATATCCAGGAAAAGGACCGATATTCGACATGCAGTATCATGGTGTGGGCCGGCATCATGATCAATGGCCACACGCGCCTACATGTGGTTGCAAATGGGACTATGACGGGCCAACGATACATTGATGAAGTTCTACTTCCTCATGTTCGTCTTTTCCGTGGTGCTGTCGGTGATAAATTTGTTTTTATGGACGACAACGCAACATGTCATCGAACACTCGCTGTTCAGGATTGTCTAGACAGCGAGGGTATTCAACGTCTCGTATGACCAGCGCGTTCTCCAGATCTAAACCCCATTGAAAATGTGTGGGATGCTTTGGGGAGGCAAGTTGCTGGTCGAAACTATCCTCCGATAAACAAGAACACCCTCATCCGTGCACTCACAGAGGAATGGGATAAATTGCCTCAACAGCTGCTGGATAATGTTGTGCAAAGTATGGTACAACGTGTGGAATGTTGCATCACACTCCACGGTGGACATATCCCGTACTGATACCTTTCTTTAAGGTGCCTGCTGACTTTTAGATGCATTGTTCCATTTCTCCGTACGCAGATCAAATGAACATTTTTTTTTCTTTCAGATGTTTCACAACTTTTGTACTTTCCAGAACAATAAATATTCTTTATTCTAATGTCTGAACAGTGTGGCAACTATATTTTATCCTACTAGGCCTCATGTCTCGCTTAATGTTATGCTACATAGCAATTTGTGATCCGTCCTTAGCAATTGTCCAGCAGTGTATAACTTATTTATAAACCCTTTAATTTTTTAAATTATAAAATTTATAAATGAACGTGTAATTTTTTTACTGTTTGAATTTCCTAGCTTTTTTATGATTTTTTTAAAAATATTATTTTATTAATTAATGAAATATAATGTTTCCTCTATAGATTGCTCGAGAACATGGCATCCGATTTTTAGAAACAAGTGCAAAGGCAAATATCAATATAGAGAAAGCCTTTAGGGAATTAGCAGAATCAATATTGAATAAAGTAAGTACTCTCCTTAATAATATATGCTTGTATTTAGTTGAATACTTTTTTAGCTCTTAATTCTATGTAATTATTATTTTCATTACTTTAATTGTAGAATTGATGTATTTTGATTGGTGATTGCAACTCTTCATTTTCTTATTAATATAGAATACTAAGAATTTTAAACTTAAGTTTCCATTTTAAAAAGCATGTTTAATGACTTAATCCAAATTTCTTCAGCAATATAATAATAAATTAATCTGTCTTTTAGAAAATTTTGAAATTTTAAAAAGAAATCTGTTAAGGTTTTTCAAAAAAATCACTCAAATTTCAGATTTGAAAAGTAATAAATATTTGGTGAAGGAGCATTTTGGTTTATCTATATTTATAATGCAAAATGAAAGTGCTGTGCTCATATTGTGAAATCATTTAATTTTTTAGCAAATGGCTGGTAAAGAACAGACAGAATATCCCGATAAAGTACGAGTTACAACACAAGACATAAGAGGCATAAGGAAATGCTGTTAAGGTAAATATTTACTTATTGTATTTGTAAAAACTTTTAAAACTCAGAAAGTCCATTCTAGAGAAAAGTCTAACCTACCGTAGGTTTTTTAAAGTATTTTTATTCATTTATTTGAAAAACAATTTTTGAATAATTTCATAAACTATTCCAAAAAAATATGTTTCTCTGATGCTGAATTTTTTAAAAATAAAATATGTGTTCAAAATTTGGATACCTCTCCTTAGATTGTTGTGTTCTACACACAAGCTAATGAGATTTGATGCAACTAATAGGTTTCAATTGTACTAATTCATTTATCTGATTCATAAATGTTAAGAAAACTTATTCTTTAATTTTGGGTTTGTAAGTGATTTTTTTTGTTGCAAAATTTTATCTTATGCTTAAAATGATCTTTAGATTATAATTCATTCCTGATTATAATATATTTCTTAATATGCAAACTTACTGTGTGTTACATGCACTGGTAATTAAATTAATTAGTTGAAAATGGGAAATCAGTACAACTAATTTCTTTGTTAGTATAATGTATTTTGTAAATGAAAACATAATAAAGAAGCAAAAGAAAAACATCTGAAATATGTTAAATATACTACTGTTATTTTATATTGCAATGTGGAATATTTTAATTGTATTAAAAGCAATCCAATCAGCTGCTATGAAAATCATCAAAATTAAAATGCTCATTTAGAAGAATCCATTTTTGAATTAAAAAAATCTAGCTTAACTGTTATCCAAAAGGAGAAATTTAAAAGCTTTAAAGTTTAAGATGGCACATCAGAGTTAAGAGAAACACCATGCAAGATATGATGAATGTGTATGTGAGGTGAGGGGGTAAAAATAGATGCATGTCCTTAAAATCCTAATTCAAAGGTGTTTGAATTTAAATGACTACATGCAAATTTATATTATCGGTTTTATGATTGTTGAAATATTAATAATTTTGAATTCAGGTTTCATTAAAAGTTGTGCAAGTGCTTTGTATTTTAAATTAAGTTAAATGTGTGATGAGAGTTGATACTTCTCTCTCCCTAGTTTTCATTTTATTTTTTTGGGAGAACTTTGATCTATTTAAGATGCTATACTCTGTTACTTAAAATGGAATCAGAATTTGAACTTGTCTCTTTATTTAATCATTTCTGAGAGGAAAAAAAGGGTAACTATGGTTACTTGGCTGCTGTTAAAAGAGAGTACTAAAAAAACAAAGATGCAATTTTGCAATTTCAGGGAAAAGATTTCTTTCAATGGTTAGTGACACAGTTTTCTTTTGTGTTGGATGGTGAAAGTGCATATCTTTACTGCATGGCATTAGTCTGAGAATTGCTGCTATGGAGTATAATCAAATACATATTAATCTGTATGTGTTTATACTCAACAGGTTAAAATTCAAAGAAACATGTTTAATATGGACTGGAATATTGAATTTGTTTTCTTTAAACATTCTTTACAAGAGCTACAAAATACATTTTAAAATGAATATACATTTTTTCTATACCAGAGACAAAGAACCTTTTACCATTAGAAGCGACATTTTAACTATGCAACCATAAAGAAGGCTGCTTTTCTTTCTTTCTTTATATATATATATATATATATATATATATATATATATATATATATATATATATATATATATATATATATATATATATATATAAAATCAAATCTTAAATAAAAATTCTATATTGAATACTATTTTAAATAAAAATATTATTTACATTAATATCCTTATTAAATTAAAAATTAAAGGAAAATTATAATATTAAGTCGCAAAAATCTTATATAGCAACAATACAAAAAACAATTTTACAATCTAACAGAAAATTTCAATTAGTGATATATTTGCATTTGTTTCTTGTTTGGAAATAATTGAAAATCATGACTTAAGTTTTCTAATAATTAGACTTAAAATTGATTCTCTAAATGAGCATCTGTAATCTTTGTTTTTAAATTAATTTTAATTTTTGTTATGAGAGAAAATGTTAACTTGCAGCACTAAAAAAAAAAAAAAAAAAATAAATAGAATGCAGGCTTTGTAGAAATGGATGTTCAACAGCATTTTTCTAAATTTCCATGGGATCCTTTTGAGCATTAAAAAGGGATTTGAGGACAATATCTTCTTCTAACTTAAATAATTCAATTTTTCTGTTTGAGCCTGGAATATAACCATTAAATGTAGTTCAAATACCAATTTTTAAAATTCCTAGACATTTGTTTTACTCAATCATAATAACACTTAAACAAATTCTTACTTTGAGTAGACTTTTGAAGGCTTTTATTGAAGAATGAACACATAATCTACAGTGCATGGAAGCCGGCATTAGAGCTAATCCTCTTTACCCAATATATTACAAATTAGAATACTTCCCATGCATGGGCACCAGGCAAAGCTTGCTGCTCCACCTACTTTACTAAATTCTCTCTTACTAAATTGCAACACCAGTTTTATACCTGGAATGTTTATCAAAATCTTAAAATCTGTTTGTATTTTTTTTTTCTGTTAAGGAATTCAAGGCACTTATATGTTCATTAAATGCTTTATTTTCATAATTTTGCTTGTGTAATAGTTTTGCTAGATCAGAGAAGCATTCTGTAGATGCATCCAAGCAAGAGATTCTTACTATTTTTTAAAAAAATATTTTTAAATATTTGGATCTTTTGCCACATTTTTATATGTGCTTCATTTTACCTTAATATTGCAGGCTAATATGTGACGTTTTTTTTTGTCATTATATTAGAAAAAAAGCAGAACTTCTGTGTAATGCTTTATCTGATAAATCACATGGTTTCTCTTGTTCTTGATAAAAGTTTAAAATTTATTGTCAGAGAGTTGAAAAATTTGTCAAAATGTTAAATGCTATGGTAGATTAACACTGAAGTTTTCTTGCATGAAGTCTGCCAAAATTTGATGCATTGCATTTATGTGAATATAGTTTACAATTACAATGATTTTATCTAGTGACTAGCAAAATCACGAATTTTGTACAAATATTTTGTTGATGTAAATTTTTCAAATTTAAGTTGTCCTTTAATAATCTAATGAATTCCCCCCTTTCATGGAAGGTGTTATCAGTACAAACACTGACAAAATTACTATAACTCTTTAACTGTAATTGATAACATGCTATAAAATTTTTGAAAATGTCAACACCACAAAAGTCTTCTAGTTAGTGTTCCCAAAAGTCTTTGCAATGCTGAATTTTTAGTTGCAGCAGGAATAAAATTGAAATGTTCCTTATCAATTGTATTGGTACTTTCATCTAAAGTAATTAAAAGTTTCTCTGTAACATTTTTTGCTAATACATGTCACAAATATGTTAGTCTTGAAAGAACTAATTGTTTGTATTTACTTTTTCTGGATCTAGTATACCCAGCATAGTTACAATACTTTCTTTTATTAGTTATACATCACTAAATAAATTGCCTCTTTTTTTTTAAGTATATGTAGTATTTCCTAAGTAACATCAACTGCAGTGGTGTTTTTCTTTAGTGAAACACTAAAAGATGCTTGTTGATGCTTTTCATTTCTTAATATGTGAAGTGCAGCTTGTTGAGATTCATCTTTTAAATCAAAAGAATTTATGTTCTTGTGTCAAGTAGCATTTTCAAAAATAGTGTAGTCAAAATTTGTGTTCCCTTTAATAAAGTATTTTAAACTATATGGCATAGTAAAAATTTTATTTTTCACAAAATTGAAGAAAAATAAAGATATTATTTTCTTTGTATAATTTTTTCTTGCAATTTGACATGAAGGATAAAAGAAAGTATTAAATATCTCCAGAAAGCATTTACTTGCTAGAAATGCAATAACACTGTTTTGTAAAACTGCAGAATAAGAATTGCCATGGCTCAAAACTTATGTTGTTTTTGTAAAGCATTCAGTTTATTTTTATATCAATACAAACATACTCAGATCAATGAGGCCTTTTGCAGGAATATGGAAATATAATAATACATGCACTCTCTCAAAGAAGAGTTAACATATTAAAAAATTTCAATTTCTCTTCTTACATTGCACTGTTTTAGCAAATGGTATTTTTTCTGATCTTAGAATTACAAAATATCACTGAATTGCTGTATTTTGAGCTTAAATAAATGCAAGTGTTTAATAAAGATAAGAGGGGAGGGGGATTGCATGATTACTCTAGCATAATGCAAATTTAACAAATGACTAGTCATAATCAGTCTTTATTAACAATAATAGCAAGAAAGTAATTTTTTTTAAAGATGTGTTTGGTAATATTGGTGTTATATTCTATCAGGTGTTCTATCATTTGAAGTGCAGTTAGTTATGACCACCAGTAACTGTCGGTTTTTATTGTTTGTTTATATAAATTTTCAAATTGTCATTATTTTAATAAGGGAATATCAATTAATAGAAGATCAAGTTTCAATGAAGGCCATACAAGTCACTCAAGGAGGCCACATACAGCCTCAAGGCTGCATGTTTTTCTCTTGTATACCAAGCAATTTCTCAAACAGGAAATGGATTCACAGAATGTTTGATTTTTATTTCATATCCTACTCGACCCATGTGTTTTTAAAAATTATTTGTACTTGTTTGATTTTTTTTTGTTATATAGGTACCTTTTGTTATTTAAAAGAATTTACTATCATAGTTTGTGTTTTAAATAGGAAGATGAATATCATGGGATAATTTAATGTCTATAATTTTTTCTTTCTTTTGCTCTGATTTTGCATAATATTCTTTTTAATGATTAAAATAAAATCACTAAAATATTTTTCAATGTATTGAGCAGATATTGAGAATTATAAATTTTACGTTACTGTTGCCTCAGTTATTATTTTGATTTAGATAAAACTAATTTTTTCAACATTTACTCCCATTTCAAATTTCTCATTCATACCTTTTTGAATTTTCATTTTAATTTATTTTAAACTTATATATTGAAAATATAAATATGTGCTAAAATTTTGAAAAATTAAATATATTTACCATATTTTCTTATGATAGAAAAAATTATGATAAAAATTAATATAGTATTAAAATCAGAATTAGCATGTATATTAAGTTTTTGTTATGATTCTTTTTGGGATTTTTGTATATTTAGTATACGTGTAACTAAAATACATCCAAAATATTACCTTGTTGAAAAATCTAAATATATCAATAAAAGAAAATCCTTATGGCTTTCATTTTACTACTTTTAATAAAGTTATTTAGACTGCATAATAGTGTTTTTGGCCTTATACATAAATGTTTTTAGATTTTAAGTTAAAAGGAAGATAACTTGTTACACACTTTTTGATGTTTCAAAAATTAATATAACAAACACATTTCAAAGATTATTAATTTTTACTGTATTCTTATATCTGTGTATGAATAACATTTCTATTTGCATGTTTTTTTACAGATATATTACACTTGCCTTTCTTCATCCATACACTGCTGTCTGGAAATCTGCTTGCAGTGCTCCATACAAAAATTAATACATTTTGTATTTGCCTGGCTGGACCTGTTTGCCTTAGAGGCCACTCATCCTCGGACTCTGTGCATTATATTGTCTACCAGGACTACAGTGCAACTTATGAACTGTAAGGTACACGTCCCAAAGTCTGAACTGATTGCCATTTTTCTTGTATTCCAAAAGAAATTTAAGTGTTGCTTACTGGCTTGGATAAACAACTCTTTTCAAGATTTGTATTTCTATTTTGTGATTTTTAAATTGTGCTGTGTGTTCTTTCATATTCTTTTTGAAATTGTCCATGCAAAATGAGTATAGGTTTGTTATATGCAATTCTGTTCCTTTGTATCAAATAGTGTGCAAATGTGTTATGTGTGTTTATTCTTTTCCTTGCATTTTTATTATTGATTAAGAATCTGTTGTAGATTTATTAGTAAACTTCTTTAATGTCTAAATAATTCATTTAGTTAAATGTATAGAATTTTTTTTATGAAGTTGAATTATCCAAGTTCCTTGAGTATGAAATTTAATGCACAGATTTTGTAAATAAAAATTTGGGGGTGATGGCCCACTGAAATCGCTGTAAATGCAGGCATATCGACTGGTGTGATTTAAATTCACACTGATAAAATTTTGCTTTATAATTTTTATAGCCTCTTATAATAACTTCTGCATCATCTTGCAAGTGATATAATTCTGATAAGTTTCATGATGCTGAGTCATCTGATCAAAATATCAAAAGATATTTCCTGTGATCATGATAATTTATTGTAAATTTTATCAACAAGACATAAGATAAATGTGAAGATTTAACAGTTTTTTGAAAAGCATTTAAATTTTAATTATAAAAATATGTCTTTTATGTGTTCAGTGTTTTTGTGATTTTGAAGTTATTTTTAAAATTACTTGAATTAAGAAGACTGCAGTATATACCCACTATAAACTTGGCAGTTTTCATGTTGTTTGGGAAATATAGAAAAGTACTTTTTGTACAGTACACAATAAGAAATGTTTTAGAGCATGAAAGTTCCTTTTAATTGCTCAGTTTGTGTATTTAATAATTTGCCTCTTTTACATGACATGCCAGCAAGTAAATGTGCTTTTTAAAACAGAATGTAGATAATTGTAGCATGTACATGTAAAAAGTTACTCTTTTTATATGGTCAATGAAACAGTAAAGATGATTAAATAAAATGATTATTGCTGTCTTTTTAATTCACTTAAAAATTTCAATAAAAGAAATGCATATAAGATCTGATTGTCTGTGTTCAGTTTCACTTCATTGTTTTAATACTCAATTTTAATTTCAGTACATATATTCTTTTGGTATACTCTGCACTTTTGTCAAAATTCCGACTACTTATTCAGAAATAAATTATGTGATGGCTTTGCCTTTTCATTTCCCTGTTTAATGTTGCCATTTTGAAAGTTTTTAAAAAAAATTATTTTCAGATTAAGAATATTTTACATGAAAAAAAAAATAGTTTGAAAATGTAATAATAATTTATTACTGTAAATTGTTTTTCCCTTTATAGCACATATTTCATGTCATATGTATTTACATTCATTTTTTTTGAAGATTTTTTTGATGGTTTTCAAGTTAGTCCCTTTGTATTTAGGAATTTACTTTTGTTTTACATGTTACCAAAATATTGCTCATAGATTTGTCTTTCATGTTCTTTTCTAATTTTGTAGTTAATTTATTTTAGTATGTTTCCCCCCTTCCTTAAATCTTATTAAATTTGCATTTAGATCTGCTTTTATTGCTTTCGATAAATATTTAGTTCAGTTTCACATTTTTACTTTTCTCATCAATGCATTTTGATTCTTTGTAGTAATTATTTATCCATATTTTGTATGATTGAAATTTGAAAAAAAATATTGTTTCTCAACAAAGTATATGTAATTTGAAGAAATGAATTAAAATTTATAATAAGTTGTTACTTATGTATATGTATATATATATACATTTATACAGAGTTTTAACAATATTTTACTCAAATTATGTCAAATATCTTCATATTGTTATTAATATCTGCATTTATGATTTTATTTTTTGAGTGGAGAACAACTTATAGTTCAAATATTATTTTACCTATTTTAATAAAAAGATCAGTTAAGAAAGACAAAAAAATTGCATTTGCATAAGTACTTTGCTGCATGTTTTCTCAAAAAGTTGAAATTTTTGTGCCATGTAATACTCCGCTGCTAATGAATAACTGTTTTCGATTCTTTCTTTTGCTTAATAAATTTAACTTTGTAGTATGTCTTGTTTAATTCTTCTACTTCCGTTTTTAGGGAACCATTTACTACGTAACTTTCTGAGTGTTATATATAATTTATTGGTTTTGGTAAAAAATTTTAATCTCTAAAATTACTTTTTAAAATACTAATTTACAAAAGTACAATTAGAATTTATTGGCGTTTCAGATTAATATAAATTATTATTGGCTTTTTTATTAAGTTAAGGTGTTAAACTTTCTTTTTGAAGGGCAGAAATGAAAGATATATATATATTGTATTTTTACAAAGTTTCTTTAATTATTTTTAATGAGTATAATCAATTCTCATATTACTGAAATATTAATATAGAGTGGATTTTTTTTAAAATCTCTAGTCATTACCTTTAAAAGTTTTCTGTATATAAACTTTTTTTTGTATGATAAAAGCAATTTTGTATTGTTTGAGGAAAAAAAATTCTGTATTACCTACTTTTTTTTTTCCCCAAAAGAAAATTAATTTCAAGATATCAGAAGTTACAGTAGCTGAATGGTTGTGGTTGTAAAGTTATGGCTTCCAATATTTTAAGGTAATCTTAATTCTACTAAAGAACCTTATTACATATTAACAGGGAGCTGAATGTATGGTGTGAAAATTGAAATTGGGGAGTACTAGTGTGGATGTGTTGTTGTTTCTAATGCCACCTGTCTGACATAGTCAGATTGAGGCCCACGAAATTTATCGTGGCGAGGGGCTAGAAGTACGCCTGTTGTTGGCCTCGAGCATCATACAGGTGACAGTACGATTTAGCTCGGCGAGATTCCCCGAAGGGACGATAGATGGCGACACCACCTATCTCCACCTCCACAATTTCTGTATGAAACTAAAGGGGAGGGAAATATTCTCCAGTCCCGGGGCTTGTGACTCAGCCCACAAGACATCGGACCCACTGATTTAACGAGCACATACTCTGTGTGTACTCGGTGGGTATTTGAGGGTATGTAATTCTCATCATTTGATTATGTTTTAGAATTATGAGATCCATCATTAATAGCCCTTGCAGCATTTATTAGGAAGAATATTCATTCAAATTTGATGCACAGTTAAATTTAGCTAAAAGCTTGTTTACATTATTTGTAAAAATTTTATTGCTTGCAAAAAATTATAATAAATATGCAATTTAAGATTTGGTCAAAACATTTTTTAAGTTTTTCAAGTGATTTTTAAATGTTATATAAACTCTGAGATTAAACTTATTGCACTGGAAATCATTTAGTAATCTGTAATTTTAAGTTGATCAGAATGATTTTTACCTACAAGGGGGAAAAGTACTGCATGTTTTACATGATTCTTTTTTACAAGTTTTATATCATACACAAGTAGAATGTTTTGTGTTTGAGCACATAATGTAATTTTTCTATGAAGCAAAATATTTCTATACGAGTATAATCATTTTTGATTTGGAATATTTTTACACATGGAGGTCTATTGTATTTTTGTTTTTAAATGTACTATGCATTTATTTAATTCTAAGCTGTACCCCAAATTCTCAACATGTTTTTGTGAAAAAAGTGTAAAATGGTTTATCAATATCTAATATTTATGAAATTAAAACAAAATTTTAATGAGAACCAATAAGAAGTGACTAGTTAAATTATTTTACCAGTATTAAAATCTTTTAAATACATACATACATACATGAACCTGTAATTGTACCAACTAACAGTATCTTGTTCAATTTCCCTCCATCCAACGAATTTATCCATCTTTGATTCTAAGCCGCACCCGATTTTCTGTAACATTAACATTGGAAAAATAGTGCAGCTTATATTTGAATGAGTAGAGTATATTTTTAATTTATGGAAGAGTATATTTCTTTATATATATATATATATATATTATATATATATATATAATTTCTAATACGACAATTGAAACTTATGTTATTGATGCCAAAGTCTTCTGACTTTATAGGCAGTTCTTCATTGTCTATCACTACTATAAAGTATAGATGCATAAATGTTACAAAATTATGAACAGGAAGTGATTACTCTTTACTTTTATGAATGTAAATCCGTAAAATAAATTTATAAATCGTATTTCAGTCCAAAATTGGAGGAAATTTTTCATCCAGTTCTCTTTTTAATGAGCTAAAAAAAATATTTTTAGGAAAATATTTTCTGTAGTACATTGATTGTATTCAACATAATCAAATCTAAATCCAGCTTTACCAATACAGAAATTAAATAAAAAATTTTATGGATTGAATATATAGTAAGGATTTTACTAATATTTGAATCTGAACAGAAATATAAGGTCTTTCAAGGTATGATGGGAACAGGTACAGATAACAGGGTTTTTTTATTAGTGTCAGCTCAGTGGAGAAATAAAGGTTAGGAGCGTTAATGTGACCTACCAAGTAGCTTGTGATTGACGATTTGGTGTTCACTGGTCTTGGTAATGGATGGTTTCCTGGGCTCTTGCCTCATGTGGGCCATTGAAAGTCGTGATTGTAACAGTAGTTATTGTTTGTACTGACATATATATCCATTTCTGTCCACTGACAGGTCCAAGTGTTGGCGAACCCATTTCTTCAAAGTTCTGAATCATGTCATTTTAATGCATCAATTGATATACATGGGGTATGCTAGGTTCTGAACTCCTATAGCTGTGTTGGTTGAGTGCTTTGTGGCAATTTAATACTTATAGAAAGAAAAGTTGGTTTGGGGAATGTTATTCGGAGTCTTACCCATTTCTTCATAGTCTGATTGTTTTTGTATACAAAGAAATTTACATTTTGCAAAATTTCTTGCCAAGTTATTGGCTTTATGCAAAATTATGTTTCAACGGATCCCATTTACCACTATCAGCAAAATCAGTTTTTACTATCGCGAATTTTTTCCCTTTATGTTAGTAGTTGACCCCGTTTTTGGTGCTGTTCTGTTTATTAGTTCTAGCAAAAAGAAAGACTTGGGTATTATCAGTGTAAGCATTTGATATAAACATGTTATCAATTAGGTTATTATAAAGTTTCAAGAAAGCTGACATTTCTCTTCGATTTCTCTATTTCTTTGCTCTTGTATACTTTATTATTTTTTTGTCTTGAAAAATACGTTGTGTGTTATCTAAATCCAAATATGTATTCTGTTCATTCAGTTTTTTAATTGAAAAAAAAATACATTGAAAAACATATCGCAGTCACGTACTTTGAAAAAAATTTGTTTTATATCACGAACTTTATTGATATATAATTCAATAAAAATACTATAAAAACACACAAATATCTTCGTAATAGAGATATTATCCATACATTCACTGTAAATGAAAAGAGAAATTATGACACTTCAATTAAACACATGAATGAATATATACAAGTTGCAGAATGTATACGATGAACTTATATTTTGAAATAAAATAAAAATATATATTATATTTTTTGAAATCAACATATTATATATATATAATATATATATATATATATATATATATATATATATATATATATATATATATATATATAAATTTACATGCATACAATTTTGATTCAAGTTTTAGCTTCGTTTCTGTGGAGTCTCATGTTTGGATAGTGTAGGGTTTAACCCTTTATCTATTGATGGTACTTATAAATACCACTCACTTTAAAATTACATAGAATAACCATTTTTACGAATATTCTGATGATACTTAGCAGAAATATTCTTTGAAATCTACTCTTCAAAGATATATGGCAGCTCCGGTTTTACGATGAGTATTTTAACGGGGAAGGCGATTAGTTTTATAGCAGAAATTGCATTTTCAGCGGATGGCGAGAATATCATTTTTATCCCGAAAAAATAGTTAATGTCAAAATTGAAGTGTAGTTTTTTTGTATGTTGATGAAGACCTTAGAAAACGATTTGACTATTTATTTGAACTGAACAGTGTCTATAATTAATTTAACAGTTGAATATCTTTAATTATTCGCTCTAACAAATTAAATTTCCCAAAGTTGAGTATTTTGTTTATGTATATCCCTTAATTTTCAATGTAGGGATTAAAAAAAAACCACAGTGAATCATAATGGGTAGATAAAAGAGTTAATTATACAGAGTCTGTAATTCGTAACCCTGCATATGAGTGCGTGTGAAGTTATACACTTCTATAAATTTAGCAAATACTGTATATTTACTACTTTCCAGAATGAATTGAGGATAGAAAAATGAGTTTATGATAATTAAGTTGCACACCACTTTTATGAATTGGTTTTTCATTCTTAAAACAGGTACAGAATTTTTTTTTAACGATGTACCACCTTTGCGGCCATAAGAATTTGGTACCATCCCAATTAATAAAGCTGAAGACCAAATCTTAATAAGGGCATGGATGTTTCGGTTACAATTAAAGATAAAATAAAAGTTATACACAGCCGTAATAATTTTTTCCAAGTATTTGCTATAGAGCAGCGATTGGCAAACCATTTTGCACTCACGGACCAATAAATTCATAATTTAAATCCCGCGGACCACTAATAGGATTTTTTAAGTGTTAAATATATTTATAAAAATAAAGGTGATCTTAAAACACATAACTTAACGTGATGAGTAAGTATATTCCATATTTTTCTGGGAACCAGCGAAATTTTCTCGTGGACCGCCACTTGGGCAATCTCTGCTGTAGAGATCAAGTTGTTCGTTTGTTAGTAATAGAACACTTCGTTTGATTTGTGCTGACGGAATGATCCTCCTCCCCTTATTTTTGAATGACGGGCTTTATTATTTTATAATATTCCAATTTTAAAATTCCCCATTTTAGTAATTTGATATTTTCGATGTTTAGCATTCACTACCAGATGTCATTTATAATCACACCACGAAAATTTCTTGGATAATGAATAAAGATTTACAAAACATTTTAATACAAACATCCAACTAACTTTTCCAATAGAGATTACAATTTATAATTTTACAATAACTTGTTGTTTCTAGAAAAAAGAATTAGTAATATTACTAGTTTTTACAATGTATCGGGCCGTAGGTAGCATAGTGGTTAGAACATCGGACTCCAGACCGGAAGGCCTGGGTTCGATGCCCGATGCCACCAAATACCCTCAGAGTACACACAAGAGTACGTGCTCGTTAAATCAGTGGGTTCGTAGTCTTGTGGGCTGAGTCACGAGCGCAGGGACTGGAGAATATTTCCCTCCCCTTCAGTTCCATGCAGAAATTGTGGAGGTGGAGATAGGTGGTGTCGCCATCTATCGTCCCTTCGGGGAATTTCGCCGAGCTAAATCGTACTGTCACCTGTATGGTGCTCAAGGCCAACAACAGGCGTACCTCTAGCCCCACGCCACGATGAATTTCGTGGGCCTCGATCTGACTACGTCAGACAGGTGGCATTAGAAACAACAACAACTCAATATATTGTATATACTGCAGTTTTATCAATAGGCAAAGGCGTACCGGAAATAATTTTTCTTAGAAGCTTTTGGATGATTTGATCTTCATAATTGTTTAAGTATCTCTCGGGTTGATTTTAGTAGTATAGTCAGGAGCTTATAGTATGTGAGTGTGTGCGAATCTTCATTATTTCTTACCAAGCTTTTTTTTTTTTATTGTGGGAAAAGAAGCGGCGGGTCAACTGTTTTGGGAATATCCAACGAAACTATCGCATATTATAAGTAAAAAATATGATTATCACTTAACTCGACCATCACGCATACACTTAGGAAACATTTACCAAAAATTCCTGCTCACCTAATTTGTTGTACGGATGTATTTCAATTTTAATAAAATTAGACGTAATATAGCGCAGCATGAGCATTTAAATTAACCAATGTAATATTGATCACAGCAAGTTTTTTTAAAAAAATATTTTTAATTAGTTGATGAAGTAGAAAATAGCTGCTTCTTTACTATTAGATTTTATTATGAATATGAACAATGTCCTTGACATAGAAATCAACTACACAATCCGTGATATTTGAAGAATTATGTCCATCCTCAATTTTTGTATAGTGATGGAATGCGAAAAAATGTAGATTTCAAGGCAATTATAAAAACTCTGAGTTGTATTTTATTTCAATACTTAAGTAATAATTAATATTTGTTCATCGTATACATTCTATGTATCTTAAGAATACGATTGCTATATATATGTAGGATGCATCTGAAAGACATTCAAATATTTTTAAGTAAAAATTGCACAAAAAGGTAAAACGTATTCTAGCTATTTAATATAAAGAAATAATGTGTATACCTCTTGTACAGGATTATACAAAGCTTATTACAAAGATTTTATATATTGTACAAGAATAAACTCTTTTTAATTATACATTTTTCTCAATCGATCATTCAAGTTTCATGCTCGAAATGTAATTAGTTGGGTCAGTAAAGCTGTTTTCGAAGTATCGGGTATATAATAACTTAAATTCTTAGTTTGTGCATCAATTTCTTATATTTTTTTTGAAAAGAAATTCCCTTTATACGTCACTAATGGAACTAAGAATTCAATAGTAGTTGAAACAAGATAATGTGTACGAAACTTGGGAAAAATATATACTTTAAATTTGTCTAAAATTAGAATGAATCAGTAAAATGCATTAGAATGTATCTATTGCCCCTGTTCTTGAATAATTCGTTAGAAAATATGATATATATATATATATATATATATATATATATATATATATATAAAATTTAGATTGTAGAATTGTTAACTTTTCATTTGTATTTATCTCACTTTACAATAGGTACATGTATTGGATCTTTTTTATTGCTAAAATTGTAAAAATAAATTTTTTAGAAAGGCTTATTTAATATGAAAAACTGAATATTCGACAATTATTTTTTCTTATTTTTTGTGTTAAATTTCTATTGAAATTTTGTATTCCGAATTATGTATGGTTATTAAAAAATAATACATTCACACAAGAACTACAGAAATAAGTATTTAAAATTTTGCAATGGCTATTTATAAATATCAACTCACACAGTTCGCTTTTACCGGGAAATATGTTAAAGGTTTCATGTTAGTGTGCTAATACTCTCACATGTAACAAAACTGAAAGGTTTGTGTACCGTATGACTAGTATTGTAAGTAAACATACAAAACAGAAAGTATTCTCTCTTATTTATATTAAATGTTTTCTTAATCTGTCTTTACAGAATTGGATTTTAGGTCAGAGATTGAAATGATCAGTAAGGTTGAATCCCCTGAGAAGTATTCTTAAATCAAATATTTACTCATATTAATTTTATGTCGTACAACATTCGTCCTGAAACTGGATTTTTAAAAGTTACAATTGCTCTCATGGTGTAAAATTGACTTTTGATGAAGAAGTAAAAATATCTTCTTTAAGAAATCGAAACTACTGCATGAAAATTTTGAAAACGATCGAAGTAAATCTAGATATCCTCTTTTAAGGAAATGGCAAATGAAATAACATTCAACTTTCGAACAACAAAAATGGCTATCAACCTTCTGTAAGCCATATAGCTAGTAGTATTGGAAAAGCTTTAGTTTGTATAAAAACCGTACAATCAGCAAAATACAAATTCGTCTAATTGGCTGGAAGTGAAATTTCAAGTTAAAATTCGAAATTTTTTTTTGTGAGAATCACCACTTTTCATTAAATTAATTCCATTGTTCAAGTGAATAATCATTTGTACATAAACTGCTGGTTAAAGATAAGTGGGCCGCGAAACACATCCCATGAGTAATTTTCGAGATTGAGGGTCAGTTGATTTTAAGATGGCTTAAGAAGGCAATTATTATGTGTGTATGTTATCTTATTCCTTTCTTTTACTTTCTTATCTTTCATAACCAACGTGTGTTAAATATCTTATCCTCTTTTTCATTGCAATATAATAATAACACCAGTGAAATAATTTTCTATAACTGAAATGATTATTTGTTCAGAAAATTGTGTTTTCCCAATAATGCCGATGATTGCATGGTTTCTTTTTTTGTAGTCTTATTTTATTTTAAATCTAGATATAAATATTGGACTTGAAATTTTATGAAGTTTTCCTCATCTGAGCATATGTGTCCAAATTGGAAAAAATTACATTGCTAATTGGATACGATTAAATGAAATGTTTTCAGATACACCTGTTGTAACATAGCTTTACAAATGGCACTAGTATAAATTGGATATAAACACAGTATATATAAAAATACAAATAGGTAACATTCATAAATAATCCCACACATAATAACATACTTCTTTTATCTGAACATTAGTATAAAAAATAATTGAAAAACATTCAACTCAATAGATAACTAAACAAAAAAATTGCAGGTTAGATACAAACATTAAAATATGACGCTTCTTATATTGATATTTTGTTTTTTTATTTATATAAATATCAAATTGTATTTTAGGGATTTATTTCATTAAGAAATGTAGGAACACAGGGATCCAAAACTTTTAAACTTGAAAATTATATGCTAAATCCTATAACTTTTTAGTAATTAGCAGGGATATTCTTTTGATTATATTATTTGTCAAATAAGAGTTTTTTTTAAATAAAAAATAAACTTTTTATTGATGATTTATTAAACTAACATACATTACTAAGGTTAAATCTTCCTTATACTATTCAAACCTTTTGTATTTGCCTATCATAAAAATAGCACAGAAATATTCGATGTACAGTAGGCATTTTGAGCACCATGTACTAAAATATAGATTATAAATTAGTTAGCAAGACAATATATTTGTTTTTAAAAATAAATATATATATATATATATATATATATATATATATATAATTTTGGTAAAAACAATATACCTTGAGCAACAAAAATATTCGAAGGAAAGGCAAAGAAAATTTCCGTAGACGTCAGTTTGTGTGTGGGTAAGAATTTTACAAAAGTAATCATAACATGTAACAAAACTCACAAAATCTTATCGACATGTCAATGTATACTTAGCCGTTGACTATTCTATCAAAATTAGTAATATATTACATGGATTTATTATTATACACCTGAATGATACCGTGTATAATACTGTACTTTGTGTTGGGCTAATTGGCGCTCCGAGAAGTTCTTGTCGACAGGAAGACTTGGCAGGTCCATTAGAAAATTTTCTGCACTACAGAGCCCAATTTCAAAAATTCACCTAAGCTCTTTGATGATACAATGTGTATCATTATTGCATCTCTTTAAATATTCATGTTTTCCCACATATGGGATCTTTTCCGAGAATATTTGTTTTACAGCGTATTTCTAACTAATAAATCTTTTCTTCTTTTATTTCACCTTGTTCTAAGCTTCTTCAGCTCCAGTTGGTTCTCTTAATACTGGGAACGTTATGCTTAACAGCGTTTATCCAGTTTTCTCTATTATCGCTTATATTCATAATTATTAAGTTGATCAGCAGTTATTGAGAGTGCACATCTTTCACAAATATATTTTTCGTTTCAGTTTCTAGAAACATAGCAATAGAACTTTAGTTTCATTTAAACTATATTCGCTAAATCTTGAGATCAAGTTCTGAGTATGGGATTATTACAATATTGCATTGTGAGTCGAGTTATCGTAATTGCACTGGAGAATATGTTTTTTGATTTTATAACTTCTCTTGCAAGGGTTGTATACCTGTCAAAATTTGGTTGTCTTTTATAGAGCTAATTGTCAATGTTTGCATGTGACGTTTTATTGACTTGGCTGTCAATGATATATTGTTTGAATCGCCGAATTTGCACTTTTCATCTTTTTCAATGTCTTCAGTGGAATCTTCATCACTTTGGATCTCTTTCTTTAAAATTAAAGATTCCAAATAAATGTAGGGTACTTGAAAAAAGATGTAACAGATGTAAGCCAAGATGAATGTAGATACCAGATATCCAAAATAATTTATTATCTGAAATAAAAAAGTATTTTTCTTAACGGGTCGAAGTAGCATTGGGAAAAAGAAGCATTTAAATTTTCATGTTTACCTGAGGTAATGCGTTTTAAAATGATTAAATGAATGAAATTAAAATAATGAACACACGGAAGTGTAGTCACTAAATTTTAAATTAAAATATTCTCTATATCTAGATGAAATTAATCACAATAAAGTTAATAGTTGCATTTGTATCAATTAAAAATAAAAACATCCCTTTTTAGTTGGTGTATTCAACAATAGATGGCAGCACCATAACATATTAAACCAAAAATGCAGATATATTTCGAATTTTTCTGTTAGATATTTAGAGCAGTAATTATGTTTTTACAAAAAAGTATCAGGATTACTTTTGAAATTCATTCGAAAAGTAATTTCGTCAATAACGAAAATTTTCTGATATAAATTGTGATTATTTTTTTGTTAAAATTAAAATTGAAGCTCATTCGTAAAAACTAGAACACCGTTAAATGATACATATCGTGCAATTTAAGGATATATTTTAAATAAATGAGTTTTAGATAGTAGTTTTCAATTTTTCGAATACGTTTTTAAAGAAACGACAGAAAACAGAGAAAAAGAAAAATCAATAAAAAAAGAACTTACGTTTTCTTCATGACTTAAGTACATTCTTTCTCGGACAATTCCGATGTGGTAATAGATGACGATGAGATGCAACAAGTAGGCTAAAAAGCTTAATCTGTAAGCGGGAATAAGTGCCTTCCAAGACAAGAGATTTGGGAGGAAACCTACCGAAGAACAATGAAAATTGAGATATATATGAAAGAACGATGTATCACAATAGCTGTTGGAAATTGGAATATTGAATGAAGAGTTTACCTAAAAAGCTACTCTTAATTTAATTTTAGAAATTATTCCTAATACCAGTGGTGGCTAACCCAAATGATCTTGCGTGCCACTTACGAAAAACATTATTATCCTGCGGGCAGCATATAAAAATATATATCTTTGTATTAGATTTGGACCCATTAAAAACATTTATTGGAGTGAAAACTTAAAACGAAATAGATTATTATTTTTTTTTCCTTATTTTCATGTATACAAACATACATAATTAAACAATAACAATGCAATGTGATCAAATATGCCTAGCTCTAGCAATAAGCAGCACAATAAAGTTACAGGAATCTAGCGTGATGCTGCGCGGGGGGAGGTTGCTGCAATGCAATACTACTCACTTCTAAGTATGTATAAAAACAAAAGCAACGTAATAAAATAGAAACAGTTATGGGATAAACAAAAATATTGCACAAAACAATCATATTTTAAAAAATTGTAATGAATCACACACGCTTGCCGCGGGTTCGCCTTACACATTACATTAATTGATGTATTAATTATACATTTGTGGCGGTGGGATATCTATATAAACCAGTAATAGCCTCCATGCAATGACGATCGTCTTAGCATAGTGGCTAAGATACTCGTTTTCGGAGCGGAAGGTACCCAGTTATAATCTTCCTTCACATTAATAATTATACAATTAATTTTGAGTTTGAATAAAACTACAAAATATGTAAAAGGGAATTAATGAATCATTGTTATTGTAGACAGTGATTATATAGAAATATATATTTTAGTTTGAAGGCTGAGTGAAATAACCGCCATATGTATTTAAAATTATTTAGTAGAATTTGCGTGGTCTTACCTCTGAATTACAAGTAGCATTCTGAAATTATAAAGCTAGAGATATTAAAATTTTTTGTTGAAAAAAATGAATGTCTCGTTAAAATATTGAAGAGCATGAAGTTACTAAATGTAAAAACGAAATAATAGTGTGTATGAGAGAAAATTGAATGAGAAATTTATCCGTTTTGTGAATAATATTTCTTGGTAATGATAGATTACTATTTACAGTGTCTTTATTTTTGTTTTACCTAAAATTGTTTTCCGAAGATTTGATTCTTTTTGTGTATCGTGTATCCTTAAAGAATGATGACAAAAAAACATTACATCGACATAAAAAGAAAAGAGAATCGAGACATACTCATAATTTCATGGGTATTAACCATCAGAAGTATAGATGAACAATTGGTGCTAAATTTGTTTGCGTGTATTCAATATAATTGAAAATATAGCTGATTATTTAAAGAAGCTTAAAGCTCAATAATTGAGATATGCGATTCGAATTAATAAGTTCTTTTAATGATTAAAGATTGAAAATAAAAACAAATGAAAGGTCATAGAAAAGAATTTCTGATAATTTAAAACTTAAATAGTTTTTTAACGAGTCCATCTCGCTAAACTCATACACACTCTAATGGTACCCATATAATTAGGGAATTTAAAATATACAGAACGATTTCGTTTTTTTTTCTTATTATAGAAAACCATCGTAAGGAGGAATGGAAAGATGATGGTATATCAATAAATTTTGTTACAGCGGAAAATTTGTTTCATCGAAAGCAAAAAACTAGAATCTACATAGCAATCGTTATTTTTAAAGAACTATTAATGGTATTATATCAATTTGTGACGTCTAACGCGTCTTTTCTTTAACAAGTCCTTTGGGGTTCTTTGGGCCAGAAATAATGGCAACTCTTTTCCAACCAAATCCAAGAAACGAGAAGTGAAGAGATGCAAATAATATAGGATAAATATAGGATCTTAGAGTAAGCGTAATGGCAATGTAAGGGAAATGTAAAGGAATGTTAGACAATTGGCGTGCGTTGTGGCAGTGGAGGATTATAGAAGTTCGTCGTTCAAGATTTAAGTTCTACGTGTCGTGGATAAACATATTGGTGATCGATTAAAAGTTAAACGGCAAGCTACATACCATTGTAGATAAAGACAAGTTTATTTCAGAATAATATAAGGTAGGATTGATTACTTATTATTATATTTGAAGATTAGGCGGTTCAATTATTGAGATTGGTCTAAATTATATTGTGTGTTGCGTATTGCGTCATCGTAGATTCTCTCATTAATTATTAATATTATATTTGTTCAAAAAAAGTTTAAGTTGAATATCTTAATAAAGTCATATTAAGATAATGTTTGATCCTAGTTCTTTCGTAAACCCTACAGCTCTAGCTCACGCTGATACTTCGAGGGATGTACTTCCAAAGGGAGGTACATCACAAATTCTTTAGAAGAGCTCTATATATATAACATAATACTTATAAACACTTTTTATAGTTATTTCATAAATTCATCTATATTTTACACATTTTGAAAGAGTGATAAACGAGGCAGTACTCACCTGCTTTACCAGTGACACATGCAATGGTAAACCATGCTAAAAACAAAGCATATATGTTTCTATTCAGCATAGCATACAATATCGCCAACGAAGATTCCATTTTTAGATCACCATGGCGATATTCATAGAGGCCAAACATAACAGCTAACAAGCAAGTCAAAGCAATACACCAAATTACGGTAGTAGTAACCTAAGTGACGAAAAAATTGGCACATTATAATTCCAAATGAAGTAATTTTTTTAAAGGCTTTTAAAATATTTTTTTATTATTTGTTTTAAAGAATGTTAACAAAACTGAACAGACACAAGTTTAATTTCGAACCACAAAATGCTTAGTTTTACCTTAAACATTTATATTAATAAAATTAAAGAGATAACTTTTAGATGAGGAAATTCATATAAATAATTTAAACTGGCATTTTATAACGACGTGTTTTATAGTGAATGGTAAAAAACAGAGTTTCGAACTCAAAGAAATATATAGATTTAATATAAACAAGGATACGTTTCGCTCTCAAAACCGCCAACATCCGTAGAGTCATGACTCGACAAGGTGCTGATAGATAGTTTAAGGTGCCTGGTACCAACAATCACTAACTGGTTCTGTAATTCCGGCACATTGTGAGATTTAGAGGAGCAACACGAATTCAATTCTGAAGGCGGGAATCACAAATGTTCCATTGGACTCATGCCAGGCGAATTCGGTGGCCAAGACATGACTTGAAATTCACCAGAATGTTCATCGATGATTCAGTACTTACGACACGGTGAATGATCCTGTAGCCGCCGTTGACATGAAGGCTTGCACCTGATTTGCAATTATGTTCACAAAGCTCGAAGACGTTAAAGATTGTTCTAAAAGAAGGAAGGGTCCTAATGGGCTCTATGCCCACACTGTAATTCCACGACCACCACCTAGCACTCAGGTGCCAGGGTTACCGTTGGATATCGGCGTATTTACAATTGCTCGCCAATTTAACTGACCAGAAAACGCGATTCGACGGATTAAGCGACTTTCTTCTATTCTTCAATGGCCCACGTCGATTTTCCCTATGGCTATTGCAGGCGCTGTCAGTGCCCTCAGCACATGAACGCAAATCGGTTGCTGGTTACCTAGGTTTATACATAGCAGTGTATGCTGTATTGCGTGTTGAGACACCCTGTCTGGGTCACCGTTGCTGTCACGCTGCTGGAAATATCGGTCGTTGTAGTTTTTCTGTTATGGCAAACAACACACAACAGTATCCGCTCTCCTCTGGAATTAATGTGCCGTTGCCCACAAATTGCTAGTCAGCAACGTCGTTTCATCATCTATACACCGATTTCGATAAGTACTCACACCGGCTGCACTTGAGTAACTAACCAAACGTACAGTTTCCTAAATCGATACTATCAGGGTACAAGCCATAACAATGGGATCTTTATCGAGAAATCTGATAATTCAGTTATTCTTCTCATTATATCGCTAAGCACTCCGCGAGTGGGAAGAGTGCACATATGCTTTATATACACCAGGATTCCGCGTTTCAAGATAATGCAGCTTAAGATAATAGTACAAGCAAACTTACCTTTCCAAAGTTAAAACTATTTTTATGTTTAGCCACAATGTATCCAGTGACGAGTCCAATGGAAAACGATCCCACGTGATCAAAAGTTTTTATGAATAATGTATTCCACATTTGGGGGCCAGATCTAAAAAAAATAACACCCTTCCTAATTATTAGATTTTGAGTTTAATGCGTTAAAAACTATGAATTAAAAAGTGGAATATCTTATTGATAGTAATGTTAATCGTATGAATAATAGAAAGACTTATCTGTTTTGTTACCTGTATCCATATAATAATTTGTTTTTTTTTCTGTAGTATTATATTGTGTGTGTATAAACACTTAATTTTTTCTAACCATTAACTTCTCTTTATCCTTTATTAATTAAAATATATTTTCAGTAACATATTTAACTATAATGGATAAATATATGCATTTAGTTTCGGTGAGAATGTATCTTACAAAGAAAATAGAAAATTGAAAAAATGATGAAATAATAAAAGATGATTTCTAACTTTAACATCACTTTTATATTTCTCTCATGGCTCTTTCAACTTTTATGTTTAAACGTAGTAATCAATAATGCCGAATATTTTTGTTATTTTTAAACAGAAACATTCTTTAAGAAAAGTTCTAAGTTACTTTGCCCAGAAGTACACTTGTATCTGAGCAAAATTAAAAAAATATTCTTTTGTTGCGGGTTTTTCAGATACAATTAAAATTCATTTAATTGCTTTCGTTAAAAAAAGATAGAATTTAAGCAACATCATTGAGAAAAAGTCAATTATTTAATAACAAAGATGTCAAATTATAAAAAATGTTGACTAAAGAATTACTTTAAAAGTACATCTGTTATTCTTTTTGTCTGTTTTGACGCCATAAAATTTCCATGTAAACTACGAAGCAGTTATGTTACATGGTAATACTACGTATTAAGTGAAATAATGACTTTAATTGCGAAGCAATTCCAACGAAGAGATCTGAATCATAAAATATTTCACCGGAATTAAAAAAAAATACTTTCAAAATTCTTGTATGTTCTTTTTCTAATTTATCTTCTTTTTCTCATGAACTATGAGGTCATATTTGAAAATTGGTTGAAATTTTTAACTTAAAATTCTTGTTTATATATATACAAACATTATTGAGAAGTACAACTATAATCTATATAAAAATTAATGTGATAATATTTTTTCAAGATATAATACATAAATTTAAAACAAAATATTAGCGGTAAGTTATAGAAAGTTATTGATTAACAGAATATATGTATATAAAAATCAGTGAAATGAATGATTTACATTATAAGCGATGAATGTACACTTCTTTTTATTGATATTTATTCTAAAATTTATATTGAATCAATATTTACTATACTTACACTCCATCTAATAGGTACATCGATAACGCTCCAGGAAGTTTATGTATAAATACTACTGCTCCAACTCCTGCCATTCCACATATCACAATAGTTATAATTAGAAAAAATCCTATGTTTGGTTTCCTAAATAAGATTATTAGAGATAAGAATTTACATTATAAAACATTCCACAATAATTAATATTAATATTTTCATAGTATTTATTAGTTAATACCGTAATATATATATATATATATAATACTGATATATAGTCGTTAATATCATAAAATATTAATATCATTAATATTTTCAAGGAAAAACATTTTTCTATAGGGAGTATTCGATATTTCAAATTGTATTTTATAATTTGTCTTTCATTTGCGGATCTAAGATTATAAAAATTCTTTTAGGTTTCGTCAATCTATGTGTATTATTGTATTAATCAGTGATAACAAAAATTAATTATTTCTTACAACATCTAAACCTTTTTTTTCAAATAGGTTTATCGACTTTAAATTCTTACACAGTAAATACGAGGGTAATCACAGACGTAAAAGACCTGATGTTCAAAAGTTCGAAAATAATTGTTACTGTAGGAAGCACCAACCTCATAAAAAGCTTAAAGTTTGACGAAACTAAGTTGCTCCGCATTTTTTTTTTTGACAGTTATTAAAACTAAACGCTCTCAGCGAATTTGCAAACATGGAAAAAAATTGATCATTGTTATGTGATACAATGCTTATATTTGAAAGGACATAGTCCAACCAATATAAAAAAGAATATTAATTATATTCTACAGGAGTCGGTTCCTTCGTTTGCAACCATTAAATATTGGATAATAGAGCTTAAGGCTGTCTTCGGTAAAAGTACGAGAGCTCTAACTAAACGCGCAGCACATTTTCAGACAGAAAAATGACCCCATTGCCATGGAAATTTGCAATATTATTACTCGTACCTCTGTTAACAGTATAGTGTTTTTAAAAATTTCAAAATATTCCGTGAATACTTTTTTTGTTTTAATAAGTGAAAGCAAAGCCCATTGAACATTACGGTATAGGATAAAAAACGCTAAACACATTTTATACAAGAAAAAATAAATCAATATGGTTAAAAATGGGATGCCTGATAAAAAATGCTGCTCTCTAAAGGATAGTGAAGCCAAAATATCATTAATTTTTCATTTCTTTTATATCTGAAAAAATGTTTCAATTTCGGGTCCTATTCCATAACATTAACCGAAAACAGCCTTAAAGGAGGCCACTCGAGCTGGCAGGCCGAACTTCGAAGTGGTTGACCAAATAAGGCGATTACATCCGAAATGAAGAAAAAAGTCCTCAAAATGGCATAAGCCAGTGCTACTCAAACTTTCAATATTGCGACCCAATATTCAATCATGATTTTCATCGTGCCCCCTTCCTTATAATAACAATGTATTGAATTGAATAATACTATACTTTGACGCTAAAGCTACAATGCGACTTTAACATCTTAAATGCCACCGACGTATATAAGCGTCTCGCTCACCCAAAGCGTTGATTGTTCCGGACGTATATATACGTCTTTCCAAAGTACGATCTTCTCTGTGCATTTCTATCCATAAAATTATTCCGAAGGCTTTGGATTGCAATAATAGGACCTTGACAGTATTTGCGAAGGATTTATTTATTTCAGAGGATTTGCTTATTTATTCCCCCTCCCCTCCTCAATACATGACATACGCGTGCCTATGTGAAAAACGTTGGCATCGGGGAGCGAATCGCGTAACTTTTAATCGGCAGTTAAGGGATTAATTATAAACCACACAAACTATCAAGATAAGTGTTAATTTTGGTGTATAATTTTTATATATGTGGTCACTGTTAATTATTAAACTTGTTCTTAAATTAGTATTGTTAAATTAATTAAAAAATATATTCTGCAGTACTGATGCAGTTATAAGGTTATTATTCGTATCAGTGTAAACGTGTGTAATTATGTGAATCAGCGTAATTATATGTCAGTATGTATTTTGTTTGTGTTTACTTTCAGTAAATTAATATTTTTTTTAAACAATAATCTTTTTTTTTACGACTTTTCAATATGCTCGCGCCCCCCTTGCAGAGTTATGCCGCCCTCTTAGGAGGGCACGCCCCACAGTTTGAGAAACACTGGTATAAGAGGACCGTCAACTGAAAAAGTGCGAAATGGCACAAATGGCAGGCATTTCAAAAAAGGTTGTACGTCGCATATTAATTGAAAGTTTGGAGATGGGAAAACCGTGCGCAAGATGGGTGCCGTGATTACTCACGATGGAACAAAAACAGCACCGGGAAGAAGCTTCGACCGAATGTTTGGTGAAGTTTTACAGAAATAAAGCCTACTTTTTGCGTCGATTTATTATCATAAACGAAACATGGGTTCATTAGTTTTCACGTGAGACGAACGAACAGTCAAATCAATAGACTGAAAAGGGATCCACACTAAAGATGGCCAAGACAGTTCCAACTGCAGGCAAGGTCATGGCGTCATTCTTTGGGATGCATGAAAGAATAATTTTCATCGATTATCTTCAGAAAAGTCCGAGGTCAAGCCCTGGGATGGGCAAAGTTGACTGAGCCTTTCATCCCTTCAGTGGGTCGATAAATGAGTACTAAGCTTTCTTGGGAACTAAACTCTAGGTGTATCGCTTTTGATTAACTATCTCATCAGAATATTTGTGTATGCATCTCAGCGCTCAAGGTCACGTAGACTGAAACGAGCACAGTAGGGCTTTGGCCCTCTATGGGCTGTTGGGCCACTGAGTTTAGTTTACCTTCAGAAAGAAAGAGTAATCAACGGCAATTATTATGCGAACTTATTACATCATTTGATTGATGAAAAGAAAAACGAACGCACTTGATGAAAAAGAAAGTTTTGTTTTATCAAGAGAATGCATCAGTTCACTCATCCGTTATCCTGGTGACAAAAATCAATGAGTTCGAATTTTTTCTATCGCAGCCTATTCTCAGGATTTAGCCCCTTCGGATAATTTTCTGTTTCCAAACTTAAAAAAAAATGTCTCGGGAGGGAGGATATTTGTCAACAATAAGGAGGGAGCTTGTAATTGAAGGTTGTTTTGAGGAACGTGACGATTTTTACTATAAACAGAGTGTCGAAGCGATTGAACACTGCTTGGAAAAGCGATTGAACTAAAAGAAAACTTTCTTTATGAGGATATCTTTCACCAAATTTTGAGTGTTTTCTTTGTAGGTCGAGCACTTTTAAGACTACCCTAATAATATAGACGTAGATGAAGGTCATATCTTTTAACTCGAGGCTTAATGTTAAAATAAGGGGAGCATATCAAACTATAAATGCTATTTAAAATGTATATATGTAAAAGAAGTAGTTTGTTTTCCTTGTATATGCCGAAAATAAAGTTTGTATTCAGTTATTAGTTTTCTAATCTAAAAGTATCATGCTAAACGTCATTTGACTACCCGTTGAAAATCTAAACTAATTTTTTTTCAGTATCTAAACTTTTTTTTAAGATTGTCTTTGGATTATTCCAAGGAGCCTGAGCCAAATTAGGAGCACATTTTGGCAGCGAAATGCTCTAATTTTGATATAAATCAATGGTACTTTTTACACATATATCCCTTTATTACATGACATTGTTAAAATTTAGAAATATTTTATACATAAATACTTATGTTTTTTTAAGCATATTAAGAGGAATATCCTTTTAGTATTACGGTATAGGATACGAGATATACAGTAAAATTAAAAAAAATGATTCAGACAGAAATAGGTAACAGAATAAAATATGCTGTTATCGAAAATATAGCTAAGTTAGAATATTATATAATAACCTTGGAATATGTTTTTCTGTCAGAAAAAAATATCTCAACATAAAATGAGCAGTCTTTAAGTTATTATGATAGAGAAGAATACAGTGGAAAAAACGAAGGTTCTACATTGTATTGCCAGCCCGAAGCTTTATTTTTTTAAAAAAGAAAATATCGAAATATAAGTAATATCATATTTGATTAAATATGTGTAAATATTTAAAATATTTTTTTATTACTTACTTTATAAGAAACCACACAACTACAACTGCAACTATGTACAACTGCATAATGGCTGCCAGTAGCCACGTATGATATAGGCACTGAAATTTACAAATTAATTACAAACCTTGCCGAAAAACACAATACAAGTTTATAATTTAACTAAACGCAATCTTAAAATGCTAGTTTACCGTGTCATCTGATTGCCAATAGTTTTGTATGTAGAACAGATTCAGCCACCATCTGTCGCGGCAGCTTTGCAAATAAGGACCAACAAAATCACCCCAGAAAGGTCCGTTTCCAAAGAGAGGTATCATTAAGAAAAGTGCTATCACTAGTAATTGGAAGAAAGTCATCCTAGGCAAGAAAAAGTTGGATGTTGAGAAAATTAATTCGAATCACAAATATAAATCTCATACACATAAATTAACTGATACTAAATAGTTTTTAAACACTTTAAACTTGTAGCTTATAAAGTTACTAAACTTTTCCATAGTTTTTGTTTATCCAGGAAGACATTATCTAAAGCTTGTTTATAGCGCATTTTGCTGTCTATATAAATTGGAGTTCTTTTGACATTTTAAGAAAGTACTTTTTTTTAAAAATATATTTTTTTGTGCTAAAATAAAATATTTTGCATCAATAAGATATCATCCCTAGTCTTTCCCTCTACAATTGTTACACTCAAATCAACACTTTTTCTCCTTAAATTTGATATGGAAATTGTTTGCAATATGAACATTGCAGATCTTGATACTAAATCAGAAGAAAACAACTAATTTAAATGAAATAGGGACTCAAGATATGTATATAATTATACGTAAAAAGACAGTTTTAAAAAAAGTAAATAAATTCAAAATTTATAATGGTTGTGTGATTTGCAGATTGTTACAATTTTTTTAGAGCTAAAGATTTCTAATTTTAAAATATTGCTACGCATATAGTTTCGATAAATAAATTGAATATTTAGTTTTAAGAATACTTTTGCAATTTCATTTTTTGAAAAATATTACTTGTAAAATATTTTTCTCAAAAGTTTCATAAACACAGTTTAAAATGTTTATAGAAATATACATAAAGCTACTTTTTTTATTGAAATATGTTTTGATACTTTTACTTTTCTCCCCTGTTTCATAGTTCATTAGGATATATAAGAATAATTTCTCTGAATGACTACTATTATTCTTATTTTTTTAAAATTTACTTTTAGATACAAATTTTTCTATAGAATAATTTAGACTGAATTGCCACTATTATTATATCAAAAATGCAAATTCTTTATGATGGAAGGAAACTAATAGTTATAATTCCGGCATAATATTTTCCAAGGGAAACTGAATTCGAAATCATAAATTAAAAATATTAAAGTAACTTAAAAATATATCAAATAAAAGCTGTAATTTTAAGAAAAAAGAATGTTAAAGATTCTTTTGGGATGCAGTGGATTCCTGTTATTCAGCTCAATATATAATAAATGAATATGTTACTTAATTTTCATTCGAAAAACTAGACAGTCAATATATTATCTTAATTTTATTTACAGCATAGGTGGTTCTGTTGTGAGTAAATTTTAATTTTCTCAATTTAAAATGAATAGAATTTTATATGAGATATTAGTTTTCACATTATTTCTGTGTATCCCAGTATGTAACTTTCTCTATTGTTATATACATTACAATACTTGTGAGTGTAAAACGTGTGTCTTTAGAATGTCCTAAGATTAAATTATGAAACATGATTCTAGCGCAAAATATCACAGATGAGTCTGAAAGGTACTTACGTATTATCGCAACAATCGCCAACTCTATTAATAACTCACCAATTTGGCAACTCCTATTTCCTATGTGACGCAAGCGCCGAATTGAAAACCAGGTGGTTTGTTTCATATAATGTCGCCAATAGTTTGTGATAATTCGTAAGAACCGTCAAAAGCTCTTTTACTTACCTAATATAAGGCTTCATGATCAGTTTTGGCAAGTTGATTTTCGGCGTATCAATGGGTTTTCTCCAACGAATGAAAGTGATTAAGAAACCGCTGAAATAAAAAGTTTAACGAGTTATATATTTTCCCACTGCATATCAGATTCATTTTAAACACACACACACACACACACACACACACACACACACACACACACACACACACACACACACACACACACACACACACACACACACACACACACACACACACACACACACACACACACACACACACACACACACACACACACACACACACACACACACACACACACACACACACACACACACACACACACACACACACACCTTATTATAAAAATACAATCTGCCGAGACTATTTGTACTGTTTGACTGTTGACCAATCTGTATTGAGTTTTAATAACTTTTCGAGTTTAATATATCATCATATATTTTATGTAAATCCATTAAAAAATATTTAATGGAGTACCTATAGATATATTATGCTGTTAACTGTATCCATATGATTTACGTTTAAAGCTAAATCTGTTTATACTTTAAAAAGCAAATTGATATTCTATAAATTACTTTGTTTTTAAAATTTTGAAGTCACCTGAGGATTGAAATAATTCATTTCATAAGACAATGGTTGAGTAGCGAAATGTAAATTTGAGGTTTAACTTTGCATAAGATAGTCTTGTGCTACTTGTTAAACGTGACTGAATCTAAACATTCTTGTTTGACATGGTATTATTATTACCCAGGGGGTTCACGCTTATCATTTAGAACTTAGAGCATGTCTCAGGTGTATCTAGGAAATACTTTTAACTTAGAAGTTTATTTTAAATTAATTTAATCAACTTTTATGCAACCTGAAAAACGATTATGGTCAATTACGGTCCAATATGTTTTGTAAAATTCTGATTGGTTCTGAAAGCCTACGCGAGAATGGAGCTTCTATTATTTATGGTATTACTTTTATCCTTTATTCTTCACATCGAGTTTTGTAAGATGAAAGTCTACAAAAGATGTAGTGGGTTGAACCTTAAAAACAGCATCACAAAGGGAAAAAAGGAGTATCTCTAATCTTAAATCGATTTAAATTTGATAAAAGAAGCTCTTGGTTGATCAAAATTATGATAATGATGTATAATTTATTATTAACTGTTGGTGGAAATTGTTTAATATGATTTCAAGAATGCAAAGCTACTCCAAATCCGACATTAATAACTTAATCTTGAAGCACTTAATTCAGAAAGTAGTATTGTGATTGTAGTTTTAATTCTGGGAATTAAGAGGAATTATCTGCAATTTTATTTTGTATATTACAATCTTTTTCATTTTGTTACATCTATCGTGATAGGAAGATTAGCCCTATTCTCGGTGCTCGAGACGATGATTCATATGTCACCTTCACAATCTGACTGTAGATTAAAATTAAGAGACTCATTGTCAATGGTTCAGCTTATAGTTTTAGTGTGACATTAATTCAGCAAATAAAATAACATAATTACGGGTTAAAATTAAGGACATCTTTCTGTTGCATCTGAAGTATGTTTTCAAGATAACTAAGTTTTCGTACACATTTTTTCTTGTTGCTCGTTAAGGTAAAAATACAATAATAATTCCTTTGACAAAACTGAAAACTCTATTTTTTGTCTAGTTATTGATACAAATAATCAAGAAAAGTGAGCTAGTAACTGTCGAATAATGTGATGATTAAATGTTCCTTCACGTTAAATACGAAATCTAGACAACAATTTCTTGAACTTCTCACTTAAAACATAATAAGTTTGTTTTTGACATTAGCAATCGTCATTATCTTTAAAGAAGTGTTCCCTTAAGACATGATAAAAGGAAGGATCCAAGGAACACTACCAATGATTAAAGTAAAATCATTTTCCTAAAGTAGGCTCAAATAATTTGCGACAATATTTATAATTTTTCCACCTCCCTGTGTCTCATCCTTTTCATTTTAATTTCATTTTTGGTTATTAAAAAAATGAAATATACAAGGGCGGCTGAGAAATTAAGGAAGAATTAAATCAAGGAATGTTGCACAAAAGTGATGTTTCTAATAAAAAAACTGTCGAGTTAGTGTGTTTCCTTTAATAATATTTTTTTTAAAAAAATGTAATATAAATATTTTGAAACCTAGATGATACACATGTCTACCCATCGAGACGAAGCAAGTAAGAAAAAATTTCTGTCTTTTTACTAGGCACTCAAGAAATCAATCAAAACTTCAAGCCATAAGCTAATAAAACTACACACACGCTTAGAAATCTCCCGTAATTTCTTCTTTAAAAATAGACTGTAACATTCCTTTAGATTTTGAAACAGTTTCCTAACTTAATATGGGATTGTTGTTGTTGTTACTGTGCTCCATGATTGACAAAGGCCAGATCAAGTCCCACGAAATTCATCTTGGCAAAGGGCTAAGTGACGCCTGTTGTTTGCCGTATCTTTAAGCACCATACATGCGACAGAACGATTTGGCTCGTTTCCACCCCAATTTTGAGGGAGGACACCTGGTGGTGGTCAGGGCCTCCCACCTCTCTTCCTCTTCCACCAAACTCACGAGAGGTCTTATAGCTCGACGGCCATTTATAGTACCCTCATGCTGAACCCAGACCTACGGCACAGCACTCAGAGTTGCTGATCACTATACCGGATGGGTGACCGATATAGAATTTAAATTTAGCAATGGTCGCAAAGTACGCCAGATAGAACTTGGCTTCTTTATGTACGAGGTGGTACCACACATGATGCACACAGTATAAACATCCAGATACTTTTCTTGGATATCTGTGGTAAAAATAGTATAACACTAATTTCTAAAATACTTTTGGACTGAACAATGGATATAATAGAAAATATTGGTTTAATATATGGTTTAAATTCTTTGTTAACGGAGTGCTTGGAGATTTTTGACATATATTGTCATGAATATCAATACATTCTCTTGTACTAATATGTCTTCCATGACACTTTTTTGTTTGCCCTGAAAATGCTGATATTGAGAAGAGAAGGTAAAATTTATAAAAGTAGAGAAAGAGCTCATGCAACGCCGAGCCATTCAGCTAGTAGAAAATAGGATTTGTTGTTCCAGTTTTCATTAAATTAACATGTTACATGAATTACAATACCCATACAATTTGGTGCGATAATCATTTTCTCTGAGCAAAAAAAACTCAACCCAGAATGTTTTAATTTTCAAGATCAAATTACTGGTTTCTTTTCTAATTGATAAGGAAGCAAATAACAATAAATACATATTGAAATTTTTGAGTGAGGATTATATACCCGATGATTTTATTTAAAATGAGGGTATCTCGCGTTTGTTGTTCTTATATGCGACATCCATGAAATCATATTAATTACTCGATAAATTTACATGTACAGTTTCTAGATTAAATTTCTTATCACTTTAATATCATTTGTAAAAGACGTCTAGACAATTACATACTCCTAACATTAATTATTTCGCAAATGGATTTAATCACTTGATATTTCAAAACGACCTTAGAATTTACTTCTTTATTTGTTTGTCGTTGACATAAAAAATTAAATCAATAAAATATTTCCAAATGAGAGAGTTTCTTTATAATAATTAAGCCTTTTGATGTTTATTTAATGATGTAAAGGATAAAAAAAACATTATAACTTACGCAATGAAAAAATAGTTCTCTACTCCGTTAGAACCATTTGCGATGACTGAGAATGAAAACTGTTGCATGTACTCGTAATAATTTACAACACTACCTGGAATAATATAAATAAAATATATATTTTAAAATAGAGCCCTTAAAAGGACAATTTTACAAGCATTGTTCAAGTAAATCTTGAAATAATTTAATTAACATGTTTAAATATGTATCAATAAATTACAGTTTAGAAAGAACTAAAAAACACGCTTTTATAGTGAATCGAACTAAAAAGTAAAAAAAAAAAAAATTCTTAATATAAGAATAAAATGATTAACGAGAAAATTAATGTCATTGGGATAAAAGCGTGGGGTGCTTTGTACTATATTTTTACTCTAACTCAGCATAGAACTAGTAAGAAATTATAACAATTAATATTAAATTATAATAATTAATATAGAGTACCCCACGCTTTTATCCCAATGGCATTAATGTTCTCGTTAATCATTTTATTCTTATATTAAGAATTATTTTTTTACTTTTTTGGTCGATTCCCTATAAAAGAGTGTTTTTTAGTTTTTTTTTCAATCTATAATTTATTTGTTTTATTTTTTTATTAACCAGAAGCCTATTTTGAGGTTTTAGGGTTGCATCTTAATCTTTTAGTTGCTCAATCTGGAACTAGTTGCCAAATCTAGAAATGGCACATAGAATTAGCCACCAAATCTAAAAAAAGGTTTATGCAATTAGTCGCCAAATCTAGAAATGGTACAGTGAATTAGTCGCCAAATCTCGTAAATCCTTAAAATCCTTAATTATTAAAATTCTGATCAGGACAATGAAACAAAATTATAAAATTAGTTTATAGTCATGGGTCCTTGACAAGTGTGTGAAATTTCGAATTAGTCTGACCTTTTAATGTGGGTAAAAATCGGTTCAAAGATTCCATTACATACAAGGGAAACTTATAGAAGCGTGTTAAAAATATGCTACTCAGTCTAATTAACTCCTCTTAATTTTAGTGAAACAAATTCATCAATTAATTTAATTAATTTATTTACTTGTAACTTTTAGGACGTAAAATAATGATTAATATCCGTGTTTCTATCACGGCTCTTTGCGCTAAATTACCAAATAACAGATTTAATAATTTAAAATTAATAGTCTGAAAGTAGAATTTAAGTCAGTAATTTTTTTAAAAAACATCTCATAGAACAATGCGAAATGATTATTTTGTTGGTTAATATCTTTTCTATTACTATTATGTGCAAATTAGATAATTTTTTTTCATTATATTTCAGAGCTTAGTCATAGTTTTTTTGAACTCGCAAAAAAAAAAAAAGATTACATTGCATAACATTTGAATGAAAACAATGAATACACTTTTATTGTTTTACAAGTATAATTTAAAACATTACATATTAATACAAAATACACATATATAATAAAAAATTTAGATATTTCCTCCATCTAACATGGGTCTGGAATAAAACATAAATAGACAGGGTAAGAGAGGAATTGGAATAATAATAATAATAATAAAAAGATAACTTACTGTATTTGAAGAAATAAAGATGATTGTACATAAGGTATGTGTGACCCAGCACATTAAACACAACTGTGAGCAAGAACAATCCTCTCATTATAGGCATTGGATGATTATCCTTTTTAACGTCCACTAATCTCTTTGTACTACTGATCACAGAAATTGACTGAGATATATTCTGCAATATTTCTAAAATAGATATAAATTAACAATGAGATTTTTAGACGGTTTTACTTCTGTTTTGGGAAGTGTGTAATAATCTGGGGGGGGGATTGATATATATTTCCTATCTCTAACACAGTCCTACATTTTTTTTAAAAAAAATTAAAAATAATTATTAGTAATAATAATATAAGTTTCACAAAATATTAAAGTTTCCAAAAGTTCGGTAATTTTATGTAAAATATCGTTTTTTAAAAAATTTTATAAGCTGTTTTTGTTCACAAATACTTATAATGAAAAAGAAAATTAGAATATTTTTATGGAAAGAAAAAAATGGGCTGCTGAAAAATTAATATATATTCTTCTTATGGCTGTACTTATCCAAGTTACTTCGATAGAACACTAAACAAGTCTTTAATTGTAGAATGTTCGACAACAGTTTAAAAAATTAAAACTAACATTGTTAACAACTATTTTCATCAGACCAATATTTGGTCTTGTATCATTTGATTATATATAATTTTCGTCATATACTTTAATTTTGTTGTAGAAACTGCATGCCATTTAAACTTACAACCAGTAAAATTTATATGTATATATACATACAATAGTGTGCAAAAATTGAGCAACAAATGCTTTTTTCAACAAATAACCATAAAATTGTAGAGACAGTTCATGAAAAGGCAGCTCATTAGAAAGGGAATGCAAATGCAAGCATATCAGCACTGTGACATGAAAATGGATACCACGATAAGCAAACCTGTGGAATGCATGGTCTCAATGCCCAACCAACTTCATGATTGTGAAATAGTATATTCATAATAATTATAAGAAAGACCAGGATGCTTTTGTAAGTTGTAGAACCATTTGAAAGTTTGAAGAGGGACTTGATTTGTGACGAATATTGCTCAAGAGATTGGAATAGACAATAGTTACAAGAGCTTGGAAAGCTTTCCAAATAGAAGGTACAACTTTAAGAAAAGTTGGCGGTGGAAGGCCGAAGAAAACACCGGTATATCGTTCTGCAGGTGAATAGAGACAGGAATCAGACATCCGAGTAAAATTTTTCAGCAGCTGCGTACAGCATTTGCAAATACATCCCGGTTTACTACGGCCAAATGTTTGAATAAGGACGGTCTATTCGCCATCCGCCACGAATGCTGCATACCATTGACAGTAGCCTATTGACGGCAACGTTGACAGTGGTTTCAAGAGCACAGATACTGAACATCTCATCAAGGAAGTAACTTTCTGTTTACTGAAGAAAATTGTTTCAGTCTGAGCAACGATTCTCAGCATCAGTTGATATGAAGGGAGGTAGGAACTCGGTTTTATCCTAGTAACATCAGGAAAAGAGACTGTTGGGGTGGTCCTGGAGTGCTTTTATTGGGAGACATTATACTGAATGCTATATTTTCGACAGTGGCTCACTTAGAGGAGATCATTACAGTTATGAAATTATTCTCTCACACCTGCTCCTGTCCCGAGGTGCCGTAGAAGAGGCTATTTTTGTGGACAACAACGCACATCCACACACGAGTTTTACTGTTGAGGAATTTTTAGAAAGTTAGAAAATGATGATATCTGTGTGCAGAATGGATTGTCCAACGCGCTCCTCTGATTTAACCCTTTATCTACTGACGGTACTTATAAGTACCACTCACTTTAAAATAACATACAATAACCAATTTTACGCGAATATTCTGACAATACTTGGCAGGAATATTCTTTGAAATCCACTCTTCCAATATATATGGCAGCACGGGTTCTATGATGAGTATTTTAGCGGGGAAGGCGAATAGTTTTATAGCAGAAATTGCGTTTTCAGCGGATTGCAAAGATTATCATTTTTGTTCCGAAAAAATAGTTAATGTCAAAATTTAAATGTCTTATTTTTTATATGTTAACGAGGACCGTAGAAAACGATTTGACTCTTTATTTTAAGTGAGCAGTGTATATAATTAATTTAACAGTGGAATATATTTAATTAATTAGTTCGCTCTAATGGATTAAATTTCCCAAAGTTGAGTATTTTGTTGAGTGTAGTATATCGTATATCCCTTAATTTTTAATGTAGTGATCGAAAAAAATATTGCATGAAAAAAACTACAGTAAATCATAATGTGGTAGATAAAGGGTTAAATTCCACAGGTTATGTGTGGATGCTTTGGAGGGACGCCTGACAGCTAGATTGTATCCTCCTGAGGACATCAGACAAGGGAAGGAGATGTTTCTTGATAAGTGTTAGCGCAGTAATTTGGTATTGATTATGAACAGAGACGGTCTCACGCAGCCATTGCGGTTAGAGAAGATCATATCCCTTTCTTCCCTTTAGTTTGTTGTTCTTCCACACAGCCAACATTTTTTGCTAATTCCATTTTGTCAATAAAACCTTTCTTTGCTTTGTTCCTCAATGTATGCGTTCAATTCGGTTTTTGGCTACAGTACTTTCATCAACCTACCTCTAAAGAGGCACAAGTGCTACCTTGTGCCTCTGTAGAGTGAAGTTCATGTCACCTAGTTGATTTTTTCGGTATTACGGCTTAATCGGAAATGTTGCTCACTAATGTATAAATAAAGAGCAAAAAATCCACAGAGATGGCATTGATAACCATTATGAGAGGTATTCGTTAGTGGAAAGTCGTTGAAAACGTTCTCTGCGTGCTGGCTTGTGGAAAAAAAAAGGTGGTTGAAAGAAGGCAGACATAAGTTGGATTATGTCCCTCCTTTTTCTCTACGAACTGAACTACAAGTTGTGTACTAAGTCGTTTTGGTGAAATAAGAAATTTAAGTCTATACATTCGTGTGTTCAGATGTGTAGTCTTTTGTTCAATAAATTAAATGTCAGTATCCTAGTTAACGAATAGGTAATCGTATCCTTAAAGACGCCCCCCCCAGCATTATATACATATTCATTATCATAAATACGTGTAAACTCAATAAGAAAAAATGCACTTATTTAAAAAAAGGATTGACAAAGGATAAGTAAATGTAAGTTATTCAATACTCAAACAAAATATAACATTTAATTTTGAAGAATTTATCAACCTAAAAAAAAATTCACACTCTTACATTTTCTTTTATTCATTTGGGCTTCCTCAAAATAGAGTTTAATAGAAGTCGGACTGTTACACTATTTTAATTGAATGTCGAAATATCTTTTTAATATTTATGCTTTTTTATCGAACAAGAGTACCCTTTTATAATAACTGTCGTAAGCTATGATTGAAGAAGATTAATTAAATATAAACTTGTTTTTTTATTAGAGAAGCACGCACGTTTTATGACGTTTATGCTTAAAGACTTCAATTTTTTCATTATTTGTAATCTATTATTTGACCTTGAGTCATAAAATAACAAATCATTAAAGGCTTTGATGTGTGAGCCAGGCATCAACTTTAAATAGAAAATTGCGAAACTTTGTTCAAATTAAAATCCAATGTTACGATTTTGCTTAGCTCCCATGTATGGTTTTTATTGCTTGGGAGAGTTCTTTTATGCATTCAATTATTTGTTATGAAAAAAAAAGTTTTACTGTCGAAGGAAAAAGCTGTAAAGCTATTTACTTTAATACATGAAGAAAAAAAAATCATGGATATTTTTCTTTATTTTTCCTGGTTTAAAGAGGAGAAAAATTATACTTTGGAACATACTTTTCATTTACAAGTAATTTAGAAAAAAATGTAGTCTTAATTTCAAATGCATACTTACTTTGTGTTTTAGATAAGGAGTTCACACCAAATTTTTCGAAATAAACCTCTAAGACTGTACAGAATAATACAGTGAGAATGATGGATGTTAGTACTATTCTGTTTTTTCGTATCGTCAGGAAATGCAGGATTTTTCATATTTAGAAGGAAAAAAAATTAATTAATATATACCTGTGCTCAAAATAATAATAATTTACACATAAAAACATGTAATACAATTTTTTTTTTAAATCAATTCCTACTTAGATTAACAAAGAAAAAATTTATTTTGGCTACTTTGTTATTAAATAATTACAATTAATATAAATATGTATATACATATGACAGAATCACAAAATTAAGTGGTAATTATTTTTATTAATTATCATTAAAGTATCGTATATCATCCAAAACAATCGTGTATATAAAATTTCAATTCATTTGAATGCTTTAAAACGAGAGAAGAAAACTTTTTCAAATTTTGACACAAGTCACCAAAAATGATGCCAACGTGGTTGTACTTGCAATTCGTTAAATAATTAGTTTTAATCAATTAATTTTTATTAATTTTACTTAAATTATTGTATTGTCATCCAAAATAATCATGTATATAAAATTTCAGCTCAATTGAGCGCTTTGAAATATATTTTATTAACGGTTGAAAATGCCACCAAGATAAATAAATAAATATATAGAGATTGTGAGCTAATAGTAGGAATTGAATGAATAACGTTTGATAGTAATACATATTTAATATCTCCTATATAGGAAACTAGGAAAATTAAAAAAAAACCCAAGCTATTTAATAATTAAACCTTATAACAGAATTTAAAGAATAACGTTTACAGCACAATTAAAAGAAATCATACACGAGTGTTAATTAACGTCGTATTGTAATGCAATACGAGGGCTATTGGCAAAGGATCTCGTAATTTTGAGCAATGGACAAGTGTAGAGGACGCTACATGAGCTGGCACCCTCCCTCTCTGAACATTCCCATCACGCCAAAAGGAGGACTTTGAATCTCAACATATTTAACGAGTATCAGCCCCTCTACACGGCTGGGTCTTTAGTGGCACAAGCTCGAACTCATGAAATATCGACCCCGAGCGCGTGACCAAGAAAATTATAAATTTCTTACATTATCTGTTATATTTCATCTTACTGCTCATGTTCATTTTAATAAAAATGCAAGTTTTCTTCACAATATCCCAAATTTTGTCACGGTAGTCGAATGGTTATGATCTCGAACTCGTGGCTTACGTTTTCTTGTTCTGTCAAGGGTTTGAGCCCTGAAGTCACTAAAGATCCACCGTGAAGAGCAGCTGATGCGCATTAAATCTGCTTAGGGTTTAAGGTATCCGACTACGTTCGGAACAGTGATTTTGTAAAAGCGTATAAATTGATAATTTTCATGCTATTTAGTGTCACTTAGACTAGAATATATGCATAAAATTGTTTTAAGGACATTTTGACAAAATATTTTTTATTCAAATATAATATTTTGGCAAAAAATTAACTTAGAATAATCTTTTTTCCAAATGTTCTCCTTTTGTGAAAAATGCTTCTATTATAACAATATTTTGCCTGTATATAGCTCAAACCTCTCTACAGAGGCTCAACTAGAATTTTTGAAATATATATCTTAGAAGTGGGTTTATCCATGTTTTACGACAACAGAGGGAGAAATTTTAAGAAAATTGCCGATAATTATTTCAAATGATTGTAACTCTGAAAATAATGCGAATTTTTCAAAAGTTATAGTTGAGTCTCTGTACAGAGATCTGAGCTATATGCAGGCAGACTATTATTATAATAGAAGCATTTTTCACAAAAAAGAGAACATTCTGAAAAAAGGTTACTCTAAATTAATTTTTTGCCGAAGTATTTATTTAAAGAATTTTTTTGTCACAATGCCCTTAAAATAATTTTATACACGTATTCTAATCTAAGTCACACTAAATATTATGAAATTTATCCATTTATGCGCTTTTTTAAAATCACGGTTCCGAACGTAGTCGGATACCTTAAGCCCTCATCTTGCGTGGTGTGGAAATTTAAAGAGCGGGGTACCAACTAGAGATTGCAATATCGGACTATAAGTTCAATATCGTTGTGGTGTGGTGTATATATATATATATATTCGGTATTTTTTTTTATCTCAATACCGGGATACCGTTTTTAATACCGGTAGTAGACATTTTAGAAAAAAAAAGAAAACACCTGCATTTCTTTATTTTTTATTTGCCAGTTTTATTAGAGAGTGTAATTATAACAAAATACAATTTGTTACTTATAAATTATAACAGTATATAAAGAATCACAAAAAAAGGGCAAATATCACTATTCAGTCTGTAATACTATTACAAATTTTTGAAATGAGATCTTAAAAAAAATGTATCAATCGCACTGCTATTGACCCTGGAACATAATTTTGTTCAAAAATTACCACTGTCGAAATCGTTCTCTCGGCATCTGCGCTCGTTGGTGATACTATTAGGAATGCGTGATATACTTTTTTCCAAGTACTATTTACCTCTAAATCTCTCATCTTCATATAAATCAATTTCTCGTCGGATTGTTTTAGATATAGCTGGTTTCGGTATTGTATTTTGGTTTGTTAAAGTTCTTAAGGTATCGCTAATTATAATTTTTGTTCAAGAGACAATTCCTTTTCATTATCGGCATTAATGCCATCATCATCTTCGATAACTGTAGCAAATCCTTCTAAATGCGAATAGGTTTGTGGGTAAAAAATTTTAAGAAATTTGAATTGGTTAGTCTCTTTTTTTTCTCTTTTTTATTTTTATTTTTAAAATCATTATAAGTATGTAAATATCGTAAGATATTTTCTATTTCAGTATGCCATTCTTCTGTGCAATTTTTCAATGTAAAATATAGTTCTTCAGTTAGTGATGTGTGCTGTTTTTTCTAGTGGCTGCAACATGAAATTTATTGTTGCATTTGCTGTTAATAAATTAGAATCTCTCCGACATAACGCCTCAACAGCCTGTTTTATTGGAAGTAGAGCTGATACAGTTCTAAGGATATTAAGTCGAATTCACTATCGGAAAAATTAATTTGCAGGTTTTATAGTCGATCATTGCTTTTTGGATTGGATTTTTCAGTTTCAAGAATCGTTCCCATCATTAGGAGTAAACTATTCCAACGTGTTTTAGAATCTAATATTAACATATGTTCTGTTTCTAGTAAATACCGAAAAACCGGTATTTAAACTTGTGAATACCAGTATTACAAAGTTGTACAAATGGCTCAAAATACCAGTATTCGGTATCCCGATATACCGGTATTGCAATCCCTAATACTAACTCAATTTACCGATACCAAAAATTACAATGTGTATAAGCCAATTGCTCTCTCGTTACTCCAGAGCACGAGACTTAAAATCAGTATCACAATCCTTCTTCCATTTCTTAAAAAAATTTAAAATCCGAAATATTGAAACTGAGATTTCTCAATAGGTTTCTATAAAATTTTGGCGATAATCTCTTTTTGCATTAAAATTTAATTGCTGCGAATGGATAAAAGGAAAAAGGATCCATTCCAGTGTTTATGAAGTTATTCAGAACTACGTTGAAACACTAAGTTTTGAAATTTGCAGCGAAATTTTCTTTTTAGTCTTAGCTATTTAATTTTTTTCAAAATGACATGGGAGTATTCAACCCTATGTGTTATATAAAATGATTAAATGGATAATTAATTCACACATCCTTTTGATCGAATTATAAGTTAAACGAACAACTATTGCATTCTGAAAAAAAGTTCTTCTTATGACCTTATCTGTCATTAGATCTTTTTCAAAAAGAACTTATGATTTATCGTGTTAAATTACGTATTTATTAGTTCATTAGAAACCTTTCTGAGCTGATAGTGAATTTGTAATTTTTTTTCTGGTCTTTTATCATACGAATGAACTCTTTCCTCTTTTTATTTAAAAATGTGGCAATCATTTGAGCTCATTTACATGACTGACTTCATCTTTTTTTTATTTGTATGTAGATTACATTCTAATTGATGCCGATTAGATGCATTAAAAAAATGGCGATTGTTGACTAGAGAGCAAGAGAGAGAGAGAGAGAGAGACCTTGGTGAATACCCTAAGGTGCATTTTGATCTCTAGATGCAGTATTTAATATATAACAGTAGAGAATATTTTAGGGAGAAATTACCTCTTTAAATAGACCAACAACATTAAGTTGAAATAAAAACTATGCTAGCAAATACTATCAAGATTTTTAAGAAATTAATTAATTGTTAATTTTAATTAAGTGATACTTTTTGTTAGAATTTAATTTTTTAAAAAAATTCTTATTTTGAATATCCTTATATGACAGAAAAAAATGAAATGAATTTTTTTAACGTGTCTCATAAAAACATCAGTTTCAAAAATTTTTAGAGTCACTTAGAATTTTTCTGTCATTAAATCGTTTTCTAGAAGATTTTTACAAAAAAGAGAAAAAAAAAATTGAAAATAAAAATTTGAACTACTCTGGTTTGTACATTACCGATGTATTCCTCAAAGGTTTTCAAACGATTAAAAAAAGAATAGATTGTTTATAATTACTTAATATATATATATGTGTGGGTGTGTATTTATGTATGTATTTAAATAATCTACAAAATGGAATTCTTTAAAAAACCGTATATGCATTTCGTAATTTATTTTCGTACACGCACGCACGCACACACACACACACACACATTTATGATATATTCATGATAAAAAATATTTTTTTTCCCCTGAAAATAGATGAAAAACATTGTTAAAATATTTGGTGTTTTTATATTAACTTTTTTTAAAAATAATAGTAATCAATAAAAAAATTAAATATACTACTATTTAATAAAGATTAAACAAGAAGTAGTGATTAAAATGTCTCTAATTTAAGGTAAATTTTGCGCACAAAAAATGAAAAAAAAACTGAATGAGTAAAGTATTACGAATATTCTGAGCAAACTATTTAAATATTTTGAAATTCTCTGTCAAACAAATACTGTAGGGAAAAATGTTTAAAATTAAAAATTCTATGTAAAATAAAATTTATAGAATATAGGCTTATTCTAGCATCAGTATCGATGAAATACTTCGACAAGAATATTCTTTAATAACTGATATTTGAAACATTATTTTAGCTGCATAAAATGAATCAAATCATCAACTTTCTGTAATTTGCATTAATTACGATCAAATATTGTTCTTCCTTTACAAATACTTTAATTCATAGAAAAACAGGACAGATTCCTTCTCGTTTTTTACTCAGCAATAATTCCTCTTTCTTTAAAATTTTCAAAGTTAGTTTTGAAAGTTCGCATCACATCTTAATAAGCTAAAGTGTCTTTGGGCTTCATATAAATTCCTCAACTGTTTTTAGCAACTATAATACACAACTTTATTATTCATTCGAGATATATTTTGAAATGTTTAAAAGCTTTCAAACTTTTCGATACTGAAGATTTTTATGATCTTGCAGCAAACCTATGTCAAATGAAAACTGACACTGAAAAATAAATATTTTTAAGATGCTTTTGGACATGAAAATGTCTTTCCTAATCTTAACAAAACTATTTTCATAACATAACGAAACGACTCGGGAATAAAAAAGGCAAATTTTCATGTTCTTGGAGTTTTGAGTAGTTAAAATACTGGGAAATTTTCTTAACTCTAAAACTGTTGAAATTCAGATTAGATAAAATGCCCTCTGTCATAATTATGACATGAGCTACAAAGCTACAAAGGGTCCAGTAAAGCATAATTTAATAAATAAATATAGGCAATAACTTAATGTGCTTAAAGCATCATTGCATTCATTTAAAAGTATTATGTGTATAATTTGGTCAACTTATTTTAAAAACACCATAAGTGTGTTTTTTGAAAAAAAAGTGTTTTTAAGTTTTAAATGAAAAGGAAGAAATCTAAAGTTGTTAAATTTTAGAGTGATGCTATTAAAAATAAGGATGTGATGGAAAGAATATATCAAATAAACGGTAGATATTATATTGTGACATACAAGTTATTTCCAGAAAATTAAAATGGTATGCTTGAAAACGTTAGAATAGGACTTTTGATCTTTCTTAATACTATGGTGATGATCTTTTATGTATCTTAATTCTGCACTAACTTCCTGCTAAGGATTGTTGATTTTATTTAATTGTTTTGGTGGAAATTTATAATTTTGTATTACTTTATACTTCGTCTCTGGAATATAAATAAAATAATATGCAATCATGTTAGACAAATCAGTTTGTCTGCTTTATTATTGATGAATTTACACATTTTGAACAAAATTTACTTAGTGTACCTAAGTAATACTCATTTTCCAAAAAGTGTTGTTTTCCAGGAAAAAAAAAACATTTTTCATTATTACTTTTTCAAAAGCAGGGAAGAAAATAAGAAAGTCAATATTAAAGAACACCAAACCATTACTGAACTACATCATAACGTAAATGGTCCAGCTCATTCTGCGCAAAAGGAAAAAGAAGCTATGGCTAAATATGAATATCTTAATATAGTATAATTATAGTCGAACTAAGAGACGGAACACTTTCCTATGGGAAAAGTCAGCACATTACTTACGTAATTACAGTCTGTTCGGATCTGAATTCGATGCTCCTTTTTTCCTGACAATGTAGAACTTTCAAAGGAAATCCTACTTGTTTTGCAACTGTAAAAAAATTATAATTTGCATGAAAACTTCATTAGGATTAATTTCCTCACTATTACATTATATGTGATGTCATCTAAAGCTACTTCTACTAACGAATGGAATCAAAAGTAATGTTTATGAAAGTAATAATTTTATTAGTCAAATATTTTAATAATACACCTTAAATAATAAAAATCAAGTTTTTTAATTTCACCGGTGCATTCTAAAATTCATGAAAATGTATACCTTACATAGCTACCTTGTAATATTTTTAAATACTTATGTTAAGTTGCACTGATGCAATTATGGATTCAACAATGCCATACTTAAAATAAAGAATATTTCTACTAGCATTTATCACGAATGCTTTCTTGGGTGTTAGTTCAAAATTGATTTCGCGCGCGAACGCCATTAGTATATTAAGGGAAAACAAAATATCAATAATATTAATTAATTTGGATATTTTAAATTTATGCAAGATTTTGTGTTTTGATTGCTGAAAATCAGACAGAATGGCCTATAACCGAAATAGATAAAAGAAAGGTAACGTAGAACATGTTAAATAATGATACATTTTTTATAATACAAAGTAGTGCATTTTTCGCTACATGGAAACACAATATAAGATAAAAAATCTTTTGAAGTTTTTGAGTACCACTACTAAAGAAGGTATTTCTAGCCTTCACCGTCAAAGAAGTGTTAAAGCTAAGCAGTGTCTGCTCAATATCTTCCCTTTCCCAAGTCCAGGACACTTCAGCAGTTCTGTATGAACGCCATCGTCATTCATGAATCAAAAGTCAGAACGCACTGCACGGCGGCTCAAGAATCATAGGCTTTAAAGTTTCACTGTGTGCACTACTGTTATACTTATAAACATTGTGATATTCTTGTACCTACGACATAGGTATGAAATCGTACCATGTCATTATAAATAATGACCATGCATACCGTGACGACCAACTCCCGAACATCTCTGATGATGGTTACAAGCTGGATGGCGTAGTTGGTTTGAGTGTGTGTGTGTCGCTGGCCTTGTACGCCTAAGGTTACGGATTCGACCCCGGCACTAGTCGGTGGATTTTCCGGATACGGAAAATCGACAGCGTCCATGTCGTATGATTTTGTGGCATGTAAAAGATTCCTCGAGTTGGTGTTTGGCTTGTGTGCTCTCGGCAAAATAAATTCCTAAGTTCAGTTTCACATCGTCAGAGCTCAGGTGCCTCCCTCTGGGGAGGAAACTGGGCGTCAAAATTACTTGCAGCGATTGATATTCCACCTATATCGTGTCACACTAAAACAGGATACCGAGGGGGAGTATATAAAGTCTGCAGTTTTAAAACACCAACCCGCAGCCACTTTAAAACTAAAAAAAAAATTATTTGGTTTTCAGAGTCAGATCTAGTAATAAATTAGGATTTCTACGAGAACATCATTACGCGGATCACTTTTGCTCTGACCTTACCGAATATATTCATTAGAAGATTCCCCCCACACACAATGGAAAAACCAGTAACAACTTTCGTTGTATGTAAGTTAGCGTGATTTTAGGCGAGAACCGGTATGAATAGACATTTGATTGCCGGTAGCGTTTGCGAGGTTTCCAATTACAGGTCAGTAGGAAGAATTCTGTTTCCGATGACATGTCATTTTTTTAATGCTGTTATGGTTATTCTCTCTATCTCTCACGTCTTCCATCTTGTTTTCGGAGAACTTTTTATCTTATAGTCTTCTTTGTAAAGCGTTTTAATTCTTTTAACTCTATGACAACTTGAGTGACATTCTGCTCTTAAGTTTTGAAAGATCCAAGAGAAAGATATGAAAGACACCAATTACTGTCGACCATGATCTTATATTCTCAAATTATTTCTTATAGACATATTTAATTTAATATATGCAGTAAAAAATAAAACCTTATTACCCTATCTTCGAATGCTGATGAAGTATATTTTTTTTCTCTACAAATTTATAATAAAAGACCAACACATATGCTCTGTACTTTATTTAGGTAAAAGATCTTGCTTGATAACTCCGTATATATTTTTTTGTGATTGTCTGGCTATCCAAAAATATTGATTTGCATAGATTTATTACTCTATAGCAACTGTCATCCAATTGCTAAGGTATGATAAAAATCTTGATTAGACGGAAAAACAATCCATAAAGCAGTTTTTCAGTTAAAGAAATTCTACATGCACAATGAGAAATAATTGTTATCTTTTTTATTATTTCACGTTTGAATAAATATAATCATGAAAATCTATATTTTATTCTGACTTATGACTGTAAAAAAACTTCCTTCACATGTAGTTTTTAAAAATTTGTTATTGTAAACATGGTTTTCTCAAAACCTTCCTATTTTTGCCATTCCAGCCGATTTCGTAGAACCCCAATAAATCGTTATGAACCTAATATTCTTATTCTCATACTGTGTAAAAAATTTAAAAAATAAAATTTTAAGACTTTTCTTTCCACAGTATCTTTCTTAATAACTTAAATACTTCTTTCTTGGCGGTGTTTATAAATATCTCCCTCCCCCTTTTTTATTAAATGATTATTATTTTTTTATTTGATACTTTGTTTAAAAAAAAATTCAAAATGTGCTTTGTATCTACAAACTTAAAATTTTTGATGATGGCCGATTTAAGCTGAAAGGTAAGTGAAATTGAATCATGATAGGAGGAAAAAATTCAAACAAATGGGTTTACTGAAAATATTTAAGGAAAATTATGTCAAAAGAATAGAGAGACAGAGAAAGAGAGAATTTAAAAAAATATATGATTTGATTTTTTTTATAATAAAAGTACACATTTGGTCTCAAGATTTAGCATTTAAAATAGTTTTTGGTAACTTTAAAAGACAATGTTAAGAAGGACACCAACAGAACCCTCTTTTTCTTCACGTAGAAAAATATTCCGCAGTTAATTTAAGTTATCATGTCTGTAAGACATATGCACTTGTTAACTATTCAATAAATATATATTGCATTATTCAATAAATATTGAATTTTTCTTTTTAATGTATAATGGATATTCAACTTAAGACGTTAAAGTTTAGTGGAAAGAAATAGAAAACATATTACGTAATTTATGTTACCCGAGCTCACTTAAGCTCAGTTAAGAATGTCTTACTCTATCAATTAAGTTACGATAGCTCTATTTAAATAGAAGAATAAATTGTTAAAATATTTTGATCTACATGAGATAGGGAAATCATGATGAGTTGATAAGTTAGGAGTACTATTTTTCTGTGTAAAAATATTTTCAATGTGAAATTTATTTTTCTCAAAACATCGCTTTACATACATTTATTAAATTTTAATGGCTTAGTCAGAGAAAAATAAAATCAATATGAAGCGCTTGATATGACTTTAATTAACATAATAAAAATGTGAAATTTCTTGAATGTTCTGATGTACTTACTAGTAGTTGTTATGCTACTGAGGTCTTCCACATCACAAGTAGATGGAATGCACACACCGAAGCGGAAGGCTGCTACTTTCATGTATTGACCATACTTCAATAACATGCTCAAGAACTGAAAAAGTGGAGACAAAGTATTTCAATGATTTCGTGTTTTATGCAGGCAAGAAATAATAAGAGAGAATAGTGGGTTACTAATTATTTAATTTTTCTTTTCTTGTTCTTCATAATCACAATTTGTTTTCTCATTAAAACGGGTGAGATTCTTATTATACTAGAGTTTAGTATCCTAAAACTTAACTACACAACCTAACATGAATCTGAGGGTTGCAGAGTTTGTTCTGATTTTTCGACGAGTAAATTAACATGCCGAACGCCAAAATAATGTTCTTTTCTTTTTATCACATACAGAATTTTTATAATTAGACAGAAATATGAATATTTATTTTATTACCGAGAGAGAAATATAAAAGAGTACAATAACTTAACGATAATTATGTTTAACCCTATATCTACCGATGGTACTTATAAGTACCTCTCACTTTGATATACAATAACCATTTTTACGAATACTCAGATGATACAAAAATTGCAGTAAGTCATAATGCGGTAGATAAAGAGTTAACGTTATATACAAGTAAAATGGAAACATTAAGTAAACAGAAAATTGTTAAACTTATAATCGGAACAAAAATTTATTAGAAAATTCTTGATTTAAATATAATTACAACATGATAAATTTACAAAACATTATTTTTAACGATGTAATTGTATTTTTTTCTGCTAATTTAAGTCCCTCTATTAGTCTATAGTAAATATTTACATAGCCTAAAGGGTTGTATATTTTCATCAGACGTAAATTTAAGTCAAAATTCTATTAAAAAGAATTTTTAGGCAATAATGAAATATTCTTTTAGAATGGAGCATAGTAATAGTTTTGTAATGAATATAACAAAAGTCATAAAATTTTATTTAAATTTCAGATGAAAAGGGTAAACTTCGTAGAGTAATATTATTACATGTTTAAAACATTATACTGAAGTTTAATATCTATACTTTAATAGATTCAAACCTCTTCTGTAACTTTTATTCTAACTTTTTGTAATATAATAAAATTTTTGGAAACAATTTTTCTTTGAAAGTTTATTGATATATTCAACACTTTTGATGCCATTGAAAAATTATAAGGGATGTGCATTTTATGTTAATGCAATAAGAATAAAATTTTAAATAAAAGATTTGTATATGTAAAAATTACCTATATGCCTTTTTAATAATAATAAAAAAATACTGTAAAATCCGGGGTATAACATGCGTACAAAAATGAGAGCTTTAAAAATAGCAAAAAAATGAGCACGGGAAAAAAATTAGATTTATATATATAACGGAATACTGTTTATTTAAGGTTGTCTTCGGCCAATGTTAAAGAATGTCACCCAAATTCGGAATATTTTTTTAGATATAAAAGTATTCCAACTTTAATATTATTTTCTGACTTCACAGTTCTGCAGAGAATCACTTATTTTATCATACTACTCATTTTTATCTTACAAGGAGAAGAAATTCATTTGAGATCGAGACTTGGTGTAATAGTAGTACTCTTTTAGGGTGTTCACCCCTCAATGTAATTCCGCCGAATGCAGTCAATTCGGAGAAATTAGGCTTCGAAATTCATGCTTAGCTTTTATACAATTAAATTTTAATTTAATCCAACGATTCTGTAGCTTGGTTGGCAAATCGTCTGCTTACTATGCGCGAAGTCAGGGTTCGATTCCACGTGATCATTTATAAATTATTTTATATAATATTTTATTTATAGTATATTGTATTTCACATTATAAAACTATTTGTAATTAATTTTTATCTATAAAATATCAGATATTTTATTATAAATATTATTTATTAATATAAATTATATTTATAATTTTTTTATAATTATTTATATAATTACAGTAATTTTTTTACTTTATAAAATGCAAAATAATAACATAAAATATCATTTAATATTTAATAAACCTTTCATAAATAAATTTGTTTAATTTAAAAAAATAGTTACATGAATTGAAGAAAAAAAGTTGATCGCATGGAATTGAACCCTGACCTCGCGCGTAGTAAGCAGACGATTTGCCAACCAAGCTACAGAATCGTTGGATGAAATTAAAATTTAATGGTATAAAAGCTAAGCATGAATTTCTAAGGCTGATTTTTCCGAATTGACTGGCCATTCGACGAAATTACATTGAGGGGTGAACACCCTAAAGGAGTACTACTATTACACACCAAGTCTCGATCCCAAATTAATTTCTTTAGTCGTGCCCTCTCCTTGTTTGTTGAAACATGTTAAAAAGAAAACTGATTATTTAGTAATTATTTTGAAATTTTAAAAGCACTATATTATAAAAAAATCCATGAGTTACAATGACCCAAATTTTTATAAACCTTGAGGCATTTTTTTCTGGTTTCGAAAATGTGCTCCGCGTTAAGTTCAAGCTCTCGCACATATGACGAACACAGCCTAAGGCTGTCTTCGGTTAATGTTAAAGAATAGGACCCGAATTTGAAACATTTTTTAAGATTTAAAGGAAATGAAAAATTAATGTGATATTCTGGCTTCACTATCCATTAGAGAGCAGCATTTTTTATCATGCTTCCAATTTTTAACTGAGTTGATTAAAATATGGCTGGTATAAAATGCGTTTCGCGTTTTTTCTCCTATATCGTAATGTTAAATGGGCTACGCCTTCACGTACTAAAACTAAAAAGAAAGTATTCATGGAATATTCTGAAATTTTTAAAAACACTACATTGTTAACAGATGCATAAGTAATAATGTTGCAAATTTCCATGGAAATTAAGGCATTTTTCTGTCTAAAAATGTGCTTTGCGTTTGGTTCAAGCTGTCGTACTTTTACCGAAGACAGCCTTAAAATAAATGACATTCGTTATGAACTTAAAGGGTTGTAGATCTAGAAGTATACTACTTTTTCCTAAAGCTTGAAATAATAAATCAAATAAATTACTTCAAAACATAAGAGCATTGCGCACGTACACATTTAAAGTTTCTCAGTAAAAAATGGGTGCGCATTATACGGCGAATATACCTAGAAATTAAAAATTGCAGCTTGAAAGTATAGGTGCACTTTATACGGCGGTGCACGTTATACGGCGGTGCACGTTATACGGCTGATTTTACAGTAAGTAAAATAGCGGGTTAATTTAAAACCGGTTAGACATTTAAAAGTTTTCACCCTATGAGTCAATGATTTTTACCCTCATTTAAGTCAAGGATTTTAAAAAAAATAACCACTGGTTTATAATTGACCTATTAAAATCCTGAATTTTAAGTTCAACATACAGACAGTTAGTAATTAGTTAGTAATTGTAATAGAGATTCACTTACCGTCTTGGAAGTCCCGATGGATGTATTGTGTCTTCTTTCTGGTGTAGCACTCTCGTATTCGTCAATGGCATCTAGAATTCCTTTCGGCAGTCGACATTCTACAGTGCAGTACTTCCCATGGAAATATTCACGTTCTCCAGGTGCAGGAATTTTTCCCATTTTCCCCAATCTCACATTGATGCACTCATCGAAATCTCCAAGGGACATGCTTGTTCCTTGAAAAATTCCACTGGGAGGCTTTCCTGAAGCATCCACCACTGATAAGAAAAAAAAGTTATCTTAGAATAATCCAGGAAAAATAAAAGGGAAACTGGACTTTAACATGAAACTCATTAAATCCCTGTACAATTTCTTAGCTCACTATGATTTTTCATGAAATAGAAAACAATTAAACAAAAATTAAATAATGTTATTTGACAACATGAAAACACGCGTTTTTTCAAGAAGTTAGGTTACAAAGAAATAATTTTATAATCCTTTGCTGCTTCTCTACTGCTTCAAAAATTATGTGATTTGACCCTATTGTCCTTTATTTTTATGATTCTCATTAAAATATAAGGTATCCGACTATCCTAAAATCATGATTTTTTTTCAAAAATTTACAAACTTTTTTATGATTTGATTTTTTAGGTCATCTTATTAGCTTAATAACAATACCAAGTTTTTTTATTTTCCCTCCACTAGAACAAAATTTACAAGTCTTTTAGTAAAAGCAGATGCCATAACTTTACACAAGGTGTCAAACTTTAAAATGCGTTTTACTCGAAATGTGGTTTTTTCGAAAAACTCAAACGGGGACAGCGATTGCTCAAAATGTTTTGAAAATAATTGGCTGAAATTTTTTGCTTATGTTCTGCATAACAGTAGAAGTGTTTTGAACTTCAGATTTATCAATCACTGTTTTATTTCAAAATTTGCAGTCCTTTATGTGAATACAGTCAATGTTTTTTTTAAGCAATTTCGTATAATCACTAAGATAAAGAGTGCTCTAATTTTTGTAAAAATTAAAATATCTCTTATCCTGAAGATCACTTCAAACAGGAATTACAAAGTAACACATCAAAATTGAAAAGTTGAGAATTTGTTCATAAAATCTTTGTACAGAGCGGGCCCCGTTTGCGGAATTTTTTGTACATTTTTACTAGTTTTTCCCATTTTAATAATAATAAATTTTTTTTCTTTTATCAATTTTAGAATTTTTTTTCTTAAAATATACCAAATAAATATAAAAATCACAAAAATATCCCCATATCTCCATTTTTTCAAAAAAAAGTTGTCGCAAGTAGTCGGTAGTGCATTTTTTAACAGACTAAAGTATTTAATTTTTTGTATGAATTTTGTTTTGCTGCATCAAAAAAAAAAAGAAAAAAAAGAACTTTTTATTTTAAAAATAAAAGTTTTCATACGTATGGAATATTGCTACAATAAATCTTTATATATTTCGTTGAAATAATCTACTCACGATTATATTCAGTGTGAAAGGATCAAAGAGAGAGAGAGAGAATACTCTCTCTTTAATTATTGTGAACGAATTCATTTAATAAACATTTGGATTATGGGATTAACTTAATCAAATAATTTTTATTAAATAGTTAAGATTGAAAAGTAAGATGTTTTAATGCTCCAAGGATTCCGTAACTTATGCTACCTTTGTCTGGGAGGAAATACCAGTCTTTCTTTGCTTATATATTTCATAATTTCAAACTCGTTTTTTTCTGCAATCAGGCATCTCTCCCAATACTTTTCTTTCGACGCATTTCTTCACTTCTAATCATGATGAAAGTGCCCGTGAAAATAATCCTACACCACTTTCGCTACTTCAGTTACAGACATACTTTTTATGGAGAGTCTCAATTGCTAATTGTAAAAAAAATGACAGGACTTTTTTTAAAAAAAAGGATGTTTTTTTATATGAAAGATGTAAGGTAGTAAAATTGGAGAGTTTGTTAAAAAAATTAGTTTAAAATTATGAAAAATATCTAATTTTTAAAATTATTATTCCCATTACGAAGTTAATACCGGTTGATTTAAAATAAGTGTGACCAATTTTAAAAGTATATAACTATTTATGATGAATTTCTATCGTTTTACTACTGGTTTTATTTGAAAAATGAAACATTTATATTACCAATCAAACCATCTTTCTAAGTGGGAGTAAATTACAGTACCGATATTGGATCCTCAAACCCGGAACGAAATTTTACAGCGTTTGAAGGATGGTTGTTCAAATTTTGTAAATAATAAAGCATTTAAAAACCAAAAAAACCCATTTTTCTATAGTATTCCTATCTAAACTGCAAAAAGAAATAAAATTTGGCTCCCAATCAAAAGCTCCAGGGAAAAAAGTGAATGAAAGGAAGTATTTAACGAAAGAGAAAAAAAGCAGTTGAAAAGAATTATCGCAGTAGAAAATTCTTTGCCTTAAGAACTTATGACAAAGAAGCTATAGATGTAGCAATCAACAATTTATCGTCAGATAAAGAAAATTGGCTAATAAAAAAGTAAATTGTCCAGTCTGTCATCAAATGTCTTTTAAGACCGTAGAAAAACGAAGAAAACGTTCTTGGCCTCTGTATTTAATGTTACGCAAAGGTAGATACAAAGCACGGATAACTTCTGATGAAGCACAGTTTCGTCTGTCATTCACAACTAGCAAAATGCAGATTCAATATATTTCACGCAAAAAACGTTGCAAAGATGCAGCTGTTTTGAAAAATGCACGTTGGCCGTCAGGTGTTATGGTATGGACGGAAATGTCCTCTCAAGGCTTAACAAAACCCTTTTTTGTAGAACCAAATTTTAAAATTGAAGCTAAGTGCTATCAGGATAAAGTTTTTAAACACTTGTTCAAAAAAAGTAAACGTCTTTATCCTCAAGGAAACTTTGTTTTCTCCAAGATTCTGCACTAAGTCATACTGTAAAATCAACTATAAAATGGCTGAAAGATTAAAAAATAAATTTTCTGCCTTCTGTGAAAAATGACTATCACTATCCCCTGTCTGAGATTATTTTTTATGGGGATACTTAAAAAACAATTAAGTAAACGTAAAGTAAGAGCATTTCAAGGGCTTCAAAAAGCAATTCGAGAGAGAGAAAGTTGGAAAAATACCCCGAAAATGATCGAAAAAACTCTTTTATCTTAGCCAAAACTCTTAAGAAAAGTGTACTGTGCAAGAGAAAACCACATTGAAAATTCCATGAAAATAATTTTATTCAATAAAAATTTATGATCCTCTCTGAAATTAGTCACACTATTTATGAATCAACCGGTATACGCTTAGTTACTAAAAATAACACCCACTTTAACACTAGTTCAATATCAAATGCATAGATTAATCATGTATATACAATAAATACCAAATTTCTCGATTTCTTTTACATATGTTTAAAATGTATGCATACAATGAAATTTTTTTTATAACTTTTAGTCCATACCGTCTTATTCTAACATTATTTAATAGATTTTTATTGCCTCACGCGCGACAGACAAAAGGCTATTTTTTTTTACTTTATTCGAAAAACACAACTCAAAAGCTTACGATCCTTGAAAATTTTAAAATCAGAAAAATCTATCTGTAGAATTTAGAAACTGTCTATAAACAAAGTTCTGTAAAATAAGTTTTACTTTTTCTAGATCACAAATAAAATTTGAGGTATATAAGCATCTTAAAAGAAATGTTGAATCGGTTTCAGAAAAAAAAAAGCTATACACAAAAAAGTGTAAAATTGAAATTTAATTTTAAAAAAAGAACTAAATAACTCATGTAAATAAAGTTAACATGCCTTAGCTGCTGAAACAGTAAAAACTTTTTTTAATTATTTAAAAACAACATTATGAACACTTAAACTAAAAACAATGCAAATAAAGCCCATATATAATACAAACAGAATTAATAAACAAAAAAATTAAGCATGTGATATTTTTCTAATTTTTTAGCAACACATTAACATGTCATATTTTTTAGCAACATCAATTCCAGAAAAAAAAGCTATACAAAAAAGTGTAAAATTGAATTATATTTTTTAAAAAAAATTAAATAAATCATGCAAATAAAGTTAACATACTTTAGCTGCTGAAAAAGTAACAACTCTTTTTGATTATTTAAAAAAAAACATTATGAAAACATAAACTGAAAACCATGCAAATAAAATCCATATGTAATACAAGCAGAATTTATAAACAACGAAAGAATAAGGACGTAATATTTTTCTAATTTTTTACCAACATATTTTTAATTTACACTGACACAGCTCTAAAATTTTATTGTTATAGCGCCTTGGAGTATAGTTTTCTTGAATTTACTATGCGAAATATAATTTATTTAGTCTCATTTTAGTTATTTTTTCCTGCGTTACCGTAACATTACGATAGACGAGATTAAAAACATGATCAAAATACAAAATATTCGAAAAAGAAAAGATTTCGATGAAACATTAATCGATTGTCTCTTAAAAAGAATTGTGTATTACATTTAACTATTTATTGCTTTGATGAGCCCAAAAACTACGTACAGTATAAAATTTCTTTTCTGCTTACAGTTTTATATTGATAATAATACGTACGAAGGCATATAATCATTTTTAATATCGATTAATCGATTCAAATGATGTTACATTATCATCCACTAGCCTTAAGCGTACATTTGTAAGTGAGTGAATATTAACGGCGCACTGCTCAGCTACACGAGGGCTTTTGGCGACGGACCACCTAATTTTGAACCATGGTCAAGTGACGTGGACGACACCTGAGCTGGCCCCTCCCTCTCCTAACTACCACACCACACCAACGGGAGGACGTTTCATCTCTCGACAGATTTAACGTGCAACGCTACCCTACACGGCGGGTCTTTAATGGTACTGGTCTCGAATTCATGACATGCCTGTCATGTGGTCCGATATCTTAACCACTGGGCTACCGCATTCCTAAGAGTACATTTGTAATTAATTAACTACTGGAATCTGTTACTTCATAAAATGCCCTTTTAAGTTTAATTATATTTTTCGAGAAATAATTTCTTGAGAAAAAGGGAAGGCTTTTTATTATTGTTGGGCTTTATTATTGAATATATTATTTTGATAGATTGAATAACACATAATTGACTTCTCAAACTACATAATGCTGTGAAAATTGCAACACCATATAAAATCCCCTGATTGAGTGTTTATTAACGTCGCACAAGAAAGCAATAAGAGAGCTATTGGTGCCAGATCTCGTAATTTGAAACATGGTCAAATGACGAGGACGACATCTGAGCTCTCTCTCCTATCACACCACATAAAACGGGAGGACGTTAGAGCCTCTTCAGATTTAACGTGCATCAGCCCCTCTACACGCCAGGTCTTAGTGGCACTAGGTCTCGATTTACGACGATACAAAAATATTATGTTTTTACTGGTGCATATTGTACACATACACATAGTTATTGAGACTGACTATATAGCTATTGAGACTATAATATATTTAACTTTTTGGCTTAGAAAAATAAAACTACTTTTTTTCAAAAAGTTATAATGAAGAAAGCGTTTTAAGGGGACTTGGTACCCCGAAAATAACAGACCTATCGTGTTTTTTATTAACCTATCATTTAACCTTATTCATTGCATTACTATCTTTCGATTGATATATCACTTGTGCATGTCGGAAAGTTAGAAGTTGAGAAAAACTTCATTTGAAAACAAATTAGGTGATTCAGCCACGCCCCCTTTTTAGAAAAAAAAGCGTTTTGATAGAAAAAAATCTAATTTTTAAAGAGAAATAACATTAAAAAAAGAATGTGCAATATATAAAGCAGAATATTTCCGAGGCAATACATACAATCATTTTTTTTCTTTGTGAAATGTGTGCATGTAAAATTTTTAATTTAAGGCATTTTATATTAATAATTTTATAATTTCAGCTCTTATTCCTGATATATATTTCATACAAATGTAATACCTTAATATTATAAGAAGAAAAATAGCTAAAATTTCTGTCGCGACAGGAAAATTTTTTTTTAACGTTTTTCTTGAATTTTCTTGTTCAATTAGTACTCTCTAAAAGTTGATCATTTATAAAAATGTGTGGGTTGAAAAAATACGAAAATGCAATTATTTTAAAGAAAAATGTATAACTAATATCTTAAAGTGGTATTTTAAGTTTAATTAAGCTTATAATAATTATTTTTTCAGAATTATAAACTTTAAAGTGGTTTTTCTCAGTTTGTGTTTTTCGAAACCTTAGTGCATTCAAAATGCTACTCCTTCGACAATTATTTACCAATCACTTCAATTTTTTTTTTCCTGCGTGTTAAAAATAAAGCATGTAATAAAATTAGGGATCCTTTTTGCTATAAACTGAATACTTTTTTTAAAAAAATAAAATGTAAGACATGTTGGCTTTTTCGTTGATTTTTAGCCTGTATATCAACATTTTATTTTTTTCTCGAAAACGAATAAAGTTATTCTAAAATCGATCCCTAAAGTTGTTTAGAAGATCCATAAGAATATTATAAAAAAATTTCAGGTCAAAAAATTAAATTTTACAAAAGGAGTAGGATTTTAAAATTTTACCTATTTTCTTCAAAAAATTTAAATTTTTAAAATTGTGTGAATAATATATGAAAATTTTCTACTGGTATCATTTTCTTGAATAGAAACATTGTATAAAATGCTAAAATATAATTTTTAAATACGTAAATAAAGAAATTTGCTCAAAGGGTACCAAGTCCCCTTAAGAATTTAAATGCAATATCTTTTTGAAGTCAAAACGTGATTGCTTAAAATTTTTTCAGCAGTTCTGGAACTTTCTCTAATCATGTTATCTAACGGAATACTTCACATCACCAAAAAGGAATTACGACTATTTCCATCACTTATTATTCTGGATACAATATCTGGATTGTAGCAACGCCGATTTATGTATATATAGTATAGGTGGACACAATGAAGTTCAAATGTCTTTTCCTATAAACACGTGCCACTGCATGTTTTGGATGACCTCAGCCTACTTAGAAAGTGTTATAAAAACATGACTTTTCCACTCGGGGTGATGAATTATGCATGAGCAAGGAAATCAGAAAAACACTAATTTAAGAAATGCGTTGATAGTACAGTTTGGTTTGCAGTCTGTTTCATTTATCTCATTAGAGTGTGGCATTGCTTCTTCTATAAGATATGATAATTTGACCACAGATTTAGACAAGGGACTTTTTCCGAAATTAAAGGAATAATTTAGCTTTAATAATTGGAGTAATTAAAAAACTGTTTTTCTATCGAAAAATTATGCACTTATACGTTGTGGTATAATCAACTAGGCAATTTGTAATTTCCTTATCTTTAATTGCACTACAGGAATTACATATAACTAATTAATTGTTTTATATTTATACAAACAAATCTTATTTGCGCCATTCTCAAAAAATATCTCTTATTAATATCTCCTTCAATTAGTATACCGTTAGGTTGATCAAAATTCTTGTGTTGAGAATTTCCAAGCAACTTAATCGAGGTACAGAAACGTTCTTGTTGGTAGAATCAAAACAACACACTAGCACCTCTCTCGTTAGCTATTGCTGTTTACATTTTTTAAAAAAATATTCCTTTCTGTAACTGTTATAATTCACATAAATTTTTGCTATTTTAAGTATATATATATAAAGCATAGTTACTTTGAAATTGTAGCTATTAATTCGTTATTTTGCTGAAACACAGAAGTATATAATATGTTTTTTTTTTCTTATAAAATTTTTTAGTTTTATACAGCATGTATCCTGAATAAAAGTGCAATACTAAGAAAATCTTGCTTTGTTTTGTGAATTACAGTTTATTTCTAACTTTATATAATTCATCTATTTTTTGTAGTGAATTGTATAAAGGAATGTGTTATCGATATCCCTTAGCTTTGTATCCAAATTTTAGCGTTATTTTCAAAATCATTTACAAATGAGAGTTTCTTTCCATAAGCGAGTTAAAAGACATTTAGTAATTGCTTTCAAGTCATATCTAATAAACAGCAATCTTTTATTATTATATATGCATCTAATCATTTTCAATCCGAGAATAAGAAATAATTTTTCTCGAACTAAAATGTAATTAATTTGATTAGAAATTAGGACTAATCAATATAAATAAAAGGAAAAATGAAAGTATTTTATATTGATGGTTGTTGACATAAAATTAATAATTTGAATATAATTTAATTAAGAATTTATAATTCTTTTTTTAATACAGGGCACATAAATTTTTTTTTAAAGATGCCATTTTAGCTCAGTGAGCAAGGTTCATGATTGGCAACGCTTGAATTGGCTTATATATATAAAATCGAGATTTAATTCCATCTAGAACCATTGAATGAAATGATAAAAGTTTATTGCACCTTAAATATCTCAGGTATATGATGTGGCTGTTAGGAAAGGTTAAATGTCCTTTTCGTAATTTGAGAGTGGCTTAAAATTACCAGCTTTATTCCTAACGCTCTTAATATGGCTTTAGAAGACTACTTAAATGCGTCAAACAACCCTTTAGATCTTTGAATTAAAAGGTAACACATATATAAAAAATCATTAATTAATTTGATGAAAACTGAACAAAGGATTAAAAAATTGATTTCATAGTTTAAAATTGAAATCATATAGGTATCTTTATAGTTTATCAGAAATTATTTTTATAAGATTATTAGTGAAAAGTGCAGTGAAGTACATTCAGCGCAAAAACTTTTAAAATGAAATATCGTTCGATACAAAATAATACAACGGTCCTGATAAACTATTACGTATTATCAGGCCTTTTTCTCTTAACACGAAATGAAAATCGCTTAAAACAAAAAGATTGAGCAAGATACGGAAAACACCAGCCGGATTGGTCAGTCTTATTGTATTATCGGAAGAATTCATTGTGCAGTAGGTAATGATAATGTGTGTACAGTCTCAATTATGGTAGGTAAATACATTTTGGAGTTTGTTCAGAGCTAAAAAAATATCATTGGTGCAGATTCCGACGAGAAAAAGGAAATAAAAATAATAAAGCTCCTGTGTTCCCACATAATCTGAAATGAGGAACTTCATAAAAAATATGCGCAGTTACTTAGACGCGCATTCAAATGGTGAAATGAATAACAAAATAGACGAAATAGAACAATTTGTGGACTATATTTGATGTTAAAAAATACAATGCAAAGAAAATATCCGATTATTTTCCCATAACTTAATACATGTTTTGTTTTTCAAAAAATTTGAAAATATTTGATTAGATTTCTTGAAGTTCTTGTGAATGTTTTTTTTCATTGGTTCTTTTTAAATGTATGCATAAATACATATCTTTGTAAATACAATAAACAAATAAACTTAATTTTGTTGATATATGTTTTTTCTTGTAATGTCCTTTAAGGTATTCGACTACGTTCGGAACCGTAATTTTAAAAAGGCGCATAAATGGATAATATTTATGATATACTTAAATAAGAATACATGTATAAAATTGTTTTAAGGGCATTTTGACAAAAAATTATTTAAATACAATATTTCGGCTTAGAATTAACTTAGAATAACCTTTTTTCAAAATGTTCTCCTTTTGTGAAAAATGCTTCCATTATAATAATATTTTGCCTGTATATAGCTCTGACCTCTGTACAGAGGCTCAACTATGAATTTTTAAAAATACACATTATTTCAGAGTTACAACCATTTGAAATATTTATCGGCATTTTTTTCTTAAAGTTTCTCCCCTCTGTTGTCGTAAAGCTTGGATAAACCCACTTCTAAGTCATATATTTCAAAAATTCTAGTTGGGCCTCTGTACAGAGGTCTGAGCTATACACAGGCTAAATATTATTATAATAGAAGCACTTTTCATAAAAGGAGAATATTTTGAAAATGGGTCATTCTATGTTCAATTTTGTCAAAATATTGTACTTAAATAATTTTTTATTGTAATACTATTCCTAAAACAATTTTATATACATTTTCTAATCTAAGTGACACTAAATATCATAAATATTATCCATTTATACGCTTTTTCAAAGTCACCGTTCCGAACGAAGTCGGATACCTCAACACGAAAAAATATTTCAGTCCCTTCAGTTTCGTGTCAAGTGATTACCACTGTAATTTTATGAAAACTGAATAAATGATTAAACGATTGATTTCATAGTTTAAATTTGAATCTATATTGGTATCTTAATAGCTTACCAGAAATTACTTTAATAAACATTTAATAGAAAGGTGAAATATAAAAGAAGTTAGTTTATCTATTAGTTGTGTGAGATTCTTACAGTTCTCGAATAACTAAAAAAAAACTTTGAAATATTTCTGAAACAACCTATAATAATCTTGGTTTTTATTTCTCATGTCCGGCTTTGGACGTTTCTGAAAAAATCTTTGTTCGTATAAGTTCAGTTTATTACTCGAAATTTCATTTTAAACTTTTACCGTGACCTCTAGTAGAATTTTACAGGTTAATCGATGACAGCCTTCCAATCAAGCGTTTCCGCAATCAAACTTTATGTAACTTTAACTTTAAAAAGTTATCAACCCCACTTCTCATGTTGCACATCAAAGCGATTCTAGAACTTTTTCGTTCGACGAAATTTTCAACAAAAAAAAGTGGAAGGGTGAGATTTTTTTTTATGTATAAACGTTTTCGTTCATTCACCGTTTAGAAAACTCTATCCTTTTAAATGTATCACGTGATTAGCACTTGTTTACCCAGAAAGGATGAAAACCGGTGATTAGCCAAGGACATGAGCCGGAATCCGGTATTTTTAATTTAATTATAAGTCCCCTTATTGACAAAATGAGACAAGGAAAAACATTACAAAACTGGAACTTAAAAGAAATACTAAGTACTTGCTTGGCAGTTTATGTGTTAAGACAATAACATTGAAATAACACAAAAAAGTCCAGTTTATAACTAAGTTAAAAGAGATTTTCTTATACCTTGTCTCTTGATTTTGTTGATTGTTTTTTGAGTATTGAACAGAAATAAGTTTCGCAATAATTTTTTCTTCTTTTGAAATAAACAATATAGTGCAAGGATAAAATAAGAATTTTTAGCATCAGTTTGATATCTTTTACAGATCACTGCATTCTTTAAATAGTTTATGAATCATTTTAATTGTACTGACTTTTTCCATTGTGAGCCCATGTAGTAAAAAAACCCTTTATTTCATTACAGTAAAAATCACTTAACATGAACCTGAATGGACTGAAACATTTTTTCGTGTTAAAAATATATTAAAAAAAATTATTGTAGTTTATTTTATTTAAAAAGATATGTAAAGAGTGTTTTTTTCCAGGTATAGAAGTTTAAGTTGACATTAGTTGATGGCATTTACAGCTGTCAAGTGATTTATTCTCAGTGATTTAAAACGATTCTCGTCGAATGGGCCCAAAACGAGATTTTTTCCCGATTTTCATAAGAATTTTGTTTAGCGATGAAGCGCACTTCTGGTTGAATGGCTACGTCAACAAACAAAACTGCCGCATTTAGAGTGAAGCTAATCCACAAGTGTATGTCGAAACAGCGTTACATCCAGAAAAACTGACTGTTTGGTGCGCTTTATGGGCTGGTGGAATCATTGGTCCGTACTTCTTCAAAAACGATGAAGGCCACAACGTTACAGTCAATGGTGATTGGTATAAAGCCATGATTACCAGCTTTTTCATTCCTGAATTGAACAATCATGATGTCCAGGAGCTGTGGTTCCAACAAGACGGCGCAACATGTCACACAGCTCGTGCCACAATCAATTTATTGAAAGACATCTTTGGTGACCGCCTAATTTCACGTTTTGGTCCTGTGAATTGGCCTCCAAGATCTTGGGATTTAACACTGCTAGACTATTTTCTGTGGGGCTATGTAAAGTCATTGGTCTATGCGGATAAGCCACAAACGCTTGACCATTTGGAAGACAACATTCGCCGTGTTATTGCCGATATACGGCCACAAATGTTGGAAAAAGTCATCGAAAATTGGACGTCCAGATTGGACTACATCCGATCCAGACGTGGCAGTCCTATGCCATAAATCATATTTAAAATGTAATGCCACAAGATTATCTTTCGAATAAAAAAAATTCATGTCAATCGAATAATACATCCTTGTTTTATTGCAATTTAAAGTTCTATACCTCTAAAAAAAACACCCTTTATATATGCATGTGTTTAGTAAAATTCAATGATACAAAATTCCTCGCAAGAACTTAAGAAATTTAATGCAAAATTTTAAATTTTTTTAAAAAAAATAATTTGATATTTTTTCCCTTTGCATTGTCTTTTTTAGCATCGATTTGTCAACAAATCTTTCACGTCATCCATTTTTTATTCATTTCACCATTGGAATGTGTGTTTAAATAACTGCGCATACTTGTCATAATGTTTCTCATTTTGGATGACGTGGTAAAAAGGAGCTGCCTTATTTATTTCATTTCTGTCGTTCGAATCCACATCAGTGATATTTGTAGAGCTTTGAAAAGACTCCAAAATGTCTTTGTCTGCCATAATTGGAACTCTACACACATTGCCATCCTCTACTGCAAGGAATCCTTCCGATGATATTGTAGGACAGTACAATCCTTATTTTGTTCATTCTCGAAAAAGAAATTTTTTCGTTTTAAGCGATTTTCGTTTCGTGTTAAAAGAAAAAAAACAGTGAAGATAAATAGCAGTTTGTCGGAGCCAGTGTCAGTGCCGATTTAAGGTATCCGACTACGTTCGGAACCGTGATTTTAAAAAAGGCTCATGAATGGACAATTTTCATGATATTTAGAGTCACTCAGATTAGAATACATGCACAAAATTATTTTAAGGACATTTTTGGCAAAAAAAAAAATATTTAAATATAATATTTTGGAAAAAAATTAACTTAGAATAATCTTTTTTCCAAATGTTCTCCTTTTTATGAAAAATGGTTCTATTAGAATAATATTTTGCCTGCATATAGCTCAGACCAGTGGTGCACACAAGGGGGAGGGTCCTGAAGGTCTGGACCCCCCTAAAGCCCTTGATTTTTTTCCGATTTGTTATAATTCTAAGTATAAAGTGCGCAAAATTTAATTAAGTATTTGTTATTAATGATTAATTTTATTAGTTAATGCAAATTATTTATTGAATAATTAGTTTTTTACTGTGTTTTATTCCCGATAATCGACAAAATCAAAAGGAGCATGATACAAGAATGGTGAACTTTCGATCCCCCCCCCCCTTGACAAATTCCTGTGTGCGCTACTGGCCCAGACCTCTCTACAGAAACTCAACTAGAATATTTGAAAAATTCACATTATTTTCAGAATTACCACCAATTGAAATAATTATTCACGTTTTGTTCTTAAAACTGCTCCCCTCTGTTGTCGTAAAATATGAATATACCCACTTCTGAGTTATATATTTCAAAAATTCTAGTTGAGCCTCTGAACAGAGGTCTGAGCTATATACAGGCAAAATATTTTTCTAATAGAAACATTTTTCCCAAAAATTTGGAAAAAATATTATTAAGTTCTTTTTTGCCGAAATATTGTATTTAAATAAATTTTTTTTTGTCAAAATGTCCTTAAAACAATTTTATGCATATATTCTAATCTAAGTGACACTAAATATCATGAAAATTATCTATTTATGCGCTTTAGAAAATCACGGTTCTGAACGTAATCGGATATCTTAAGCTCATTTCGGGCCCTGGGTGCAGAAGATCTACAGGCCCCATGGCACTTGCGGATCGAAATTTATAACCAGGAATTCCGATTAAGTTAAATCCAGCTTATCTGGGACCCTGGGAGCCCGCCCCAAGCGCTCAGTAAGTAAACCCGCACTGATCATTGTATTAGTTCGTGTTTACCAATTTTACCCCTCAAGCGTTTTCGCGTTGAGCGTTTTTTTTTTCACTGTACTTATAATTGGCATTATGCGAGGTTTTTTTATGCCGTTACAAACCTTGCATAGTACCTTCAATTTGAAGCTGGTTTAAAGTTTTTTTTCAGAAAGGGATTTGACGCAAATTAATCTATATAATAGGTTCTCAACGTGTGCGATAACGTCCCCTTATGGGCGTTTAAGGCTTTCAGGGGGCAGTAAAAGACCCAGAGGGGGCTTTGTGATGGCATGGAGGGGCATGTGGGCAGATTAATCAAATATAGGCTAAAAAATAAAATAAAACTATGCTGATTATGTACTAACAAAAGTAAACTTTAATACTGGTTACCTTATATTGATTGTATGTATTTAAATCATTTCTTCACCTACGCGAAAATTTACATATGGATGAAGTGGATGATAGAAATGGATCAAAAACTTAAAGATTTCATTACATTCAGACCTGTCTTAAATTGATGATATAGTAAATTTTAGGTATTAAATTAAAACTTCTCACATCTCGTCCAATAGCCCATGAACTCTCTCTTATATACCAGGTGATTATAATTAAAGTTTTAAAACGCTCTTATAAAAAAAAACCACTGATCAGAATGACGTCAATATAAATAAAATAAATTCTATTAGAAATAGAGTATTTTAAAAAAATTTAATTCTTGTTTTCACCATATTTTTGTACGTTCTTATTTCTCTGGAAAGGGAGGGGGTGGTATTGAAATATTCACTTGAAAAGGGGGCGCCAGTTATAAAAAGGTTGGGAACCTATGATCTATACAATAGATGAGATATTTCAGTAAGAAATACTTTCCCTACACAAGACTTTTTTTTTCAATACATGTTACTAGGTTGTTGTAGTCGAGTTGTCACGGTAGCAAGATCATTGCTGACGTCGTTGAATCAGGGATTTGAAACATAGAGCTACTGAAGACCTGCCTTGTAAAAGAGCTGATGCACTTTAAATCTGTCGAGGCTCAAAAGTTCTCTTGTTAGCGTAATGTGGATGTTTGGAGAGGGAGGTGCCAGCTTGGTTGTCCTACTTGTCACCAGACCATGCTTCAAAATTACGAGATCCATTGTTAATAGCTTTAGTGTTGCTTCACAGCGTGACGTTAATTAAAAATCAAATATATGCATGTTATATGAAGTGGAATGAAAAAGACACAAATAGTTGAATGTTTTAATATTGAATTATCTGGAGCTATATAAAAGATTTATTTGACTTAATTAGGATTAAATTACATCGGTAATGTTCATGAAAATTACAAGATATGAGTAAAGTTGTAGTTAGATAGCACTTTTAGGAAAGTTAAATCAGTTGGAAAATTATTGAAAGCGAAAATTTATACTAAATTTTCTGTCGGAAACTGTATGTATAGTTTTATATTAAAGCCGTTTTGTGGAGTAATTGCAAATGATAAAAGAAAGACGATGATGTATATTGATTTTAAATAAAAGCGAATTAATTAAAAAAAACACGAAGGTAGCATTAGATAATTATTCTTAGGTTGGAACTGTAAGTAAATAAGAACAATAGAACCATATTTTTCTGAATCTAAACATGGTCAGTTAGTTCCAGGGTATTAAACACAAAAGCCAGCGTGGGCTAAATTAACAAGATTTAAGTTTGTACAGGGTGCAAGACGAAGTATAATATAATTTTCACAGGAAAAATGCTTTACACTTCAAAAATTATATACCGTAAAATCCGGCGTATAACACGCACTTTGAACTTAAAAAATAAGACCTAAACTTCAGGGTGCGCGTTATACGCCGGGTATAAAAATGATAGCTTTAAAAATAGCAAAATATATGAACACAAAAAAGACCTTGTCTTCTACATGTATCGAAACACTCTTTATTTAAAAGAAACGACTTGCCTAACGAACTAAAAGAGTTGTAGTTCTAGAAGCATACTATTTTTTCAAAAGTTTGGGATAATACCTCGAATAGATGATTTCAAAACATAAAAGCAATGCATACTAATGTTTCAGATTGTGACAAATCTATACGGAACTTTATCACTAACTTTCTGAGTCGTCTTTTTTAGGGAAATTTAATTCCCTACCTATTTCCAATCAGCTCCAAAAAGAGGACTGGATTCCTTGTTATATGCAGATTAGATAAAGTATTTAAGTCAAACGGAATAGTAAAGTTAGAGCAGTAGGAGAGAGAGATTGAAGCAGAAAGTGATAATGGTGAAGTTAAATTTATAATTGAAGATTTCTTGTTGGATAATTTAATCTCAAGAAGACTTGAGAGATTCAGTGTAGTAAATATTAATTTATATTTGAAGTTCACTAAAGATTTATATTAGAGCGAGATTAAAGTTAAATGTTCAATAAGAACATTATAGAATATAATTCTGGGATAACTTTCAAAACCGACCTTAAGGGATTGTCAGTAATTCTAGATCTGTTAGGAGACAATCTTTTTACAAGTCAGTGCTTCTCAAACTTTCAATATTTGCGACACAATATTCATTCATAATTTTCATCGCGCCCCCTTCCATGCAATAACAATGTGTAGAATTCAATTATACTATACTTTGATGCTGAAGCTACAATATGCCTTAAACCATTCAAGTGCCACCGGCGTATGAAAACGTCTCACTAAGCCAAAGCATTAATTGCCCCGGACGTATATATACGTCTTTCCGAAGTACGATCTTCTCTGCACACTGCTATCCATAAAATTATTCCGAAGGCTTTGGAATAAAATAAAATGATCTTGACAGTGTTTTCAAAGGATTTACTTATTTCAAAGGTTTTACTTATTTATTCCTTTTCATCCCGCCCCCCCCCAATACATCACATTCGCGAGCCTACGTGAAAAGGGTGGCATTAGGGAGCGAATCACGTAATCTTTAATCAGCAGTTAAAGGATTAATTATAAACCGTACAAATTATCAAGAAAAGTGTTAATTTTTGTAAACATTTTATATATGGGATGCCCATGGGGTCACTGGTAATTATTAAAATAGTTCTTAACTTAGTATTGTTAAATTAGTTACAAAACACATTATGTAGTACTGATACATTTCTAAGTGTATTCTAGCAGTGTAAATGTGTATTTCATTTTTTTATTATGTCAGAATGTACTTTGTTTGCTTACTTTCGGGAAATTAATAATTTCCTTAAATAATCTTTTGTTTTTGACTTTTCAATATGCTCGCGCCCCCTCGTAGAGTAACCACGCCCCCTAGGGGGGTGCGCTTCACAGTTTGTGAAACGCTGTTATAAGTGAAAGAAATGTTCACGCCGATAAATACTTCTAAATAAAGGAGTTATTTCAATATGCGGATTTTCTAGTGTTTTCAAATCTGGCAGATAAGTATTTGCAAAATTCTGATACGTAAACACTTCACATAATTTTTCTCTTAATTCTGAATAATCACCCTGTATGTTAATTACCTTCATTTGCGCCTAATTAATCACTCATTCTATATCAATTAAATAAATTGGAGGCAACACATACAATTGATGTTCCAGTAATTTAATTCTGAAAATCTTGTATCATAATTTTTTTCTAAGGCGTTGCATTATTTTCTCTATATATTTTTTAAACGATACGATTTAAACTAAAGTTAGTTCAGCTATATCGAAATGTTTGCTAAGTTTACACTTTTTTTACTGCTTTTACCGTCGAATTAGCTTACATCTGAATGCTTTAACTCTTCATAGGATCATTCTTTTCTAATAATGCCGTAAAATATTTTTGAAATTGAGTTTGATTTTTAAAAAGAAATTCATTTAGTTTATTACCTACAATTAGATTTTAAGGCAATTTTTTTGGAGAGAATTATGTTTTCCACTCACCAAAAAAATAGTAGCTATTCGAAAGTTGGACACCTTATGTTTTTCTCATTTCTTTTTATATCACATTACGTGATATTTTAAAAATATATTTTGTAAATATAAAACTACAAAAAAAATTAGAAAGTAGATATATTTTGTATTAAAAAATTTAGGAATTTTTATATATCTTACTTTCCATGAAATTTCAGAAAGCGAGGATCAATATATAGGGGAGATTGTAAATTGTACAAATGGGTGTACCTTGTTCTCTTCTCATGTACTTTAGCAGATTACAAACGGAAACTTCTATATGAATTTTGCAATGTTGGCATAAGGTTACAAAATGGGGAAATTGCAAGTTGTACAAACGTATTTTGTTGTTGATAATAATGATGATATCTCCATCACGGAACCAAATCAGAACCTGTTCTGGCAATCTGTTCAATATTATCTACATACATGTTTATTGACGAAAACAGATCCCCTATTCTTTTAGGGCAGCAAGCATAGCTGGACAGTCAAAAATATAAGCAGGTGTTATTTTTGTATCAAAACTGCTATCACAATTCCTATAAGTTCTTCTACCCAGTGCCGGTTTATCCACTGGGTGCTTGGGGCGGACGCTCAGGAGGCCCGGAGGGTTCCATAAGGGCCCATAAAATTGGATTTAACCAGATTTTCTGGTAAAAATTTCAATCCGTCGATGCCAAGGGGGCCCGTAGATCTTCTGCGCCCAGAGCCTGAAATGAGTTTAAACCGGCACTGCTTCTACCATCTTTATCAACCTTCATTTCTCTGTGTTGACCTGTTCTGAGCCTAGCAATAATCTTTGTTATAAGGCGGTCTCCTCTTATATTACAGATTTGATGCTTTACTGGAATTGATTTCTCTCTCTTGTTCTTTTCTCACAAGCTTTAGAAAAACACAAACATGGTTTGTATAAAGTTGACGGCCATCAATAGTTCATCATGCGTCACCTGGGGCAGTTTTCTTGCTACTTAGGAAATTTAAAGGCGTTTAAGAACTTGAAAATTCAGAAGGATATAGTGCCAGACGTAAGTCGAAAATTTAATTCGTCTTCTGTTCCCAAATCTCTTCTACTTACTTTTCCGAGAATGAAGGTATAGGTAATTGGCAAAAAATAAGGAAGTATAAGATTCAATGCCATCAGTTTTGGGAACGTCGAACGATTTCATATTTTTCAAAGTTATCAACATTTCTTACATATAATTTTATTATATCACAAGGGGGAAAATATATAGCAACCCATCGACATTTAAAAGTTAATGAAGCTGCTGGGAAGTATACTTCTTCCGTCCTGATGAAGGGTTAACTTGATCACACTTCTTTGTAAAGACTTGTACATCCTCACGATTTTCTTAAATGCGTTCGATCTTATTAATTTTCAAGTATAAAAAATGCTGTAAATAGTATTTAACACTGTCAGATTCTTCTAAAATACAAATGAATCACTACAGCAATAAATCAGTTTAAATATATTTAACAGCCACTCAGCCAGTATGGTGGTTATGACACTTGGCTTGTAATCGATACGTAATCTCGAATAAGGCATTTATGCATCTTCGGGAATCTGTTTTAAGCTGGGATCATCATTTGTAATAAAGTCCGTATTCTTCTGTGATTGTATTGTATGTTTTCTGTTCATCTATCTCTCGTCTTTCGTACGTATCCCATGATGAAATGCACAACAATACATTTAACGATGTTGTAAATTTATTAAAAATTTTGAAAAATTAATTGTAAGTTATCCGACTCTACGTTCGGAACCATGATTTTAAAAAAGCACATAAATGGATAATTTTCACGATATTTAGTGTCACTTAGATTAGAAAACATGTATAAAATTGTTTTAAGGACATAATGACAATTTTTTTTTATTTAAATACAATATTTTGGGAAAAAATTAACTTAGAATAACCTTTTTTCAAAATGTTCTCCGTTTATAAAAATGCTTCTATAATAATAATATTTTGCTTATATAAAGTAAATACTCCAGAGAGTCTGAACTAGAATTTTTGAATAATTCACATTATTTTCAGAGTTACCAACCATTGAAATAATTATCGGGTTTTCTTCTTAAAATTTCTCCCCTCTGTTGTAGTAAAATATGGATAAATCCACTTCTAAGTTATATATTTCAAAAGTTCTACTTCAGCCTTTGTACAAAAGTCTGAGCTATATACAGGTAAAATATTATTATAATAGAAGCATTTTTCATAAAAGGAGAATGTTTTGAAAATGGGTCATTCTATGTTCATTTTTTGTCAAAATATTGTACTTAAATAATTTTTTACTATTATGATACTTTTAAAACAATTTTATATACATTTTCTAATCTAAGTGACACTAAATATCATAAATTTTATCCATTTATACGCTTTTGCAAAATACCGGTTCCGAATATAGTAGGATACCTTAAAGAATTTTTAAAGAGAAGAATGGTTTCTGCCTAATCTGGTACCAAGCTAATTCAAGTGCGAGGGAAAGCTAACTTTGAAAATAAATAGGAGTTTATACTGTTAAAAATAAATATCTGTACGACAAATTGTAGATCCATTTTCTAAGCACTAAGATGTTAATATATGCGAGTATTTAGGGTACGAGTAGCTCATAAATAAACTCGTAAAAAAAAAGAGTTTATTCGTGGAATTTTTTATATATATAAAGAACACGCCATGCAAGAGGGAAAAGGGGATAAAATATTTTCTAACTTCGCCATCCAAAATATGGGGAAGACTGAGGTTTCTGCTAATGATGTGTGTGTGTGTTCATAGAATTCTTAAAGATTCCCAACGCCACGAGTTCCCTCAGGGATATTAACTGATGCTCCGATCCTTGAGCAGCAATCCAAACAACTTGTTTGTATGCATTGAGCGAATGGTTATCTGACCCGACTTTTTCACTACGTAACTGATTCTTCCCAAAGTGACCTCCAATCACTTAACTACAAAATGGGGCACCACGGGAAAGTCAAGGGGAAAGGGAAAGTCAAAAAATTAAATTTTCCCCCGCCCTTGACCAGATTTAGTTTATAGCACCTCACTGTAGCTCTCTAATAAAATTCTGTTGAAACAAATAAACCAGATTTCTGTTTGCGAAACAAGAATAATTTTAAAAGAAAGAAGAATTTGATTAGATAATACTTAAATATTTAAAATAAGATCGTAACGCAAATACTGCTGATCGTCAGTTTAATTACATTTTATTCTCTCAATTTTCTGAGATTGTTTGTTCAATATTTGCTGAAGTAAGAAAGTTTTAAAGATTTCTTAAAAGTTTTATTCAAATGCTAATTAGTTTAAAGGATATTAAAGTTCGTTGTGAAATTGCGAGAAAACAAGAAGGTTTCAAGATCAGTTCACAGAAGTTTCATAATATAATGGAAGTCCATTTTCCAAGTATAACAAGAAACCTTGTTGTTTCAGAAAAAGAGGAATTAAATGAAAAAATAATTAGTTTATATTTATGAAAATTATATAAACATACGCCTTTTTAACGGACCTTGCAGTAAAGCCAGTTCAAAATGTGTTACTAGCATATAACTTAGAATCAATCCTGAATGACCCAGAAAAATATTCTACTGCACTATAAGTTTTATATATATTTTTTGCTGTTGTGTATAAATTTTGATAACATCAATTAATGCTTTAAAATAATTCATTAATTGTTTTCTAGTTTACGTAGAAAAAATGCATGATAAAACAAAATGCGAAAGGAAATTTCATTTGTCTTACGTTCTACAGTTAAATGGTTTTAAAAATTGTTAATTCTGGTTTGATTTAGAGTGTTTATTGACATATTCCTTGCAGTGATTTTTATATTTAAATAAAATTATTTTAAATAACGTTGCTACAGTCAATCTCACAGAATCCTGTAATAATAATTTATAAACGAATTAGAATTTTAAAGAACTTCCCCAAAAGAAGTAATAAATTTTTTTAAAGTCAATTCTTACTTCGTTAAAAAAAACTTACTAGCGCCATCTGTTGCAGATAAATCTACCTTCGTCAGAAATAACACATAATATATTTAAAAATAAAAAATAAAATTAATTAATGAATTCATATTTGAAAAAACTGTATTAACATCAATTGTCATCCACTACAAGTTTATAAAAATATATTTGAACTTGAATGGATGAATAAAAAGCATTTTATTAAAATTTGAACAAGATATATAAATAAATAAATATAGGAAGAGAGTGAGCTAGTAGTCGGAATCGAAAAATGTTTTTCTAACTTTGTATTATTAATACTCATCCCCATCCCCACACAAACATATTTAAAACTATATTACTTAAATATATGGTATTTATATAAAATTGAAACAAGAAAGTCAAATTTTCGCACAACAGGTTGGGATACTTCAAGTCGTATGACTTTACTTTCACGGGATAAAACTAAATTTCAAATCATGTTAACTTGATTTCCGTGATTGTGACCATTGATTTTTGCACAATATTTAATCTATGTGTTTTACGGGTAATCTGTTTGAAAGGGCCATTGCGATTATCTTAGCATAGGTTGTTAATATTAAATAATTTTTCATATTTCACTTCTTTTTCTCAATTTTTATTATTTATTCAAAATTTTTTATTTTTTATAAAAAATTTATGAAATATTTACCGCATTTTTATACCTTATTATTTATTAGGCGTAAAACAAGTTACGTGGATGTAAAATTTAAATTTATCTTGCAAAAGTTATCGATGTTGTGTGTGTGAGAGGTATTTCACAAAGTGAAAAACCTTATAAAATAATGTATATCGCTAAATGATATACGTTTGTGCTTTCAGTGTGAAAATATAGGTATTTGGGTTGTGAAAGTTGAAGTATGTAAATCTTTACATGTGCGAGATTGCTTCTCAGAAAAAATGTATTTTGTGTTCAAAAGTAAAATATAAAAGCAAAATTAAGTACGATTTTAAGAAGAATTCATTATTCTTCAGCAAAAGGAAATATTTAATTACATTTAATACAGTTTTAAAATAATAATTTATTTAAATAATTTTTGTTTTCTTCTCAAATAAATAATGAATTTCTATATTTCAACATATTTATACTTAAATTATTTTATTCAATATGCTATTTTTTATTAACAAAAATGAATTAATTGCCATTCATATTTCAAAATTTTATATTTATTTAAAAAATTTACGAAAAATTGATTAACACAAATTGGTTTTTAAAATTTGTATTTTTAGTTAGATTTAACAACGTTAAAATAATGGTACATTAACAATAACGTATAAAAAGCATCCCCAATACATGATGTTTAATTTAAAAATGAAAGGGAAAAAAAGTAAAGTAATACTAGTATGCAATGTATGAACATGTTTTTACTTTTCACTATACCTTTAAATATTTGACAACTTTCAAAATAATAAATCCATGAAACTTTAATTATTGATAGTTTTATGCATTCTTATTGTAACATGTATCAATTATAAAAAAACGTTTTACATAAATTATTAAGAATGTGGCTTAAGTTATTTATAAGAATGCGGCATCAAAAACAAAAATCTCAATGTTTTAATTGTGAATATTTAATATGGTATTTAAGCGTAGTTGATTAAATGAATTTTTTAAAAATATAGGCGAGAGAAAACTAATGTAAAAATAACATAAGAGATTTATTAGCTCGCAAAATGCTTTGAGAATCAAGAACTTAATATAAAATCAAGGAACTTAAATTTACCCGGAAAAAAATTACGCCTAAACAAACAATCGATGCTATCTTCCCAATAACATGAGAGATAAAATCATAATTCGAAATTTGATGAACCGCAAAGACGTCATCTGTTATCACGGGAGCACGAATTTTCCTTCTTAGAACCACATATATCTGACAAACAATCTCTTTGTATTGCCTAATGTAACATTTTAGCGATACTACTTTATTTGAAATTTAAAGGATAATTTATTTATCAAAATCTTGGGTTTCGTAGCAGCTAGAACGTAAGAATATTTTTTGAGTTATAAATAATGCTATATATATAACAGCAAACAAGAAAAACTCAAAGATCAAAACAAATATTATTAGCAATAACAAAGATATAAAGAATAATAAAATATTCTAATTATGTTTGCTTTGTAAACTTTTTTGTCGCGAGCATTTATTTAATTTAACTAATACGAAAAATAATCGTCATTTTGACAGTGTATCAAATAAAAATATGAATATATGATCGATTAAAGAAAAATTTAACTATTTGCCAATTTGACAGCTCAGATTTGGTTTGATTGGTTTTACCAATTGACTGAAATCGCTATAATAGGCCAATAGCTTTTCTCGTTTGTTGACGGGGAATTCGTAAGAGTACAATTGTTGTTATTATTCATTTGGCCATTTTACAACAAAGCAATATGATGCTCCTTTGGAAATGACATAATAAGAACTGTATAAAAATGATTTTGTTAGAATGCCTTCAAGATTGCATGCTTTAGTCAAGTGGTTTTCAAACTGTGTTCCATGGAATCCTGGGGTTCCGCAAGGTATACCCAGGGGTTCCACTAGTCACAATAAAAAATCGAAAAGAAATTTATAAATATTCAGGAAAAATTATTAGTTCTATGAAGTTTGTATAATTACAAGCATTTAAAACTCATTCTATTTATTAAAACTGAAAATTTTATTTTTATGTAATAAACTTTATTTTGCAACACTTTTTAAACTTTTGTTATAATATGATAAAAGAATATTAAAATGTGTTTTATCTTTATATATGTATGTTTCCTATTAGCTTGTGAATATGCTTTTGTTTACTATCTTGGGTTCCACGAGATAATTTTTCACTCATTAACACAGTGTCTTGCATAACTAGAGAATTTACTAATGAAAAATGCACCATTTGCAATTGTGGAAAAAAAACATAAACCTATATTTAAGGAGAAGAAACAACTTATTAACAGATTCGATGTTAAAATCTAAATTTAAGCAAGAACAGCTCCTAAAATTAATGTTGCAAATTCGTGAAATATACTCAGTATTTCTCACAGAGCCATAAACATTTTAATGCCATTCAGAACATTGTGTTTAAATTAGATAAATTTCTCAACATGAGTGACTACAAAAACAAATCAAACGCAGGATATGAAATACGATTGAAGATAATTACAATAGATGTAGGCTTCGACAATATGTGTGAAAAAAAAGCAAGCACATATCCCATTAACTAGATATAATGAACGTGTAGGTGATACTTGGATCTTACTACTATTATTAATGAGTAAATTGTATTAACTCTTTCGCGGGCAGTGGCTAATAAGTCTAAACCACATATTAAAATTTTTTTCCAAGCGGTGGTGGATGTTTAGTCTATCCACATGCTTTAATTGAAGCTAAAACGCATAAAAATCAATACAGATGGCAGCACGATAACTTTTTTTGCAATTCATGTCCTCTGCTGGGTAGTTAAAAATAGTTTTTCTCGGTGTAAATCTATAAATTGTACTTTGATTGCTATAAATAAAATTTCTGACCTTTGAAAAAAATTTCGACATGTCTTAAGTATACTTTTCTCTCATCTGAATGAATTAAGCAAATGTGCAATTAAAAAAGGTTTTATTTAAGTTTTTGGAAAGCTTTTATATGTGGATTCAGTGGCACTAGGTTTAGAGCTCGCGACCATGAGCTCCATTGGGCGCTTGGGGCATGAACTCAGGGGCCCGGGTCCCAGAGGGTCCCAGAAGAGCCAGGATTACCTGGACTTCTCAATATTTTCTGGTTATAATTTTCGATCCTGTAGTGCCAAGGTGCCTGTAGATCTTCAGCGCCTAGGGCCCTAAAAGAGCTTAAATCGGCACTGCTATCAAAAAATTGTATTTCTTACAGTAGAGATAAAATTTGTGATGGATCTATTCGCGTACCTTCCTCTAAAACTCTTGGGAAATCTTTGGGCTATCAATTCGCGTTATTCACTACCAACCCTTCTGAAGAAAAAATCGTGATATATTAATTAAGTTTACTATATATAGTCAAAGTTTTCCAGCTAGAAGAGAATAGGAGTGGATGTAAACCAGAAGTCAGGTGAGATTATTACTGACAGACATCATTATTGAGTTATTGTGATTAAATATTTATTAGGGGAAAGATTTAAAAGTGACAATTGATCACAACAGTTAAATTAATATTAGATTAAATTGGATAATAGATTAGATCCTATATAAAGTCAGGATCGAGTTTGATAGTCTCCTAATCATTCGTGTATTTCGTCGTTGTTCCACTTTCATGGTTAGCAACGGGATATATATATATATTATATATATATATATATATTCTTTCTATTATCAATTGAATTTGTGTCGTTATTTCGTGTGATCAATAAATAGATTTATTGGATTATGGCTAGTGTTTCTTCCTTACCTCCTACATATCTAGGTGCCCAAGAGAGAGGTAAGGACCTCTCACAAATTCTTTTGAAAAACAGAGGTCGGAAAGATAGAGGATGACTCTATTCGAAGCATTGGCATTCTGTCTTGTTAAAGGGCCCTCATTTATCTTTTTTAAATAATACAATTATTCATATAAATCTTTTGAAGAAAATTCTCGTATTGCTTTCGTGTTACTCGAGAAAATTCTCGAATTGCTTTTGTATTTAATATTATTTACGGTGGTAGCTCAGGTATTGTAATTGCTGCTTGATAGCGATTTAAAATTACGAGGATCATCGTGATTTTTATGTAAACCAATTGATCAGTTTTGGATAATCTATCGAAAGTTTGATTACCAAAATTGAGAGGAATATTTTAATTGTACTCCCCTGTATACTAAGCATAATTTATATACATAATAATCAACATTGAATTATTATTGTTATATAGTTTTCAGTGAAAATTTGTTTCCTTTAATACACACATTCAAGAAAACCTACAATTTTTATATATCAAATGTTTAATTTCTGTTTTTCCTTATAAAATGATTGCGCAATGTTTTCAATTTTTTAAAATCTTTCGAAACTGATTTTTTTTCTTCAAATGTTTCGATTTCTTAACGAAAGGTTAAAAATCCGAGCAAAAATATGTACAGAAAACTGTAAAAGAACAATGAAAAAATAACAAAGTTTTAGTGAATAGGATTTAAAACAAGGTTGTGTGTGTGTGTGTGTGTGTGTAAAAACAAGGAAATGAAAATGATAAAGAACTTGAAAAAGAAAATTTGAATGTGTGTGATGCAACTTTGATTTCAATGACTTTTATTTGACTGAAGGCAAAACAAAGATTGAGGCATGGAAATGGTTTCTAGTTATAAAAGAAGGACAGAAATAAAAACAAGACAAATGTTAACTATAGAACATTTTAAAATGCCAAAGAGATGTTCATTCTTTTTCAAAATCCTATTGAAAAGTAGAAATTAATTAATATATTCAAGCTGTGTTTTTTTAGCAACTAAGACATGGATGTTTATATGCGAATGTCGCTTCTACGTAACACACGACGTATGAGACCTTCAATTTAAGGCATAAGTTTTGAGTTACTTCCAAGACAGAAGTATTTTTCATTATTAATATATTTAGACTTCAATTTACAAAAAATGGGAAATATGTTTTTGATTTATAACTCATTTTTCTACGAATCACCTATGTTTGATGTTTTAGATTTTAACAACCTAATTTGTATTAACAGTTTTTTAATACATTATAAATTTAAGTAAAAAGAATGTATTTATAAAGGCCTCTAAAATAAAATAAAACATATTATGTATAGCCGAACTAACTATGCAACAACTAGGGTTTCTAATTTCCCGGGGTTTTCCATTCCCGTCGTTCCCGAAATTACATCAAAGTTTCAAAAAATTTAAAAACAGTTATTTTTATAAATAAAATCAATAATAATTATATAAAATAAGGATATATATTAATTCCAAAATTAATACTTATATAATGAGCTAAAAAATACAAAAATAATTATGATTATTCATTTTTATAACAGGACTTCAGAAAGCATAAGCTATTAATACATTAATCACTAAGCCTAGTTCTAAGCTTTGTGACAAACAATCCGGCAGCAGAAAATGCTCTCTCGTATTCGGTCGACGTTGGTGGAATTATTTTTAAAGCCTCACATAGTTTTATAATGTTTGGTGATGGATTTCTAATCGAGTCTATCAACTGTATCACTTGTTTCCTGATTTTGTTGAAACTAGTACTTTTCTTGTTTGAACAATATAAAGCTTTTGTTTTAGAGTAAATTGCTTTCTTTAATTTCTCGTCGAACGTCAGAGGGTCTTCTTTCAAAATCACCATGCCCTCTTCTCCAGAGTGCGAAGAGTTGGATATTAATTCCTCTTCTTCACAGAAAAGTCTTGTCCCTATCTCTCTCTCTCTCATTTGGGCTTATCAAACCAAACAATTTTTACCAGCCAATCGCGAAATATTGACGGTAGCTGCAGCTGCTTCGTATTTTCTCCCAAAATTATAATGTTGCATTAATCCTATTAAATTAACGTTGCGTCTCTCATTAATTCTTTGGATTAGAGAATATTTTATATTTTTCACAAATTCTAAATTTTGTACGTTCAATTCTCCAATAACGAAAGAAAATACACCTTTTGCAGTTAGCAAAGTTCTATTTCGACTGCATAATTTTTCTAAGCCAATTTTTAATGGCTTTAAGCCTGCTATGATGGTAGTCATAGTTTCAAATTCTACATTGGCCATCATTTGTTCTTTTAATGTCAATTAATGCTTTTAAAATTGCTGACTTTATTTCTAGAAATCTTTCAACCATTGCCAACAAACTATTCCAGTGTGTTTTGGTCCCGGTGTGTCCAGAGAATAGAAAAAGTACAGAAATCTTATGATTTCCCTGGAACCCGGTTCTTGGGAAAGAAACCCTAGCAACAACGATAAAAATATTGGAGAATTTGTCAGTCTGAAAAGCTATGTTTGATGTTTTAGATTTTAAAACAATCTAATTTGCATTAACTATATCAAAATACATTATAAATTTAAGTAAAAAGAACGTATTTATCAAAGGCCTCTAAAATAAATAAAACATATTATGTATACCGCAACTAACTATGTAACAACGATGAAAATATTGGAGCATTTGTGTCAGTCTGAAAACTTATCTATTGTTTTGCGAGATAGTCTGACTGTATTGTTACTATTCCAGAGAGAGGTTATTCGGTACACTGACCATTTTGCGATTTCTTTTCATTAATGAGATTTCTGTCGAAGTAGTTCAAATACTCAAATAGTCATCTATAGATTTCGTTTTAAAAAAGGCATTATTTAGCTTTTTATAAAATTTTCGCATCAGTCCATGTTTTTTGCTTTCATACTGAATTTGCAAGATGCTGACTTTGATAACTCCTGTAGTTCAAGATTTCCTCATGACTTCTGGATGTGTGCTCTTGCGAGTTGCATAAAACTTGAATTTTCATCAGCTGGAACTATTTCAATATGTGAAGTTTTAAGATTGTGGTACGATTTCCTAAAGGAGCACTATTTTTATTGACAGTAAGTGATTGTATTTCGTACTGCAGTGGGTTGATAAATGAGTATCAAAAAAGCTTGCTTGGGGACTTAAACACTGGGGTCTCACTTCAGACAGACCTGCTGATCGAGACATCTCCTCATACATCTCAGCACCCAATGATCACGTATACTGGGATGGGCACAGAAGGCCCGGGCCTCATGGGCTGTTGCGCCACTGAATTTAAGTGATTGTATCGTATTTATGGTTTTTTTAAATATTGTAGCACTTCCTAGCCTGAAAAGCGTTTCTAGTTTGTTTTCCTAAATTTTGACGTTAGGTAAAGGTAATCTTAAATTATTGGGTTAAAATAGTATTAATTGCAGCTTTGTAAGCGGTTTTAATATGGTGTAGAATAAAACTGTATTACAGAGTAAGAGAAATATAATGCAAGCCGACTTTTTTTTATTCCAAATTTTCAAAATAAGCTATACAAAATAGTTTGATATTCATACTTAAGGTTAGAATAAATATATATATGTATCGTTGGCCTAATTATCAGAATGTGTAACTCCATCTGGGGTGCTAATTTGATATCAGAGTGCTACGTGCTGTTGTTTATGTTCACCAAGATGGGCGATAACATTACAATATGGTTACCATGATAGTTGTATCGTGTGGTCATGTGTATCGTCATTTGTATCGTTTGCGCGATTAAAGAATCGCGTCAAAAAGCGCTTGGTGCGTAGCACTCGCATATCAAATTAGTTTCGTTTGTGGAGTTACGCATTCTGATAATTAGATCGGTGATATATAAAAAGGATTCGAAACTTGAAAAGAGAGAGAGAGAAAAAGGCAACGAAATAAATGACAATAAATACCACCCTCAGAAAATATTTTCACGTTTTTGATAATCTCCCCCAAAAGGCGATTAATCCTTCCAATAATATCCTTTTTAGTTATTGTAATACTTTTTTTCTTAACATCTTTATCGACAAATGAGTACTCATTATTTTTATGCATAAATCAAAGTGTTCAATTTATTTAACTATATTGATTATACTTGCCTCGTTATTATGTTCCAAGATGATATTACAGAATAGAAAAATGAAGTATTTTTTGAATTAGATAGATTTAAAATTTTAAAAGTTGCTTATTTTATTTTTTTTTGTAGAAAAATTGATACAAATTAATGCAATTTAATTGAAGTTGAAACTTTTTTTGGGGAAAGTAATCCGTTGAAATATCGAGAGAAATACTAAATAGTTTTCTAAAATTTATGGGTAGTTGGAAAAAAAACTTTATGTAAAACATTTGTGACATCAGAATTATATATTGGGTTGTTCGAGAATAAATTTCGTTTTTTCCAGGAAGAGGATTTAATAACATTTTTTCACACCCAACTTCACACTTAAGCCGCATAATCATTATATGTTTGGAGAGTTGATATAGTAAGGCTTATTTGTGAAAAGATCCAATTTCCTACGCAGCAGTTTTTGGTTGGTGCACTTTCAAATAAGGAGAGTGAAAAGCAGCATTTTCGGCATATTTTATTTTTTTACTATCGAAAATGTAAAAATGCTGTTCAACGAAGAAAAGAATTAGTCTATGGGTATGCATATGTATTGACAGTACTCCAGTGCCAAAACTGGTTTACAAAATTTCAATCCGGCAAATGTGATGTTGAAGAGGCACCACAATCTGGAAGGCCTGTTGAAGCTGATAAAGACACAATAAAGGATTTAATTGATGTAACCTGGTGAATAATAACTCGTGAGATCGCTGAGAGGATATAAATTTATTGAATTCAACTATTTATGACTGCTTGAAAGGTCTAGGTTTATCCTCAAAGCTCGAATAATGGGTTCCTGATGTTCTGAAGGAAAAAAAATTTGAGTCGTCGCGTTGACGTCTGTGATTTGCTTCTCAAACGTCTAGAAAATGATCCATTTTTGAAGCGCATTATCCCTGGAGATGAGAAATGTATTGTCTGTAACAATGTCAAACGCAAGATATCATGGAGTAAAGAAAATGAACCGGCTCAAAACATTTCGAAAGCCAATATTCATAAAAAAAAAGGTGGAGCTATCTGCTTGGTGGGATTTCAAACAAATCGTTTTTTCCCCTGAGATTTTACCGGAAAACACAGTGATTAATTCTGAAGTGTACTGTCATCATCTGGACAAACTGAATGATTCACTTAAACAGAAAAGGAAAGAATGGATAAATAGAAAAAATGTAATGTTCCACCAAAATGCGAGACCTCATACAATTTTTGTTACTTGCCAAAAGCTTTTACAGCTTGAATGGGATATACTGCCCCCCACCATATTTTCCAGATATAGCACCTTCTGATAATTAATTATTCATTTCTCTATAAAATGTTTCAGATGGTAAAACCTTTTTTACAAATGGGGAGGTCAAAAATCACCTGGATCAGTTTCTTGCCAGCAAAAATTGTATGAGCGGGGAATCATGCTACTGTCAGAAAGTTGGTAAAAGGTATTGGAATATAATGGACAATATATAATTTAATAAAATATTTATTCCCTGTATAATACTTGTCTTCCATTTTCACAAAAAAACCAACAAAAAACAAAAAATTGAAGCTGAAATTATTCTTAGAAAAGCCTAATATATACATGATATTTCAAATAAAACAACACAAAGTACTCTCTTATATTAAAGAGAAACAACTAATATAAATTTTTTAAAGTCAATTCCTACTTAGATCAACAAAGAAAAACTTCATTTTAGCAACTTTTTATTAAATAGTTACAATTAATATAAATATGTATATACATATGACAGAATCACAACATTAAGTGGAATTAATTTTTATTAATTATCATTTAAAGTATCGTATTGTCATCCAAAACAGTGTGTGAGTATAAAATTTCAGTTTAACTGAATGCTTTAAAACGTGAGAAAAAAAACCTTTTCAAGTTTTGACACAAGTCACCAAAAATTATGCCAACGTGGCTGTATTTGTAATTCTTTAAATAATTAATTTTATTCAATTAATTTTTATTAATTATAATTAAATTATTGTATTGTCATCCAAAATAATCATGTATATAAAATTTCAGCTCAATTGAGCGCTTTAAAATGTATTTTATTAACGTTTGAAAATTCCATCAAGATAAATAAATAAATAAATATACGGAGAGTGTGAGATATTAGTAGGAATTGAAAAAAATGGTTAATTCTGCACAGCAATATAAACAATCTTTGTCACATAACTTAGGATTACAGTCCACTCATACTGAGGTTCATGCAAAAATAAATAAATAAAAATAAGAAAAGTAAATGAAAATAAAATAAAATATGCTTGTAAGTTTTAATTTTATGAAAGGAAACCTATAGTTTTCTAGAAATACTATACTACTGATTGTTACTATTAATAGTATACATTTTATAATCCCATTTATAAAAACGTCATTATACTTACACTACAGATATATACGTGAATACGAATGTATTGAATGCATTAAAGTAGATTACAGCAAAAAATCTATCGTACGGATTTCTTTATCTGTGCCAAGGTTTTAATTCTGAGAGAAAAATTAATTACCAATTTTTATCCATAAAGAATTAAATAACATTTATCAAACTTTAGAATAATATCTAACTTGATATGAGCAATTTTTCAAAACACTTATGATCTTGATTGCCTTCAATAAGTTACTTCCAGAAGATAATTTCGCCATCAATGACATAAGTTTTCGTCCAGTCAGAAGTGGTTTAAGATTTTGCAATCAGAAACATAAAATAACATAGTTAATTTTTTACTTATTTTTTATTTTCAAATTTTTAAAACATTGGGCAAAATATAATCTAAAACTATTTTCAAATATTATTTTAAATACATAGAAAATAATATTCATAAATATTTTTTTATGCAATCAGATCCATTTTTGTTAATTCTATTCTTTTTATTAATACATTTAACAGAACAGTTAAATAATTAAGGAATCAATTTTTTAAAAAAAATATTGAAATGCTCGAAAATTCTATGAAGAGTTAAAAATTTCATGGAGCAAATTATAACTTCCAAACGAGTTTTTTTTGGATATTTTTATTTTGCAGCAATACTTGACTTTGTAATAATTCTGCTAAAAGTAATAGCTATTGATTCTAATATATTTGTTTTCTTCAATACAATTTTTTCGTAAATATTTTGGGTTTCTTTTATTGCAATACTTTTATTACCATTATTTTCTGAGTTTTTACTGGTGAAATTCTGCATATATCAAAGGAACCCGATACTAGATATTTAATGAAATCTAAACACGGAATTTCCAATGACATTTTCAGATGACTATTACTGCATATCTATCAAGCAGAAATAGTTATGTTTAATGAAAAAGTTAATAGTTATAATTAAGTCAAAATTTAAATTAAAGGAATTTTTTGATAATTGAAATTTAAATTTTATTTGAGATTATAGAGAGATATTTCTATATAATACCAGGCAAATAACACTACATAAGATAAGGAACTGTAATAGTTTGAAGTTGCTTGTAACAGATGAGATGTAGAGGAAATAATTATTCAACGATTTCATCCCAAATACACAAGATGCTTCAGAAGTGCTCCAGATTTCTGAAGGTTTAATATTCAGTATATATATATATATATGAAAGAGAACACACTATAATTGCATTTTTATTTATTCCAAAGCTTATGCTCTCATTACTCTGTTGCTGATTGATAATTTTTTTCAAATAATTTTTCCATTTATCAAGTAATTTATTTTGGTAAGTGAAAAATTAAACAAGGAATTAATTTAGATCTTCAAAGCATACAAGTGCATTTAAGTTACCAACTGTGGATAACACTAGATCTAAAAACTGTACAATATTCTGTAGAACCATTTCAGAAATTTTAGATAGGTTGCCACAATCATGTCGATCAGATTATGATATATTTGTGCATTAACTAAATGTGAGTTTTTCCTTCGGAGTTTGTCGAGTAACAGAATTTGAACCACATGCACACATTTAAATTTATAATGTTGACGATTTCTCGAGAAGTATAATTAACAACACATATAGATACAGAGACAAAGGAAGAGAAAGATTGAGAAAAGAAGGACAAAGAAAGAGAAAAGAGGGAAAAAGATAGAGCGATGGAGAAAGAGGGATAAAAAGAAAGAGGAAGAAAAGAGAAAGAAAGATGGAGAAGAGTAAGAGAAAAAGATAGAGAGTGAGAAAGAAGCAGAAGAAAGAAAGAGGCAGAGAATATATATATATATATATATATAAATCCATAAATATATACAAATAGCTATAAAACCTAAGTATAACTAGTCAAGATAATAGGAAATATTAGCCTCAGTAGTACAATAACAAACTACTGGCTTTAGGAACCAAGATTGCGGGTTTAAAGAAGTTTTAGGGCTAGCCAACCTTCACATGAAATTTTCCTATATTACTGAGCCAAAGGTACTAGTATATATTTATAGTATATATTTTACTAGTATATATTTAATGACGATGCAATAAAGTAGATAGTAAGACTTACTTCGTGAGTATAGCAACATGTTTTGTTTCCCGCCAAGTACAACAAGAGTAAAAGCAGAACCGCATAAAAGTAAAATTAGTAAATTATGATAGAATAATATAAAGTCTCTCTCTCTATATATGTACATTTAAAAAACCATAAATATTGATATAAAATTTTATAGAAAATAAAAGACTTCAAGACGCATACACAAAAATGTTTAAATGAAATATATATATGTATAAAGGAGAAAGGGACTAACTCACTCACTCACTCGTTCATCACGATATCTGCAGAACTATTAGAACTACAGACTTGAAATTTGGTAGGCACGTTTCTCTGATAGAGTAGAGATCCTCTAAGTACGTATTTTATGAAATTCGCCCCTAGGGCGTGTAATGGGGCGCTATAGATAAATATTCTCGTTTTTTAACTATTAGGCCCACAGACTCGAAATTTGGAAGGCATGCACCTTTCATGGAGTAGAGTTTCTCTAAGAACGGTTTTTGTAAAGCTTAAGAAGGAGCGTTATAGATTAAAAATTTTTTTTTTTTTGAACAGTTAGATTCACATACTTTGAAATTTGGTAAGTTTGTTTCTGTTGAGGAACATAGATCCGCGAAGACCTCATTTTACGGAAACTGACTTCTATGGGAGGTGGGGAGAGTGAGTAGTTGCTGGTGTGTATAGGTAAAAAAATTCCCGTTTTTGAACTACTAGAACTACTATAATGAAATTTGGTATACATATTTTTTTGTTGTAGTTGAATTGAAATCCGTTAAGAACGAGTCTTTGGGAAATCAACTCTCAAAGGCGGTTGCGGGATATATCGATAAAAAGATCCATTTTTTAACTATTACTTTTAGACTTTAAATTTGTCATGTATCTTTATTTTGTTGAGCGGAGATTCAATAAAAATGATGAGTTTTGTTGAAATTCACTTTGAAGGAGCGGCTACGGGAGCGTAAATATAATTCTAACTCAATTTTAGAAGTTTTATTTCTGTTCTTGAATCAAGAAGCAAGAGTTATAAGAATATTTTTCAATACATTCGAACAAGTAAATTGTATATATTCATACAACATCATAAAATACTCAACGAAGGGGGCGGGTAACGCCTAGTTTTTATGTATGCGCAATTGTAATATAGCTTAACACTGCACACTGTTAATATACCAAACAGAGAAAATTAATTTTAGCATTATATGTAAATAAAAAATTAATTATTTAGCATATTTAATATTAAAACAGTGATAATAAAGCGCAATAATGCACATTATTAATGTTATACTTAGAATAAAGTAATAAGTTTTATAATAATTTCAACGAAATATTAATGCAGTTGGAATTTTTACGCCTAACTAAAAACACTTAATGAATAGTATAAAAATGACAGATTATTATGATTTATAATCACAAGACACCAATTTTTTGAAATCTTTCAATGAAATTTGTAGAATGAAAAATTAGTCCAAAATGAATTGATTCATCTCGGACTATCTCATTTGTACCGACTCGCTTTCCTCCTTAGAAGAATTTCTTCATCTAACAACATAGTTGTCGAGATCCAAAATTGACTTAAAAGCCTAAAAGATAAAAGCATTTCGATAGTTTTTGCATTTGTTCGTGGTCACTTTGGCGTTTTGAAGTGAGCGCGCCGATTGTCTTGAAAAGGTTGTCACCAAGAGTGAAATGGACATTGCATATAATATTTCTAAATCATTTTACAAGAAGGTCTCGAAAGAAAGGATGGTGAAGTTTTGGAACCAAGAATATCTCCTTTTAAATGAAGGCAGCTCAACAAAGAAATTTTTTCAACCATTAATAAGAGACTGTTGTGACATCGTTTTTTATACGAATTACCAAATAACCCAATTTCTCACTGGTAATGGTAGCTTTAAAAGCTACTTGAGCAAATTTAATTGAGTTTCGTCATCTTCTTGTGATTGTAATATTGGTGGCGAGAAAAATGTAGAATATGCGCTCCTTCTGTGTTCCAAGTTTGTCCGAAAGAGAAAGATAATAAGATTGGCTTTCAAGAGTCTTAATATAAACTGGTCTCCAAATTTTCCCCAACTTCTTTCCACCAAAAGTGCTTTCAAAAAGTTCTGTGAATTTGCTGCACCTATTTGCAATTACTCATAGTCTTAAAACGTTTTTTTCCTTGTTTCCTTTGTAATGTGTGATGATTACTTACATCTGTGAGCGCCGAGTGGTACTTTGTAGAGTGTATGAAGATTTTATAATTATTTTCAATAATAATAATAAAAAGAATTAACTTTTTTTATTCAATGATTTCCTTTACAAAATAATTTCCTTGCCTATATCTTGTTTTGTTTGTTTCCAATTATTTCACAAGTTTTTCAAAAAAATTAAAAAATGAAAAGACAATAAACCAAAAAAATACAGTAATTAGTTTCAAATTTTCTGTCACTAATACTTAAAAATTTCTAGTTCTGTCATGTATATCTATATTTTTTCCTTTATGAAATATTATTATTCTTTTGTTTTTAAGCAATTAGAACAATAGAAGAAAATTTAAAATATGTATTGACAGACCTGTATTTACAAGATTCAACACTCATGATTACAATACGAGTATTTACGAACAGAACAATTTAAAACAAAAGCTTCCCTTTAGTTATTAGCAAAGTTAAAATTTGAGCTGGCCTTCAAGTCGGTATTTTTTTTAATAATATTTACCTATCAGCAAATAATGATTACGCAGTCTTTAAACCGTTTTCAACTTTTTTTGTTTCTTTTTTCATCTAAAAATAGTTGTTTATCTGATCTTTTACCAGAAGCTTTTGTAACCTTTATAACTGATTTTTTTAAAAAAAAATTGATGCTATTGTTTTAAAGCGAGTAAAAATTATAGATTCCCGCTTTTTGAGCAGAGCAGTTTTTCACTTCCTTTAAAGTAATAGAATCAAGAAAACAATAACGAGATAACAATAAACATTTTAAAAAATGAGAAAATAAATACATGTTTCAAATAAGTACACTTTTTTATCTTTTTAATTTCATTGCTTATTAAAGTCGTACTTTGAAGCTACACGTGGCATTTGTCAAAAGATCTCGAAATGTTGAAACACGGTCATGTGATGACTATGGCACCTGAGCTGGTATTCCATTCTTCAAATTTGAAAATGAAGAGAAATTGTTACTGATAAGGGTTAACTCAATACGTACATTGCAATGTACAATACAACGGTACAGAAGGAATTCAAAGAAAATCAAATCTATATTTCTAAATATTCTAGTATTTCAGTCATAAAATGCAATGCCATTATCAGGATCAGACCTTCTAACAGATGATTCAGTTACTAAGTAGGAATATTGTTAATTCAGTTCCTAATAAAAAAACGTATTGTCATATATAAGAGATTGTAATTTTTTGTTAGTCATTATATGTATTTTTGAGAAATTATTGTACTCTCAAACATATTTTTGTACTAATAAAATTAGAATTATTGTTTTTTTTTTTTTTTTAGCTTACAGATAACTATAATTTATGAAGGCTCCCTGTTATTTCTCTACGTACCAACATTAAGTTCAATAAAAAAATTTCAAAAGATTTGTTTTGTTAAAAGATCAAAACTGTTTTCCAATAAAAATTCCAGAATGAATGAAAACATTAATTAAAACTTTCAACAACTGCAGTAAAGTGCTTTTTTTCAACTAATCTTAGGTATTCAAAACGCCTTTTTTTTAATAATTAATTTTTAAGTGGTATTTTTTAAAATATCCGAGAAAAATATTGTCTACATTATGCTAGCGTAAGTATTGTCATTAAAAAGTTAAAATTAATATAAAAGATAACGAAAATAAATTTGATGACTGAATAGTTTGAAAAAACATAAAATGTCTTTTTTAATTTCAATAAGTGTGTGAAATTTTTTAAAAAAGATTATTTTTCTAACATTTTTAGAATATGCAAAATAATCTTATACTCCTGATACATAGGTTAGGGGTGATAGAACATACTTATATGAGTCCAATTCACGATACAATTTATGATCAAACCACAACTCCAGAATTCATGATCAGAAGTCAGGTAAGGCACTAACGGATGCGTTCTGTATCGTGGAACGATGAGAAACAAAATGGACAGATAGGAAACAAAAGGACATCGATGAGATTTTGAAAACTATTTTGTTGAACACACAAAACCAAAATAAATCTCCCACCTCAATAATTGTTGGCAGTTGTGACTGCCAACTTTAAAAATGGTTTATCATCTTTGACAAAGTAACCATCACGAATCAGCAGATACCCCAAGGATTTCTCGCGTGGTAAAAGCAGTTGCAAATATCTAATCAATGGATCTTCAGTAGAATCGACGGGACTTTCACCGTAGATGAGGCTCTTCATATGATCTCTGAGGAAGAGAATCAAAACAGAATAAATCGACTGAGCCTGTTAGTCAGCCGATCCTCACGATGATTAATTCATTCTTTTTAGATACATGCTACTAAAGGTACTCCGCCAATACTCTAGGTAACGGGCTGATACTCCAGACTTTACAATCGCACAGGTCCTAATGCATCTGCTGGAATAAGATTCAGTAGTTTGGTCAACATCTCTTGTAAAACCAAAACGCAAAGCAAACGCTAGGTGACTTGGCAGCAGGCATAGCCCAATCAGATTGGAGCACACATATACGATTTCGAACTAGACATTTATCTAGGAAACGCTCCTGGTGAGATTCCGATCTCGTGGCGTGTTACCAGTTCCTCACAGATGATAGCTATGCATATTCGAAATCCCTTTAATTGAGAATGTATATTCGTCGATGAACAACGTATGTGAACAAAAATTCAGATCCCTAGCACTGTTGCAGAAACCATGTGAAAAATTTGAGATGTATCCTGTAATCTATAAGTCACAGATCTCGAAATTTCTTCCCACAACAAGGATGAATTCCTTATTCGCACACTACTTGTTTTACTGTCTGATAATACACAAGAGCAGCTTAGGACAGCGATTCTATAACTGTGGGGCACGCCACCCTAAGGGGGGTAACCCTATGTGGGAGGCTCGATCATATCTAAAAGTCGAAAATAAAAGATAATTTAAGAAAATATTAATTTTTACACTGTAGCTTACTTAAAATATCTATTACTTAAGGTAACATATACAAAATATAATACGTATCTTGATAATTTGTACGGTTTACAATTAAGATCGTATTGTAGCTTTAGCATCAAAGTATATTATTATTGCATTCAAACCATTGTTATTGTATGGTGGGGGGGAGGCACTGTGAAAATTGTGATTGAAAATTGGGTCACAAACATTGAAAGTTTGAGAAGTACTTACTTAGAACAATGCCTACTTACTACATTTAGGACACTTGCTGATACGCTGCACAATGTTATCTATTATGGAAGACGTTCTTACACTCCTTCCAAACTCCATATTGATCATGGAACTCGAAAAAGAACATTTTTTTCCACAGAATTGTTGGTGTAATCGTTAAAAGATTCTTTCATAGGGGATGCGTCTTGACGAAAAACTATTCGGACACAATCCTAAGGTGTCTTTGTATTGACCTCTGAAGTCCCGCGCACACACATGCAAGGATTCTAGATCTTCCGATTTGTGTATGCACAGCTCCTGATTTGTGTATTAATTCCCAAATGCATTGAAAATGCGTGTTCACAGCACAAATGAAGATGATAGCTGTAAGCCATTTTTTTTTGAGTTGTATTGGAAATTCCCATTAAGGCTTTGCCACTTCAATTCCCACCATGGATTGCATGGTAATTTGCGATTAGTCTAATCATGTTATTTCACCTCCTAACGCGCGTTACATGAGCTTAGGAACATCCCTTGTTAAATAATCGCTTGCGAATTTTGAGTTCCGGATACGAATTAATTTAGTTGTTTTCCATTTCTCGGTTATTTTTGTTCCAAACGTATTTTTTAGCAAAAATTTAGGACTATTTTGACTATTCAGAGACCTTTCTTTGTTTTTGAAAGATACTGAATATTGCAGTTATTTGTATAACATTTTAGTACTGAAAGGATTTATTGACAATATACTACGGACGATTATAAAATAATTCTGTTTTGTACATTTAATCAATTTAAAATGACTCAATTGGTTAGTAAGCATAAGATGAGAAATTTTTTAAATGCGATTTTTCTTTGACAGTGGAGTGTTTTTATGTATTGCAATAAAAGGAAAATAATAATTTAAAAATACAAAATAATTTCAAGTTTCAAACTCTATAAAAACCTTAATTAGTTTAAATTATTAACAAAGCTTGCCTGTAGTAACCTAAAAGAGAAAAATAAAACAAATACAAGAAATCTGAAATAAAAAAATATTACTGGAAAAATAATATAACAATATTTAATAAACATGGATGGCATAAACAAAAAGAAAACCATATGGGAACAAAGACCAAACTTCTTAGAGAGCCGAAACTAAAATGTTTTCAAAATTTTGATATATTTCTATAAAATACTTTAAAAACTATTTTTAACTATGCAAAGAGAGATAGCTAACTTTATTAAGCAAACATATGATGCTTTTGAAACAAAACGAGAATTTATTTCATTTTTGCTAATTCCACTTTTTTCTTTTTCGTTTACTTTGTTTTTAATCAATGTCACAAGCTGAAATACGCACACAAAAAAAAGTGACGAGGCTTATGACTTTGAAGACTCTTTGTCGACCGATGGTACTTATAAATTACTCAGTACTCACTTTAAAATTACATAGAATAACCCTTTTTACGAATACTCTGACGATACTTAGCAGTAATATTCTTTGAAATCCACTCTTCCAAGATATATGGCAGCACGGATTCTGTGATGAGAATATGAGCAGAAAGGGCGAATAGTTTTATAGCAGAAATTGCATTTCCAGCTAAAGGGGTTTTCAGTGAATTGCGAAGATTATCATTTTTGTTCCGAAACAATAGTTAATGTCAAAAGGTAAGTATCTTATTTTTCTTGAATGTTAATGAAGACTTTAGAAAACGATTTAACTATTTTTTTTAAGTGAAGAGTGTACATAATTAATTTTACAGTTGAATATCTTTAATTAATTAATTAACTCTAACGGATTAAATTTTCCGAAGTTGAGTATTTTGTTTATGTATATTCCTTAATTTTCAATGTAGTGATTCAAAAAAATATTGCATGGAAAAAACTGCAGTAAATCATAATGCGGTAGATAAAGGGTTAAAACGTTCACAGAAAAGAGCGAAATATGAGTTGGTTCCTTCCTGAAGTCAGTCAAATACAGTTAATGAATAGTATTTTTCGCGATCATTTTCAGAGAAATTAAGTTTCGAAAATTCGTGAAACCATCGGTTACCTTCGTCGCTTAAACAATTTCATTATTATGACTTTCTTTTGCTTGCTTACGGTTATCTATGTTTTTTAACATCTCTCTCCGAAGAATGCAAAGGCTATTGGCGGACGGACGTCGCAATCTTGAACCATGCACAATGACCGAGGGCGACATTGGACCCTACTCTCTTAACTTCCACATCTCACGAATGAGAGGACGTTTGAGTCTCGACATATTTATCATCCACCTGCTTCCTCTGCACGGAGGGTCTAGGATCGAACCCATGACAAGCCGGCCATGAATCCATTACCTTGATCACTAGGCTACCGAGGTCACAATAATGCACAGAAATTAACAATACAAATAAATCAAAAATGAGTTTCTTATTTCCTGTGGTTGATTGAAAGAAAATACTTGAATGTTGAACTTTCTTTATGCTGGTTATGTGTTTAACTCACACTCTTGTGTTACTTCATAGTGCGACGTTAATAAACCATTTTTCAATTGAATAATCTGGTGACAAAGCTTTGAATAATATGATTGGAATTACGACAATCTTGAGCAGCGATACTCAACCTCCAGCCCACAGAGCCGTTTTAAGTGACCCAATCATGGCCCATTGCTTTGAGAAATCCACTCATTTAAGAACACCGTATTCACACTTTTGGTGGGAAATTCTTTGTCCAGAAATCAAATATATCAATTTTGCTTTTTGCTGTTGGTGTTGTAAGGGTACGAAGTGGTATTGCTTTTCTATTTTGAACGGTTACGGTTAGTGATAGCAGACATCAGTGGAGTAGAGACAATTATCTTTCATATCTTGCAAAGCGAAAAAATATCCGAAGAAAATATATCGTTTCAACGCGATTGGGAGGCTGACTATTTTGTAGTGAAAAACAAACATGAATCACAGTAATTGTTTCATTAGACAAGAAAGAGCTGTATTTAGAAAACACCAATAAACAGGAATCATTCGATGACACTTTTTCTCGAAGATCTCTTTCGAGAGGTGATAAATAGGCTTTCTTGAATAATCTTTGCAAACGCAACAAAGTGTTTTGTCAGTGGTAATATCACAGCGGGTAACAAAGACATCTTATGAAACTTGTTAGATAATTGGTAATTATATGAAACCGTTTAATGATGCAGAAATTGTCAGAGTGTTTCTTAAATGCTTCTAATTTAGTGTTAGAGAAAAAAAAAAAAAAATAATATTTAAAAAAAAAATAAAACACAGAGGAATGATGATATTTTGATCAATTTTCCACATTTTAAATTTCCAATGTTTTATCTTGGTCTTAAAGCACTTCTTCCCTCTCCCCCATTTATCCTCATGTTATGGCCCATGTGACGTAACAAACATATTTATGTGCGGCCCGCATGAAATAGCTGACATATGCATGCGGCTCGGCAGAAAAAAAGGTTGAATACCTCTCTCTGATCTGGAGATACAAGGACTTTATACTTTTATATAAATTTATAATTGTGAATCATACGCAAGGAATAAAAGATGAAACGTAAGTTGGCACATCACTATCTTAACTTTCCCCAAACTCTTCGTGCGGCCTGCAAGACTGGCTATATTTAATTGACAGAAGCCTCTATAATTCAAAATGAAGGATCTTTAATGAAATCTCAACTAAAAATCTGGAATGAAATCTAAAGTTCGTGACGATGTTGATTCATATACCATGATTGTAATCCCACTTAAGGCTCATTCACACCAAGGCGTACAAACGTCGAGTGTCTAGCGTCTAGCCAATCAGAAACTTCATTTCGCCCGAGATGAAGTCTCTAATTGGCTCGACGCTTAACGCTCGACGCTGACAACTTTGGTGTGAATTCAGCTTTAAGGTATCCGACAACATTCGGAACCGTGATTTAAAAAAAGCGCATAAATGGATAATTTTCATGATATTTAGTGTCACTTGGATTAGAATACATGTATAAAATTGTTTTAAGTACATTTTGACAATTTTTTTTTATTTAAATACAATATTTCAACAAAAAATGAACTAAAATAACCTTTTTCAAAATGTTCTCCTTTTGTAAAAAATGCTTTTATTATAATAATATTTTGCCTGCATATAGCTCAGACCTCTGTACAGAGGCTTAACTAGAATTTGTGAAATATATAACTTATAAGTAGGTTTATCCATGTTTTACGACAACAGAGGGGATACATTTTAAGAAAAAAAAACGCCGATAATTATTTCAAATGGTTGTAACTCTGAAAATAATCTGAATTTTTCAAACATCATAGTTGAGCCTCTGTACAGAGGTCTGGCAAAATAGTATTATAATCGAAGGATTTTTCACAAAAGGAGAACATTTTGAAAAAAGATTATTCTAAGTTAATTTTTTGCCGAAATATCGTATTTAAATAAATTTCATTTGTTAAAATGTCCTTAAAACAATTTCATACATGAGTTCTAATTCAAGTGACACTAAATATCCTGAAAGTTTATCTATTTATGCGCCTTTTTAAATCACAGTTCCGAACATAGTCGGATATCTTAAGGAAGAAAAAACAACTCTAACAGATCTTTCATATCGTACTTACAGCAAAAAATTATAAATTTAAAATAGCCACATTCTAAAAAATTTTAATTATAGTGCACAACGCAGCATTTTTAAAAAAATTACATAATCGCAGTGTTCACACCAAAATTATTAATCTTTTTTATACAGCTGATATTTTTGTGTTCAAAAAATATCAAAAATGGAATTCGTGAGCCTTTTGAATTTTTAACTCTTCACAAGTATAAGAATGTTTTCGATTGTTAAATATAATCATTGTTTAAAAAATTTCCTGAGACAGAAGTAAATAGTTAAGTAAGTAATAAGTTAAGCATCTCTGTAGGGGAAAAACTATGTTTATTTTAAATTTTAGAATGCATAAATACTTAATAATTAAGTAAACATTTATGGAAAATTTCCCAATTATGAGGTTTACAAAATTTTAAAAATGTATATATACATTAAACTCTGTTTAACGCGCCTATTATAATTTCTGTTTATTTATTCAGAACGCTTTTTTCCTATAAAAACCTATTTTAAATCTAATGAATTATTTTGATATAGTGAAAGAAGATATAAAAAATAAACAGCTGTTTCTTTAAACTGTCTTTTCTCTCATATTAAAGAACTGGATTCAAAATGAAATGAATTTTTAATGAGAAAAATGCACAAATGTTTTTAAAAGTTTTTGAGGTTAATATAAATTCCTTTTAAAATGTTCTATCATCAAAATTCAGAAGTATGCTCTAAATTCTCAATACCTTTCTTTAAGTATACAGACTTTTTAAAAAAGATATAATTTTCTCCCCTTTTAGTATTATTATGTACTTAGGAAACAAAGAAAAATACCAATAAGAAATTTTACTGATTCTAACAAAAATTGGTGGATAGCATATGGCATAATACACAGTGTTTTTTCCAGGTATAGAAGTTTAAGTTGGCATTACTTTCCAAGATGGCGACCGATTTAACAGCTGTCAAGTGACTTATTCTCAGTTTGGTTTGGCAATTCATCAGAACGATCATCAACAACGCGTAGATACGTCGAATGGGCCCAAAACGAATTGCCGTTGTTCGATTCTCATAAGCGAATTTTGTTTAGCGATGAAGCGCACTTCTGGTTGAATGGCTACGTCAACAAAAAAACTGCCGAATTTGGAGTGGAGCTAATCCACAAGTGTATGTCGAAACACCGTTACATCCAGAAAACTGACTGTTTGGTGCGCTTTATGGGCTGGTGGAATCCTTCTTCAAAAACGATGAAGGCCCCAACGTTACAGTCAATGGTGATCGGTATAGAGTCATGATTACTAACTTTTTCATTCCTGAATTGAACAATCATGATGTCCAGGAGCTGTGGTTCCAACAAGACGGCGCAACATGTCACACAGCTCGTGCCACAATCGATTTATTGAAAGACACGTTTGGTGACCGCCTAATTTCACGTTTTGGACCTGGGAATTGGCCTGCAAGATCTTGTGATTTAACACCGCTAGACTCTTTTCTGTGGGGCTATGTAAAGTCATTGGTATGTGCGGATAAGCCACAAACGCTTGACCATTTGGAAGACAACATTATCCGTGTTATTGCCGATATACGGCCACAAATGTTGGAAAAAGTCATCGAAAATTGGACTTCCAGATTGGACTACATCCGAGTCAGCCGTGGCAGTCCTATGCCAGAAATCATATTTAAAATGTAATGCCATAAGATTATCTTTCGAATAAAAAAAAATTCATGTCAATCGAATAATACATCGTTGTTTTATTGCAATTTAAAGTTCTGTATCTCTAAAAAAACACCCTTTAATATATATATAATATATATATACATTTGATGGTGATGAAGATTGTTCTTATTATTAGTTTTGCGATACAATGTAAGAACATGGAAGAGATAAGGACTTCGGAATGTTAAATTTGCTTAAATTTTAAAGGATTTATATTTTTGATTAAATTATGAATGAATTATTGTCTGCTAAAATTAGTTCTGTTTCGTGAATTTTAATATAATTTTATACCTGGTGCAAAATAAACACAAGGGTTCAAAGAAAAAATTATTATAGTTTTCTTTACTTCGCTATTACGAAAATGAAATTTATAGAAAAAAATAGATTTGGAAGAATAAGAATTATATATTTTTAAAATTTTGTAAGCCTTTTCGTTGTTTTAATTTAAATAAAAAACTCATACATATTAAGAGAAATTCCAAATTACCAATATTATATATTATTTATTATTATTTTTTTATTAAAATTAGAAGTAACATTTTTTAATATACAAAAGGAATATAATAAGTTAGATTTATTGATGGTTTCAAATTACTGTAGAAATGCATTCTAAAATAAGCAATACTTAAATCTAACTTTTGAGAGAGAGAGAGAGAGAGAAGTGAATATAATTTACAATTAAATTATAGAGAAGAACAATACAATTAATAGAGATATATGAAACATAAGATGTTTTATAAATACAGTTTGATTAATATAGTTGAGTTGTTATATGATGAAAAATAATTTTAATGCAGTTAGTTTTATTAAATTAATAAGATTTTGTTAAAATATTTTTTCTTGACTGAACTTTAAGATAGAAGATACTATCGTTCCTCTTATCTTATATTTTTAGGAATAATTATTTTATTGTAAATTAATTCATTAACTTTATTTTTAACTAATTTATGTATGAACCCTTAGAATGTACTGAAATAATAGCTATGTAAGGCATTGTAGTATTTGAGCAATGTTATATAAGTAATTTCGTTAAAGTTCACAACTCCACAACTCATAAATGTATTATAGTGTTAAATAATAAATAACATTAACCCTTTTGTAATATTTTTGTAGATTTTATATGTATACATAAATCTACATTTACATATATATATATTGCTAGATTATTTGCCTAACGGGATAATATAACCATTTCTTCGAAATTAAAAGTTCAGCAGTTTTAAGAATAATAATATCCGCATCATCCGATTATCTGATCCAATCAGAGAAGCCTTTGGCGGAAGTCATATGATTTCAGAAGCTTTCGTTTGTCCATCAGTATAAATAGACTGAAAAATCTGGATAAAAAAAGCTCTTTTCTTGTAAAAGTTATACAAGACGCGGTTGGTATAGTGTGCGCTATATGTTCTGTGCTTGTGAATGTTTTCTGCGTAAATAAATAAATAAAGATGTAAAAACTATTTCGTTTCTTCATCAATTTTACCACGATTACATCACATCAGAGTTAACAAAATGTGAATCTCCTTCAGAGAATTGTTTCATATATATATATATATATATTACTTATGTATAGTGATAGTATCAAGCAGTTTATATGTGGATAATCAGCTTCGCAATAAATAATTTAGAAATTATTGGGAATTGGAAAATAGGAAACTGAAGGGATATTGTGTGTTTGAGACATCTTACATTGAAGAAAATACATTTGATTATAGAATGATTTTTTTTACTTATTTGAAAGAGTACTAAAAACAATTGGAATTCATTTAATTTGCTTTTTGAAGTATATGATAGTTTAAGATAAGAGATTTTCCTTATGAAATGTATTTGTTAAACATATGTTATGATACTTAAAATTGTAAAACAATATTGTTTTAACTTTTTTGTCTCAAAAATTCATTCATAATTTCATTAAAATATGATATGCATCTTTTGGAGGATTTTAATTGAATGATTATTAAATTCTCCAATTTTTCAAGGTTATGAGCTAAACTGGATTTCGCAGTGTTTTGAATTTTGCAATGATAAAAAAAATTTATACTAGAATGAGATAATTTCAGAAATTCATGATTATGAATTCAACTTAACAGAAAGAGGAGCTTTTGCATTTTGATATAATTTTTACATAAAGAATAAAATACATCAGTCTTACATACAAGATTATCACCTCCAGAATTTATTATAATAGAAGAAAATAATTTATTAGTTATTATAAATAAAAAAATAATTAATTAGATTTTGCCATTTGAACCCTAATAATACTAAATATTAAGTGTGCAACTGTATTTTACTGTTTATAAAGTTGTAAAAATAAAAACGCAGAACTATATAAAGGAACATTGTCATTGTTTCATTATAACGTTATCCTTCGCATTTTCTACGTTATAAAACTGTTGTAATTATCATTTTTATTTATCTTTAAATATTGTATTTTAGATTTCACATTAACATGTTTATTTTAAATTTTTCATACGTATATAATTATGATCATATAATTTATTTAATTCAAATTAATGAAGGGAAACTGCACTACATTTCCTAAATGCCAAATTTGTTTTTATTCTGAGAGTCAGAAAAAAAGGAAATTAGAGAATTTCTGGTTCTACACCAGAATTCTAGAACAAATTACGATTGTAAAACTAGAAGTAAAGAAAAGTCAGCTTTACGACTTTTAAAAACGACATGCAGTCAAACTAGTTTTTGTCCGAGTTTGTAACGATGATACGCTATCTGAATCAAAAGATTTTGTCATATTGTCGTTGAACAACTTAGAGTTGCCAAATAAAACGTATAAATTCAGGAAATACTCTTGACCTGCTTGTTCTTCAAAATGTTACTAGAGTCCTCTCTTGTTCTTACTTTAGGTCCCATAAACCAATTTAAAGACTTAAATAAATGACTTATATTAATAATGATAAAAATAAAGTATAATAGAGATATCCTATTAATCCATCTACACCAAGTTAAAAAGCATGCAGAATTTTTTTCTAGAACATGATATTCAGCGAACTGCAAAGCAAAAGTAAAATATTTTAAAATTTATATTCGTACAGTGGCTGTACTAATTTTATTTATCTTAAAAATCCAATAATATTCATTCTTTATACAGAGGAAATTCCTCTTAAGTTTAAGAAGGAAAACATTGAAAAGAAAATATATTTTGGGGAAATCCAGCAATTAAATATCGAGAATATTTTCTAGTAATAAGAATGTAGATGAGAAATAATGGCGTCAAGTGGTATAAATAAATAGGATGATAAGGATCATGATAAAAATGTATTAAAAAATCTAAATAATTTATTTTTATCTGAATTAATAAGAAAAATACGGAAGAGGAATATTTTCAGAAATGAGAAGGAACCAAAATTTAATTCAAAGGAGGGGATGGGGTTATTCTTAAACGAACATATTTTTGAAAAGTTAGATTGCTGATCTCGTTTATGTGTTTTTTGGTGTGATTTGTTCCATTTCATTTATCAATTTTTCGACATGAAATGTAATTTATTCTTCTATCTTTTCATGTTTTTTCAAACGAAAAATCCATTGCAGTCTGATTAATGTTTAAAACTTTTGATTTTATTATTTCATTCTAATTTTTATTTTACAATCTATTTATAAAATAAAACGCACAATAAATGCAAATAATTCTGAGTTTTAAACAGTCTATTTCGAGTACTCTTAATTGCAACTTGTAATCACTAATCGTTACTCAATCCTCTTGATATAATATTATTACAATCAGGGCAATATTCTTAATTTTAAAATTAAATGAAAGCTGATACAAAAAGTTTATAGTTTTTTACTTTTTAAAATATGATATTATCACAGAATTTAAAATAAAGTTGATGCAAATTATAACAATGAAGATATATAAATTTGTGTATGATTCAAATAAATTTTCATTTTATGCAATTTTATTTATAAGATAAATCTTAAAAATTCTTTTTAACCAAAAATGCATTACAAACCATTTAATTTATTAGAAAATTTCCCTTAGAAACTGTTACTTTAAAACATGACACAACAACATAAATGATTAAATAGTCTAATTTTTAAATACATACACACACATGCATTTTCAATTAACTAATGTGATAATTACACATTTTAAAACGTTTTTATTATACATATAATCGGGTTATTGCCGTTTTTGAATGATGATATTTAAGTTAATAATATATATAAAAAGGTAAATAAAAAATAATAGGTCGAGTAACATTCGATTTAAATAATCGAACTGAAAATTCATGTACAATTATGTATTTTCAAAAGTTTAAGGACATATAAAGATATTTCAATATTTTTTTGTAAAAGTAAGAATTTTTTTAAATAAATAAATACTGTTTGTGAAAATTCATTCAATTTATATATTTTAGCCCCGATAACAAAATTCCTGGATATATTAATTTCATGATAGATCTATAGGCAATCCTAACATTATAGACAGGTTGTTTTATTGGAAGGTAGTGGGATTTTTAATTAAGAAATTCAATTATATTTAAATGTCAACTAATGTCTTTTAAAAGTAACGATTCCTCATTTCATAATAATATTATTTTTAAATCTAGAAATAAATAGATGTAAGGTTCCTTCTCTTGCAAGATACTAAAAATTTTACATATAATAACAGGGCATCGAAGCAAATTAAATTTTAAAATTTTTATCCAGAATCGAATTGTATTTGGTTTAAAATTTTGATTAAGTAATTGAAATATGTTGATTTCATTTTCTCTATAGAATCCAATTACACTTTCAATATGTTGCATCTATTTTATTTATTTAATTTCTATTGAAAATTTTGATATTCTATTTTTAAAGAAAAACCTTTTACAGATACTTCAATGTCTTTAATTATTTGAAAGTTTCTTTTTCACAGTAATATATGTTTTTGAATCCGGGAAAAAAAGGCATATTTCTCTTTCTATAATTAATTATTGATTTTGATATTATCAATCAGTTTGAATTCATCAATTTGATAAGCATTAATTGTAATATAATAACAAAACTCTATTTTGTAATCGTTATTTTAAAATAAATTTTTCTTTCCGTCTCTTCCATTTATATTAAAATCTGTCTTCATTTAAAAAAAATTAAGAACAAATTAGTAAAATAAGCTAAATTGTAAAATTTTTAAAATCTTTTCTTACTTCTCACTGCCCATTCTTGCAATTTCTGCATTCCGATGACCATCTGAAAGATGCTGGCCATGCATCTTCCGGACAATCTAATATCAGCACTCGACCGTATCACGAAAGGTAATACTTTCTTGATCACATCATCAATCAGAGATTTCATCTTGCCCTCAACTTCATGGAAAGTTTTCAGTTCTCCGGTATTATCATCCTCTTCTTCAGAATTCAGGGCCGAAGGAGGATAATCGGGAAAAATCAAGCTGCCGGTAACGGTACGATTTGGTCTTTTCGCAGAAGTTCCGACAATAGCCCAAGTCAAAAACAACGGGCAAATCAGAAATATCAAAACAAAACGCGCCATGATACTGGCGATGAGAGAACCAAAACAAAAGACAAGCCCCTCCAATGGTGCACAGAAAATATTTTACTTTCAAGAGGAGAAACTGTTACCCATGAGCTGGGATGCGAGAACTGTTAAAAGAAACTACTCACTTATGGTCGAAAACCGTCAGGTTGAAAAAGTGAAGGTCAGTTAATGAGTGACCTTCCCTGAAAACTAGCTTCTTAAAAGAACCTCGCCGGTTATGTGGTTTAAGTCACATTAAAACCATGACCTTGTGAGCAGTTTCTCTTCGGAGTTTTCTGTGGAAGATTTTTCCTGGTTTTCACTGGAATACATTGTTTTCCTCCATTTTATAATTCGGTTTATTTGTTCGATCTTCCAAATGAAGTTTGGTAAACATAAATGGACGAGAAAACATAATGGTTAAGAGATCAGAATCAGTTTTACTTTTGCTATTCAAGTTTTCCCTCTTTTGAGAAAGAAATTTGAAGAAAAAAATGGTGGAATTGTGTATGAGAAAGTATTAGGTCATAGAGTCGAAAGTCACGCAGTTAAAATAATAAACGTTTATTATCTATAATTTCAAATGTAAGAGAGGGGTAATAGCCAGTTTAGGTGTTGTTAAATTTTAAAATCGACGGAAAAATCCTCAGAATTTATTTCATATCTGATGAATTTAGTGACTTTGAGATTTCATATGACGGCTTTCCTTCACTTATATTATTCCATTCCTTTCCGCAAAAAGACCATGAAGTATGACACTTCAGTAATAATTTACAAATGTAAATTATTACTGAAAAAACTATTGAAAAAGAAATCTGTTATAGCTTATGTATATATGAATAAAAAAATTGTTTTATCTGCAGCTTCTTAAAATAAGTTTTTCCTACAGTTAATAATTGTATGCAAATTAGGAATAAATCAGGATCTTTAATCTTACGTTTCTTAATCCGAAGGACAGCATGGATGGATTGAACAATTTTGCATTGTCGAGGTTTCAAGTTAGCAATCACTGAATTACAGCCAATGTCACATTTAAAGGAAATACATTTCAGAAGTAACACTATGCATTTAAATATTTTAAGGCTGTTTTTCGCTGATTCCGAATTCGGAATATTTTTTTAGATGTAAATGTACTTCAACAATAATATATTTTGACTTCGCTGCAGAGAGTAGAATATATTATCGGACTACTCATATTTATTCAAGATAACCCCTTTTTTAGCAGCCATTTATAAGCTTCACTTGTATATAACGGAATCTTTGAACTCAATTTTTATCCACTTTTTATTTTACTCAAATTAAGTTGAAATTTTGCTCACTTGTCCAGGACCGATGATAATACAATAATTTAATAATTTTGTTTCGTCCTGATCAAGAACACCAGGACTAACAAGATTCCCATTTTCAGATCCCATCTTTGCATCTGGCGACTAATTTCAGATCCCATTTCTAGATTTAGAGACTAAAAGATTAAGTTACAACTTAGTTATAAAAGGGTGTCTTTTAGCTTTTTTGAACTATAATTTATTTATTTCTGATATAAAAAGTGTTTCACATTTTCACTATCCCTTTGCATCAAGGGTTTCAAACTGAAAGGCCAACTTGGGCCAAATAAACAAGATTTAATTTAAAGTGCACCACAAAGAAAAAAATCAATATTCATAGAAATGTAGGTTTACTTTGAATATAATAAATATAATAAACATATATAAAACAACAAGAAAAATTTAATGTTTACGTCCTGACATTTGACATCTCTTCTCTGCTAATATTTTTCCTATTTCGTGAGAGATTTTGGCATTTTATTATACATTGTTGTGTGCCGATATGCTGGCCGCAAAAATGTTCGTTGTGAGTCTCGAGTTTGACACCCCTACTTAAAATGTTAAAAAGAATGGAGTTTCTTGAAATTTTAAAAATGCTATGTTATAAACTAATGTATGAAAATTAAGACTTTCTCATGTATTCGACTACGTTCGGAACCGTGATTTTGCAAAAGCGTATCAATGGATAATATTTATGATATTTAGTGTCACTTAGATAAGAAAATGTATATAAAATTGTTTTAAGAATAGAGTATTACAATAAAAAATTATTTAAGTACAATATTTTGACAAAAAATGAACATAGAATGATCCATTTTCAAAACATTCACCTTTTGTGAAAATGCTTCTATTATAATAATATTTCGCCTGTATATAGCTCAGACCTTTGTACAGAGGCTCAACTAGAATTTTTGAAATATATAACTTGGAAGTGGGTTTATCGATGCTTTACGACAACAGAAGGGAGACATTTTAAGAAAAAACGCCGATAATTATTTCAATTGGTTGTACCTCAGAAAATATTGTGAATTTTTCAAAAATCATAGTGGAGCCTCTGTACAGAGCTCTGAGCGATATACAGGCAAAATATTATTATAATCGAAGCATTTTTCACGAAAGGAAAACATTTTGAAAAAAGGTTATTCTAAGTTAATTTTTTGCCGAAATATTGTAAAATTTTTTTTGTCAAAATGTTCTTAAAACAATTTTATGTTTGTATTCTAATCTAAGTGACACTAAATATCATGAAAATTATCCTTAAGACATTTTCATGATTAAGTTTCCATGAAATCTAAGACATTTTTCAATCTGAAAATGTGCTCTACTTTTTTGGCACAGATTCTCGCAGGCGAAGACAACCTTAAATAAAATAAACATAAATATAAATATAATTTATTTTGATTGGCAGTAGAATAAGTATTGTTGTGTGTGAGCTTGATAGTAATTTTGCGAGTTTTTTTTGACTAAGAATGTTAAATATCACACTTTAAATTTAAAGTTTTAGAAACAAAAAAAATAATGCATAGAAGTATTTACGTAAATTATTCTCCTTACTTTTAATTTTTGGGTTTTTATTTAGAGTCACTTCTAAAAACCGAGAGTATAATTCTTTTTTGATTTCTTACTTATTAGAATTAGTGATCTTTATAAAATGTCATGAGTTGATTGATTCATTTGATTCGAGAATATTCTCTGAGGAATTGTTGAATTTAATAATATGCTTCCTTTTATATATCATTTGAATTTTTTTCGTCTTGTTTCAGAATTCAAACTTGGAATAATATGCATAGTAATATTACATTATTTTTTTTCTGTTCAGCTGAGAATGATTTACCAATTCAATTCAGAATTCAAATTGCGTTCAGAATTCTTTTGTGAATATTTGCTCCTACTTTAGTTATTTTCAGATCATTTAAAGGATTTAATATAAATAGTGATGATTTTATCAAAAAAACAAATTTTTTCTACCATTTGTAAGTTTCATCGCGATAATATTTAATTAAGTGATATATTATTGCAGCATGATTCAGAGTTAGTAAAAAAAATAGTAAATGAAATAGTATTAAGTCTATTTTGAATAAAAATTACGCCACCTCAATTTATTTAGTGCGAATGATACAACTATTGAATAAATACTAAAACAAACAAACCAAAAAAACTTTGCATAATTTTCTGCATAAAAATATTTAAGACAATTCATCTTTGTATTTGTCGGTATTTTTTGAAACATTGAAGTAATTCAAATTGAAGTAATTGAGTATTCAATGAATATTCAAAATACAATTGTAAAAATATATTGACTTCAAAGAGTACTTTGTAGTAGCTTGACGTAATAAAAGGTAATTTAGGTAATTTTCGAACATTAAAAAATCTTTTCACTTGGTATTGACGTCTATGTCGAGTTTTCGTATGCATATCATATACTTTTATAACTTAATAAAACAAGTAAAAAAATAAAAGGAAAATTATAATTTGTTCAAATGTATTGATTATCACTCTCTTACACCTCGGAAAAGAAGGAAAAAGGACAATTTTAAACCAGGCAAGGATGTTCGTATTTGGAAGGCTGAATTTATTTCATTTTTATTGTTTGAATATGCAGATGTATTTTCTATATCAAAAAAAAGGAAAAAAAAAGAAATTAATTTGAGTTTAATTTTAACATCAAACAAGGCATGAGCAGTATCGTAAAATTATTTTCAGTTCCATTCAGTTCAGTAAGTGTATTTAAAAGTTAAACATTGTTGCATTTATAAATGTAATCAATATTTTAGGAGTCATATTTTTTTTTAAAAAAAGTGTATTGCTAGTAGTAATAAAAAAGTATTTTATTATAATTTTTAGAAAATAACTTCTGATCTTGTGAATTAGCAGGCCCGCGATTTCAGCAAAAAAGCTTTTTATTGTTAGTAGTATTTTGGTTTAGTGCAATGCGTCAATAAATTATTCTGTACTCCAAGCTAGGGCTAGAGCCCGTGGCCTGTAACAAGCGTCGCTCGTGAGAGAGTAATGTTCGTACAATTGGTTAGATTAAAAGAGTGAAGGTCGCAATCAAAGTTACTATATAAGATATATGGTTTGAGGGGTACTGGGCTGGAGGTTTACCCAAACTGCTAAAGGTCTGGCCTTTCATAATATATATATATGAAGCCCAGTTTCTGAATGGTTAGGGCATCGCGCTTCCCCACCACAAGTCCGAGGTTCAACTACGGGCTGGGCAAGGCTGACTCAGCCTTTCATCCCTTCAATGGGTCGATAAAATGAATACCAAGCTTGCTTGTTTGGGAACTTAACACTGGAGTTTTTCACGTCAGAATGACACCCTGACCGGGAGCATCTGCTCATGTGTCTCAGGGCCCAAGGTCGCGTATACTGAGTTGGGAACAGTAGGCATTGTCCCTCATGGGATGTCGCACCACTGAGTTAAGTTATATATATATATATATATATATATATATATATATATATGGGGTAAAGCTAATCCACATTTGGTGACTCTGGCCGTGATTTGCCTCCTTGCGCCGCAGTCGTGGCGCCATCTATCCACCGCAAAAGCAACCAAACCGTCAAACATCGACGCAATTAAAACCGTCAAACATTGACGCAAGTAAGCCGTTACTTCTCAAAGCCGTCTCACACAAGTGACGCAACTGCTTACATGCTCGCCACGAATATGGTATCGTGCATTCGCCTATTCACCGAAACACTGGCAGGGGAGTATGCAGCGGTGTGATATCTATATGAACTTATACCAACATCCCGCGATGACGATCGTTTTGGCGTGATCGGTAGCGTACTCGCATTTTCATTCGGAACGGAAGGTACCCAGAACGAACCTTCCTTCATTTATATATATGCTTAGTGCTTTTGGACATTTCTACTTTAACATTGGGTGATTTTTGATGATTTTTGGATAACCAAGTTCTGTTTAACCTTTAGCTTTTTCAGTATTTTAATACTTTGTGTGTGTGTGTGTCACAAAACTTTTTAAAATATGGTGAGGAATATTTCAGTTTTTGAAGTTTTAACTTTTTGAGATTTTAATGGTTTTCGATATTTTTATTTTAATCTACCAAGAGTTGCAATATGGAAAGGGTTTGTATCATCAAACTAGTTCAACCCCCTTTTTCAGTCCTAAGTCCGCGGTTAACCTTAGTAAGTTTATAAAACTTTAAACTTTACTGAAACGTTCTCATTTTTATTACTACGTTCACCAAATTGAGATTTTTAATTATGATTTTGCATTTTGATATTTTTTCGATTATTTTCATATTTTATTTTACTTAAGAATTTGTGTTTCAACTTTAGGAATTTGGACATATATATATCACGGTCAATATGATTTATCGGTTATTTTTAATAATAACCAATTAAGCCTGTTAAAGTGAATAATGAATCAAAATTTATTACATTCACCAGATAATAATTATAATTACGAATGAAGTTTGGTAAATGCTTTTCAGCGCATTTGGTTGAAGATTTAACTTTCGTCCGAGTCCCATTACGAAAATATAAGAAATACAAACAATTTAAGCAAACAAGAAAACCAACACGAAATGTTTTCAGTAAAAATACAATGCAAAAGTTAGTAGCAAAGTCGAATGATGATGTGAAGTAAATAAACAAATATCCTGAATGGCCAGATTTGAAAACTGACTTTAAAAAGAATAATACGTAAAGCTTCTTTTTGTAGCTTTTATTTAAAAGTTTAAAACATATTTTGCTTAAAACAATATCCAAAAGAAGTGGAAGGAAGCCGAAAAATACTTTTAGTTTCAATTTCAAAATTCCACTTCCGATCAGCACTTATCAATCGGAAGTGGCATCTATTTTTACTAAAACAATTGTAACTTTTATTCTAGCAAGTGAAAAAGGAAAAACTTAGTATTTTTATAAAGCTAATAAGATGGCCTATAAAGAAACTTATTAATTTTTTTATCCCTTTCTGACCAAATCCTCGATTTTAAAGTAGTCAGATATCTTCACTCTACTAATGTTTACGATAAATTTATTATGACAGCACATGGATATACAAAAATTAGACCAGTTGAAGTTTCGATAAATTATGTCTGATTAATCAGATTGACCGAACTTCATTGACAGTTATCAATAATAACCAGTTAATGTGATTAATGTTCATTATTTTTCTCATTAACCAAATACCGTTGTTATTATTATCAAAAACCGGTTATTATTAAAAATAGCAAGATTTATTACTTTACTCGTTACACATATATATTGTATCAATAAACAATTCATCAAGAAATGTGCAATATTTAATGAAATATGAGGTTATTAAATATTATTGTATATACATAGGTAAAGGTCTAAACATTAAATACTTTCGATTCTCTGAGATATGCCCTTAACTTATATAAATATATAAAATGTAATAAACTTAGTAAACAACTCAACGGATGACCAAAGCGAGCTTAAGCTTGTTTTGATAAGGTAATAAATTATGTTAAGGAAACATTATTTGTCACCAGAAGTTCAATTAAGCTATTTTGAGTGCAACACATCGCATATAAATAGTTATAATCCAAAAAACGGCAGTGACAGGTATTTTTCCTATTTGGATTCATCACGTCAACGGTCAAGGCCACGAATGGCCGAAATGAGGCCACTTACTCATGTCAGGGTCACTTCTCACGCCAGTCCAGTTGACCCCTTTTAATGTACCGACGGTATGCATAGATATGCAGTTTAAAGTCTTTAAAGAGATAAAATATGTGAGCAGCGACATTTAAATTAGTTCAATACGATGATTTATTATATATAGAGAAATACATGGTGCTGCGAACATGTAAAGTGCCATTTGGAAGATAATGATTAAAAAGAAACTAATGCGAGTTTTATACACAGGTGAGCTTAAGATATTAATTAGTAAAGTTCAATTGTGTAGAAAAATATATGAAAGCTGAAAAAATTATTATTTTAGCTTCATTGATATATATCTAAAAATGGAGCGTGATTTTTTCAAGAACAGGCACTATCTTACTTTTATGTATGGAATGAATTAATATACGACTGTACAGTACAAAAAATTACAACAAAAGAAATGAACATTTAATACATCTTTATTGTAAAATTTGTCATTATTGACTCGTGTTATAAAAAATTAAATAAATACAAATATTATAACTTATTTTTTTACTCTTATTTTTATAATTTTTTTTATAAAATGAGGTGCAAGATCAGAGCCAAGGGTCACGTATACTGAGTTGGGCACAGTAGGCCTGGCCCTAATGGGCTGTCGCACCACTGAGTTAAATTTCACAAAATGAAGAAATTATTAAAAAGGAAAATCTTTCCCTTTGGTATCTGTAAAGAATTTTAGGTGTAGCTATGCAAATATTTTTGTGAATAATTTATTTTTGAAATCAGGATAACAAAACGTTTTGATTTTAAATTTAATCAAATCATGGGGATTTAAAGCTAGATTATTAAATTACTTTAAATACAAAAATCAATTCCTTCATTCCACATATTTTGCCTAACAATGAGATCTTTCAAAAATTTTTGATCTTCATAACTTATAATTAAGAAATTTTTGCTTATTTACTTGCTTAAAATTATGTAGATTCAACTTTTTTTTAAAAAAAAAACTGTTTTCAAAAAAGTATTTTAAAAATTCCAAATTCGTTGTTTATGCCACTACTTTTCTAGGCCAAAAATACGTTACAAATTCATAAATTTACTGATTTTATTAAATGATTTTTTTGTTTTGAACAACTTGAGTTACTACAATAAACAAAAAAATTATGTCACTTTGACTGTAGTAAATTTTGAATTTAAGTAATCAAACATTTGATTTATTTACCATTTTTGCTATTTATCAGAAAGTACAATTATAGTTTCAGTTAATGCTTTTTTGTGAAATGTTGAGCAACAATGTATATCTGGTCTAATCGTGGGATCGAATACTCAAGCCATTTAAAACCCGCCGTGAAGAGGGTCCGATGCATATTTTAAATCTTTTAAAACATCCAAAGCCTTCACGTTAGGATAATGTGGAAGTTTAAAAGTTAGAGGTTAGTCAGATGTTACCGTCACTTGACTATGGTTCAGAATTACGAGGCTCATCATCAACTCTAGGGTTGCTTTAAAGTATGATATTAATGAACAGTCAATCAATAAATATTAGATTGAATGCATCACGCCAGAGCTCCTCAAACTTTCAATATTTGCGACTCAATTTTCAATCATAATTTTCTCATCTCCCCCTTCCCATATAATAACAATATGTTGAATGCAATAAAAATGTACTTTGACGTAAAGTTTCAATACGGCTTTAATTATGAACTATACAAAGGATCTAGGTAAGTATTGAATTTTGTATATGACAAACCCATGGGAGGCATTAGCAATTATTAATCTTGCTTTTAATTGAGTATTGATAAATTAATTACCATAAACATTTTACAATACTGATATATTTATAAGTATATTATATCAGTGTGTGGGAACCCCCTGGGCTCCACCCTGGACACTAAGATTAGGTAAAATCCTAGGAGAGCCCACACCCTTGGCGACAAACCGAAAAAAGCGTCAAGTCAAAGCAAGATGGCGCCAAGCGAAACCGACAATGGCGGTAAGAGAATATAGCTGGATAAGGTGGATGCGTAATGAAAATATATGTAAACAGTACAGAAATTAAACATTTAAGATAAAAAATATAAAAACAGCACTTACTTTATTACTGCTGATCTTTTCCGAGTGGAGGGTACAGCGTAACAACATATTTTAAAAAAGCCTTAAAGGTCTCTTCGCTAAGAAAATGATCGTATGAGTGCCGCCATATTTATTCTGCGAATAAATATGGCTTCGAAATGCGCGCCCACAAAATACGAAAATGCTAGAAATAGTTAGGGTTGCCATATGTAGTGTTTAAAAGTAGGATTACCAAGATGGGGCAATTATCGCCAACAGAAGTAATTCGCGCCACGGGTGACGGCTCTCCTAGGAGTGAACCCTAAGATTAATTTGAGGCAAAGAATGACCAGACGCCATTTGTATACTAATAACTTATATTTGTTCACTTGATTCAAATATCAAAATTCTAATGACAAATAGTAAGCTATATGTCTATGTCAAAAAGGGATTTACCTTTAATATTAAATTATATTACGAAATAGGAAATTAATCAATCACTACGCGCAATATCAAAAGAGTTTACCGGAATAGGAAGTCTGAGAAATACACGTAACTTGAATTATTAGCTTTCATTAACTTAAGCTAATTTTATTAAACTAACGCTTGTGATAAGCGATATTAAACTAGAATATATCACCTGGTAGTATTTATGATCTCTTCAGGTATATTAACCTCCTAAGGTTCCTTCACTGAATACTAACAGCAATGATCCACTATCGTAATCCAATTGAATCCTATAAACCTTGTCACTACTGCTACTGGCTCAATAGCCTTAATCTCCGTTAACTTACAACACTCTCCTTAAATACTTTATCTACTTTACATATCCCATCTTCTTTTAGAGGTGATTGGAAATATACGCGAATTTGCAATCCCTGAAGACTCCTAAGAATATTAGTGGAAAGGTTCCGTAAAGATTCGTCACAAGTGTAAATGTGAATTTGATTTTTATTATGCCAAATTGTATTATTTATTTCCTTTCAGTGAATCAATACTTATTAAAATTTTTTCCGACTTTACAATATGCTCGTGCTCCCCATATAGAGATATCCCACCCCCCATAGTTTGAGAAACGCTGCATCCCGTTCCTTAATTTCTTTAAATTATTACAGGAGAAAAGTCACTTCGCGATTCATCGACGAATGGTACAAAAAAAAACAACAACATTGATTTAGCTCTGTGTAAAAGCCTTGTCTTTCTTGTCTTAGTCACTCTGCTCTGTTAACATAAAGAAGAGTAGAGCAGTAGGTATGATTGAAAAAAAAGCAGAAAAGTGGGTATGAATAAGAATATAGGAAAAAAGTAGGTATGAATAAGAATATAGAAGTAGTTGGTAAGATTAGAAATAGAGTAGAAAAATATATATATGTATACGGTATGATTCTCCCAATAAACAGTCTATGTATATTAAATTTTCTTCTCACAATATTAGCGGATAGTTTTCATCACAAAATTGCAAACTGATCCTCAATATTCTGTAAAACTGATGGAATTCCTCCTTTTCTCTTTGGCATTCATAATAAATTGAATAGTGGCATATATAAAAAGTGTTTTGTTGCTATATAGTTTTTAGAAGCTGGTTATGTATTCTGTGAGTGATTAACATTAAAAAACCGGTTTTCTGCTTCATCTTATTTCAAGTCATTCTCTCGTTCATACACAATTATTCTTACAAAACCCAACAAAGGTTTTTTGTCTGGGCACTAATTATAATAATTCATATATATATTTAAACAAAAACTCTATTATTATTATTAAAACTCTAGATTTGTTTCATTAATTTATATATTTGTTTTTGCAATCTGATCACATACTTCTATATTAGGATTCAAGTACTAAAATACGGTGAAAAAAAGAAAATCTCTTCATTTCTTTATTTTTTTGTTATATTCGATGTTTATCAACATCAGTGCAAAGTAAATTATACATTATTTATGGACTTATGAGAGGAAATGCTATGAAAAGGTTTAATTTGAGAAATTTGATGATGACGCGCACATTTTTTTAATTAGGTTTTTACACATAATTCGTTCTACACATAAATAAAAAAAATTACAACGCTCTCATATGGCCCTTTTTGGCTTAGTTTTCCCCTGCGAGTTTTAACTAATTAATTGATGCAGCATCTTACATGGAAACACTGAATAAATTATTTAAAATTAAATCTTCTTAAACTCTTAGTGATTAAATTAATCGTAAATTTTATAACACGGCTAGGACACAAAAAACTCTACAGAATTTCAAAAATTCATTATTTTAAGAATTAAAAATGTTATTATATTTCATATGACAGATAATTCAGGAGAATATAGGTACATAATAAAATAGGTACAGAATTCTGAGGTACATACGAATAACATATAAGCAAAACTTTGTTCTAATTGCCACACTCCGTCATAACATGCGCATTCATTCAAGCGCATTCACAAAGTTGCGAGGAAATATATAATTGCAAACACATCATATCAGAAACTTACAAATAAGAAAAACATTCTAATCAAAGGAAAAGTCCCTCTTTCCCCTCTGACCTGGAAGTTTTGACCCGGAAAGCACCAGGAAGTTTTTAAATACTTAGAAAAACGAATGTGATTTGTAACACCTCTAAAAAAAGACGATTTTCTGAGTAATTTTTGCTATTTTTACAACTTTAAATCGATACGTCACAAAAGCGTTTCATAATACTTGCCCGATATTATTAGTACGTTTTCATTGCTTGTATAAAATAAATTTTTTAGGAATTTGAAGTTATATAATATATCTCGAAGTATGTAATTGTATTTAAATGTTTGCTGAAAAAAATAACGCTCTCGATTTTAACTTTTTAAAAATTCATAATACATTTATATACATTTATAAAAAACTGGGATTAAAAATTGCTTTAATAGGTTATCTACAAACAAATAGTATTAAATTTGTAACTTTGACTATATAAATTTATTAAGTTAAATAGCTAGAAATAGCTATTTCACTTCTACAATATTTTTACATTTCAAAATGAAAAAAAGGCTAGATTTTTTTTCTGTAAATAATTTTTAATTTATAAATGTATAAATTAAGTGTTACATCTTCGTAAACAAAATCTAAATGCTTTTAAAAGTTGAAAAAAGAATAAGAAAACATCGTGTGTCTTCTCTTTTAGTTTAGAGTAATCATAAAAATTTAAAATTTAAGTTTATTAATGAATTAGAAGCTCAATTACAACTAGTTTAATGTGTCCTTTTCTCTTTATTCTACGTTAATTAAACATTTGAAAGAAAGTAATCAAAGAAAACTTTCGTTTTTTTACTGCTTACTTCACATTTTCCTGCTAATAAAGTATTTTTTTGATGTTTATAAAATCCCTTTCATTGAAAGCTAAATGACAAAGGAAGTAAGTAAATTGACACACGACATATTATCAAAGAAAAATCTTTGTATGCCTTGTATTCTTTATTTCTAGTCAATGAATATTCTGTGAATCACAATTTTTGACGTTTGTGTTTTCACAAAAGTGATGACGCTTTCATTCGTAATATGTTATTATCCTTGTGATTGTTGAATAGTTGAATAACAAAATATTACAAAACTCAAAACTGAATGCTCTTCAATCATAATTGAGTGCAATCACGTGCAAAACGAACAATATTTTTCTTCCACTTGGAGTATTTACATGATTGTATTCTATATCTACACAATTACCCATCTTAAGTAGTTTAAAAGTATATATTGCTCAATGTCAAATAGGTAAAATGCCTTCAAGCTACCTGGAATAGTATTTACAAAATAGATTGATCGTAATATCCCTTTGTTAACAATGAAATCAATCATTGTATTTAGAATACAATACATTAAATTACATTTTAAAAACTGTGATTTTATTGTATTTTAATATATTGTATTTAAAATGCACTAAAAATAAAAAAAATAAGTGCACCAGATCTTCTAACAAGTTGTACTTTTACAAAAATTGTTCACGTTTACCATTAATATTATTTCTAGTCACACAATTTTGGCACAAGAAGTTGCATTTGCAAATTCTAAAAATTTCAAAAATATTTCCTTAAATATACAATCTGGAAATGGCATTTTACTTAAAGTTTGTCGGTGTATTGTTAAAATTGCTCTTTATATACTCTGAGGAGAAGAAATATATGCTCGACACAATTCTTTTGATCTCGGAGTCATTTTATGTCAGATTTGTTAATTCTCTTAAGAACAGTGGAATTTTTGAGATCACTTTATCGTAAATATCAATTTTTTCTAAAAGGTGGGTTGTAGTAGCTTGTGGAATTTTGAAATTGCATATTTTGATATACTTTTTCGTAAAACTAGTCCTCCTAAACTAGTAAATTCTGTTCATTATACTTATCCCATCGATAAAAATTCAGGTACACGAGATACATATCTACACAATTTCAACATACATACAGAATATTATAGCATTGCAACCTAAACTTTTTTATTCTAGTGAGAAGGTGTGAAAATTAGAAACTCAGAAAATAAAGAGAGAGAGAGTTTAAAGATTAAATTTTCTTATTTTTTTATAATAAAATAATTTTTTTAATACTTAAAATGTACCTATTCTATATATTGAGCCTTCCATTTTCATAAAAAGTGTTTAAGTGGAAATTTTTTCTCATTTTCAGAATTTTATGAGCATCTTTGCGTAGGATAGAGACAATTTCTGTTCTCTTTATTCACGCATTGTCACCCTGAATCGCAGAAATAATAAAAAAATGCTTTATTTTCAAACCCAGATACGTTTTATAACATCTAGGTGATTAGTTATTCTATCTATAAATATCACTGTTGCTTCCATTTACATCAATATATATATATATATATATATATATATATATATATATATATATATATATATATATATATATATATATATATATGCGTATCATTTATATTTTACACTAATATTTTTATGATTTTTTAAAAGTATAAATATATGTATAAACTTCTTAATATCCTATCGTAATTAATTTTATGCGGATCTGTTTTCATTCCCTTGTATTTGGCGGGAAACACATAACTAGTTGTTGCACTCCCGACGTACGTATAGCTATTATCTATGTTAGCGTTGTATTAAATCTACACTGCGAATAATAGTAGGTTATATTTTTTGTTTATATTTTATTAGTTTAATGATTTTTTTAATATTTTAATTCCTCATATGTAATTATTTCCTTTCCTCTTGGTACGTAGTATGACAGACTACAGGTGAAGGTTGGCTAGCCCCAAAACATGTTTAAACCTGCAATCCTGGTTCCTAAGGCCAGGAGTTTGTCATTGTACTACTGTGCCTTTTTCTTCCTATTTATAGTTATCTTAGGTTTATAACTATCTGTATATTTTTGTATTTTCGTTTATATATGTGTATGTATATATATATATATATATATATATATATATATATATATATATATATTTATATATTTGATTTTATATTTTGGATTATATATATATATACATTTATATATATATATACATTTATATATATATATACATTTATATATATATATACATTTATATATATATATATATATATATATATATATATATATATATATATATATATATATATATATATATATATAGGCAAAACAACTTAACACGAAACTGAAGGGACTGAAATATATTTTGTGTTAAAAGAAAATACAAAAAAAACCCCGATATATATTCAACAAATTAAGTTTACATTTTATTTAAATAGATATGCATATGTTACCAGCAAAGTATAAAATGCCGGCATTGTATTGAATGCCTGAGTTTTTAGGCAAATTATGAAATACGAGAATTATTTCATACTTTGCCTAGGAATTGTATAGAATGACCAAAGCTGTTTAGGCAATGTATGAAATATGGTCATGATAAAGCTGTTATATTAATGAGGTATATTTCTAAAAAATACAAATGTTATTCTGACAAAATAATGAGAATGCTATTAAAAATTATTCAAAATACGTAAAGGAAAAGGAAGTTGTACCAAACAAAATTTATGTCTTTTTTATAAGGGAAAACAAACTTTTCAAACAAAAAATAAAAAATTGACCTATTTATTGCAACATGGTTGGCTTGAATATCATTTTGAATTACATTTCATTACATTTTTCACGCAAAGACCATTCTTATTTTGATACTTTGTTTTACAGATACACATTTGCCGAATTCCTCCCCGATTCCATGGGAATGAGTAACTGCAACTGACAGAAGAGGAATTTCATGGTCAGGAATATCTTTAATTCTGAGCAAGTTCTTAGGGCACAAAGTAAATTTTGATTTGTTTTAAAATTTTTACAGAAGTTTCAAGTCTATAGAAACCATTATATTTCCCACTCGTAACATGTGCCAATGTATTGACATTCAGAAAAAAAATCACACTATTCACAACAATGTTTTTTTTAAAAATTATTGTTTTTTCTGGGCAGGTTCACAAAGGTGGATGTATATTTCAATATCAGAACGTGTAACACTTTTGTATTTGGTTGAAAGTTCTTTCAGAATTCTATGTATCATGTCTTCCATTTTCAATAGCCACATGAACTTCATGAAGTACGTAAAATAACTCAGAATCCGCGACGTAATACTGTATAGAAGTGCTTCCGAACCTTTTTATCCCCATGGAGCGGTCAACTTTTGATTTAATACTTTAATTGTATTTAAACATGCCTTCAGAATAAAATTCAGTTACACCAAAAATGAATATAATGTAATTTTACATAAAGTATAAGGTGATTTAAATGGAAAGTTAAAGAAACACTAGGGAAATACACCCTAGTAAATAAAATAGAAATAATTTAATACTCCTTGAGTGGCTGGATACTATTGATCCATGGACCGGTGGTTGGGAATCATTCTGTATAGTACTGAAGCCTTCCTTAACAGGTTACATGAGTTTACTTTTATTTTCACCAAGCATCACATCAGAGCTATTCAGCAACCAATAGGCCCTAGGTTCCTTTTTAGTAGTCATTTTGGCTTTTTGTGCATCAGTTATTAACTTCTAGTAAGTAATTTCAGTTTAAAAAAATACATTTTTTGCCACTTTAACTCGAATTTTTGGCAGCTCGGCGTCGAATAGTTGTTTCATGCCTTTAGACTAGGGGTCGGCAACGTTTTATTTGTGGCGTGTCAAAAACCAATTTGCTAATTATGATTCAGTGTGCCATACAGTAGGGCATTTTTGAAACAATTCTATTCCCGCGATAATGTATGCAGAGTTAGAGAATAGAGTTAAATTATATAGATTTATAGGTTTGTGACGAATCTATACGGAACTTTATCACTAACCTTCTGAACCGACCTTTTTAGGGAAATTTAATTCCCTACCTATTTCCAATCAACTCCAAAGAGCGGACAGGATTCCTTGTTATGTAGATTAGATTCAGTATTTAAGTCAAACGAAATAGTAAAGTTAGAGCAGTAGGAGATAGATATTGAAACATAGAGTTATAATGATTTTGAATTGAAATATTGTTGTTGAAGATAAATTAACCTCATGAAGAATTGAGATTCCGAGTGGTAATTATTATTTTGAATTTAAAGTCTCACTCAAATTTTAAGAGTCAGATTAAAGTTAAATGTTCAATAAGAACATTATTAAATATAATTCTGGGATCTCTTATCGTGGTAATTTCTGCGTGATCGTTATTTAATAAATTAATTAATTAGATCATTAATTAATTGAGTTAATTTAAAAGATATTATCTTTAAAACCTCATAGTATTATTAAAATTACTGTTAATAAGTTTATTTGATTCTATTTGGGAAAGATAACCAAATAAAGAAAGTTATTTATAAAAATGGCTACTGGTTCTTTTATGACTCATAATTATTCTAGTTCTCAAAGTGAGGTTCCTAGAGACCTTCACAGGTTTATCACACATTAATTTTGCATGAATTAAAAATATTTCTTAACATAAAAATAAAGAGCACAAAATATAACTTTCTTCAACAAAAGTAAAGAAAAACTCAAAATTGTATATATATAATGTTTTTTAAACATATTTATTAAAATAAGAAATAGATAACTTAAAGTATAAGTATTTCCCTTCATTATAGTTAAATAAAAAGATAAATAAAATTTTTAATGTTATCCTACTGCTGCTTCACTTTCATATCGCAAAAAATGTGGCGTAATTTATGACTCACTTCGACATGATTCTGAGCATTAAGCTGTTAAACAATTTCTTTACAGACTCGAAATAATTTTCCTTTGAGGAAAGATATTTTACTTGGATACGTAGAACTAAAAGCGAAAAAGCAGATTACATACAATTCTCTCTCTTCAAACAATTAAATCTCTCCAGCAATGCCATCCATTAACTTACAAAATAGCTGTAAATTTATGTTTAGAGTTAGCGTTCAGATATTTTTGTAATTCCGTAATTGTCAATAATTCTGGAGATGTTTGTCACACAAATAAGGTCGATTATAAATTTATGAAGTACCATCCATTAAAAAATTGACAAATTAGTTGAGAAGTGCTGAGTGCCACTAATAACTGTGTACCGTATGATACAGCTTGCCGGCTCCTACTATAGACCATTACTCCTTCTTGAACACTACAGCTTGCATCTCCATTTTCATTCATGGCAGAAAAAAAAACAATTTTAAGTAAAATTGAGTATTTTGACATTCCCGAACAAACCACAATGTGCAACTGACAAGTTCTGAGCCAGAGGCACGCGTTGAAAGTCTCGCGCCTTGCCACACAACATTCGAAACGAATCAGAGATGTATTTCCTACTTCGCCGGTTTCTCATCAGGCATTCTATAAAATGCCTAGGCAATGTGTGAAATAAGAATCATTTCATACATTGCCGGCTAGTTTTAGGCATTCTATAGAATGCCGGATTTCATACTGTGCCGGTAACATATATATGCATCTATACTATTAAAATTCGTAGGTAAACAAATGTATCTATTTATCTATCTATCTACCTGTGTGTGTCTATCTTCTCATGAACCACACCAAGCAGAAACTCTCCAAAAATTGGGAATGATCCAAGAAAACCGCTTTGACCATTTATATTTCGATATTGTAATTAGTTGAAAATATATCAATTAAAAACATGAAAAAAATTCAACTCAATATTCGTCTGCATTGTTGTAACCATGTAGACGAATTGTGCTTTTTATCGTCTTTAATTAGTATCTTTTTAAATAATTGTAATTTTGGTATTCAAATATAAGAAAAATAGATTCTTCGAATTATTCATATTGATATTTTGATACCTTCGGAGTGTTTTTTCAATCAGCGATTCGTGAGAAGTAACTTCACATAAATATAGGTACGTTTGTTTATCTACGATTTTAAAAAGACGCATCCCAAAATAAGCAGTCGTTTCAATAGCTAACTGCAAGAATTTTTTGATTCATTATTTAACGAAAATGGATATAAATTAAATTTTCGTTTTAAAAAATTAAAGCTGCATTGATTTTTATTATTTACTAGCTGATATACCCGGCGTTGCCCGGCATCAAAACACACTTACATGAGCAACTTTTTGGAGAAAATAAATACTTTTATACAATAGAATAATATATATATATATATATATATATATATATATATATATATATATATATATATATATATATATATAATTGAATGTGTGTCTGTCTGTACTCGATAGATTCAAAAACCATATAATTATTGATATAATATATTCATAATTATTGATTTTGCTTTATGTATAAATATATATGCTACTTTACTGCCGAATTTTGTGTCAATCAAAGCAGTATGTCATTTCAATGGAATTTTCATTTTAATTAAGATTAAAAAATATACGCATTATTCTATTGCATAAAAGTATTTATTTTCTCCAAAAAGTTGCTCATGTAAGTGTTTTGATGCCGGGTATATCAGCTAGTTTATACATAAAACAAAATCAATAATTATATGGTTTTTGAATCTATCGAGTACAGATAGACACACAATAAGTTGGTACTTCAGAGTACAGTAGTGTCCTTGCAAAGGTATCATTTTTACATAATGTGAAAAATTCAGTTAATGTTGTTGGCGGTGGTGACATTGCTTTTGCACGTAAATTTTCTGATGTAAAATACACACGCTGTCCATTTTCAAGATGCAGTGCTAAATGAACAACAGTTGGATATCGCTCATGAATGGAAAATGATAAAATACGCCATACAGCCTCATTGCTACTTATGTAGTGTCCCAGTTGATATTGGGTGACTTCATCGTTAGATGCAGTTGTAATTTCCACTCCAAACACTGCCATATCGCTTCCTTTGTTCACATATTTGCAAATATATTTTATAGCTTTCACTGAATTGCAGTACTCGACATTTATGTGTGCGTTATACGTTTTTAGTAGTATAGGAGAATATGGTACTACCCAACGATTATCAACATCAATAGTATTGCTGAGTACTTTTAGTTTAATGGATTTTCCACCATCTTCAGTAGATCGTCGTCGATAGAGTGGATATCCATCATTGCCTGTAATAGTTTCAGCAAGTAAGTCTCTAGGATACTGCTTTGTGCACTTTCCGTCTGACATGCATGGTGAATTATTATTTAGTGAGCCACATGGACCATGAATCATATTTTTTGAGACAATATCGTGCAAGTCTTTATCAATTTCAATGTCAGGTATTTCTGAACAGATGATTTCATCAATCCTGTTTGGTGTTATCTTTTCCATCATCCATATTAAAATATGCGCATGTGGTAAACCTCTTTTTTGCCATTCAATGGAATACATACAACAGCGCGTCTCTCCAAATACATGGTGTTTGACAATAAAATCCATTAAAAATTTTAATTTTTGTTTAAATACACGTGCAGAAATATCATGACGATCTGATGGTGATTGTCCAGTTAATAAAAGCTCTTTTACTTCATCCCATGCTGGGTTGCATGTAAATGTGATGAAAAAATCTGGACGACCATATGCACGAACATACGTCATTGCATCTTATGCATATTCATGCATATGTCTTGGGCTGCCTGTAAATGTGGATGGTAAAATGACCATTTTTCCCAATTCACTGAGATTGCCATCATTTACAACTGCATCACGTAAATGGATGTACTCTTCAGAACGCAATTTGACTTGATTTAGTCGTATGTAGAGGAGTCTTTCACTTCCTATTTTTGCATGCATATCAACAATATATTGATGAAATAATTGTCTACATTTCAATATATGATTATCAGCATTCTCACGAATCATCATTCGATATGCATAATAATTCATAACACTGACCTTTTTGTTAATGTCCACATTAGTTGTAGGATTTTTCATATTAATATTAAAATTATATCCATCCTCTCCTTGGCAAAATGGAATGGGATATTGTAATGCATCATATGAACGATGCGTTTCTGATACTCGCTGTACGTCACCATTTCTACAATGAAGAATTATATCGCGAGAATTAAATTCTTCACCAACTATGACAATTGCCACTCCATCGATCGTTGGTGCATTGAACTGTCTTCGATGTTGACCAATAGTTGCTTTATCTGCCTTTATTATTACTTTGCAATCGTCAGATGGCATTTGTTCAATGGCGATTTTAAATAATTTAATTAATTCATTATGTTGTTCAAACAAATTTTCTAATTCAGCGACAATCTCTCGTTTAATACTCATATTCAGTTGACATCGTCTATTGATTTGTTCATCAGTATTTCCCATAAAATATATCTGAAGATATTTGTGATTAGCTTTTTTTTGGCAAGGGTAGTAGTGATCCAACATGGTGATAAATTTGCCCTTGTACTTTAAATGTTGGCATATAATTTGCTCTAACGATATTCGTTGCTCCGAACGATGTCATTTGGAAGCATAAATTGTACTTGCGTATACTTTTCAAAAATTTTTTGATTGACTTGTTTTACCTGATACTAGAGTTAATAAGGGTTCAGGTGGTAAACGCAAGTCTGGTAATTTTACTTTTCCACCTGCACAGAACATACCTGGTGTTTCATTTTTAAATTTTTGAGCACCACAATACGTACACTTTTTATCCATTTTTCCAATAATTACACTTGGATGAAGACTGTAATTGTAAAGGGGATTGTAATTGAAACCGCATAAATTCAAATCAGTATGTATCGTTCGCCTTGTCTGTGTCATGTGATTTCGATTCCTTTGCTGCCTTTCTTGCCTCTGTTCATTTGTTTCTAATGATCGAACAAGAGCAGTATGAACTCGATCTCTTTCTTGCCTAGTTTTTCTCTGCTCACTTGTTTCTGAAGCTCATTCTTCTCTTCTCCTTTTTGCTTGTTTTGTAGATCGGCCAATGGCACTTCGCTTTGGTGGCATAATTGTGGGGTTAAATAAAACGTATATTTCCAAATCTTAAAGGAAACAAAATTTATGTATTTAAAATATTTTAAATTTTAACTTAATTTGTAATATTCAAACAATAATTGAAAAATTATAAATGAAACGATTCAATATTTTACTTAATTTTAGATTCATAACATAAGGACAAAGAACCTATAATTATTTTTGTTAACAAATTAAAAAAAAATCATACCTCAAGTGCAAGCAGTTAAAGATATTAAAAATGTGTGCTTTCTCTTTTCTTTCTTTTTAACCAGACTGAGCCAATGAAAAGAATGGCACGGTACAGCTAGCTATAACAAACTTAAATGATAAAAATCTATCAAAACAAATTATCAATATTTTGATGAAATCACCAAAAACAGTTCCAAACAAAGCTACTAAGGTACTATTGCACCTGTCAACCCTGATTTTGTATGTGTCATACACGGTGAATTGGCAACCAAGGGCTAATGTTGGCAATACGGTTGCGATAATACATAAATACCATAACAAACACAAAATATACATCAGAAAAACTTAATTTTTTTCCATTTGTATTTCGCAGTAACACCAAATAAAATTTTGAAATCTCACAAGATAGGTCTTTTGAGAGTCTAATGTTATTGCCCCAACTTGTAGAAATTTCAACAATTATTTAGTGGAAAAATTCACCACCAAGTACAAAAAAAAATTATTATTGTACACAAACAGGCATAGAATGATTTTCCCTTATTGAATGCATATTGCAACATTTGTCGATGTCTTGTAATTTTAGGAAAATGGTCGACTAAAAAAAACATAAGTACCAAAAGATAAAAAACATTATATATTAATTTATTTAGAATCATTGGAGAAAGATAAAACAGGTGGAAGATTTAATCGGTACGCTTCTCATTTGTAGAGAGATTTTGAAATCACACCTAACATATCCATAGTGTAAAGAATTAAAATTAGTACTTTATTTATAAAAATTATCCAAAGTATATATCCTGAGCTAAAAAATAAATTGAAAAACAATGTACACACAATACTAAAGTTAATTTCCAACTGGATGAGCAACTACCCCTCGCACTGCTTTGTTTGGCCAGTACAATGACCTAAGTTCAAGTTTCTGCAATGCAATAATAAGGGTTATTATTTTGATGACTCAAAATATGCATCAGAAAATCTAAATTTTGCCATTTGTATTTCAATAACATCAAAAGAAATTTCAAAAATTGTTTAAAATATAGAAACATACTTATTATAAATTCCGTCGATTAATTTCGCCAAATATTGCGTTGAAATATGCATGGAACAGTATAAGGAAAATTATAAACAACGCGCGTTAAAGATATCGGAATGTTGCCAAAACTACAAACCAAAATTTGAGTTGTTAAAAGAATAATATTTAAAGAATGATTTATTCGAAAAATAATCCCAATTATGTATCAAAAAACAAAAAATAGATAAATATAACAACCAATAAACATAACTATAGTAAAAATATGTAATAATTCAGAAAAAAAACTATGTGTAAAGTTTAAATTTTCGCATTCAGATAGAATCGTGACATCATATATGACGTCATAACACCAAAAATCACATAAAAATTAAATTTTAAAGATTTTAGAGTGAATTCCGAAATGAAAAGTTTCAAAAACCTTCCCGGGGATATACCTAATAATTTCCCAAATTTTCACGGTGATTGGATGTATGGTTTTTGAATCTATTGAGTACAGACAGACACACATTCAATTTTATATATATACACTGGTGTTCAAAAATTAAGGACGAAGTCGAAAAATTAGCATATCAGTTGAACGAAGAGGCAGAGCGGACAGAAAGACCAATCAGGAGATTAAGTAAGGTGATGTACGGTAGCACATGCGCAGATATGCAGGTAGACGTAATGGGGGAGTGTCTGAGTAGTATAAAGCATGTTGTCGGTGTAAGATCAATATTTCTGGCAAAGAGATTGCACGCCGTATAGCAGTTAAAATCACACCGAGTTGCTGCCTCGGCGAGAAATGGCGAATAATCAATCTGTTAGACGACATCTGGATGCTTTTTTACCCGAGGTCGAATCATTGGAAAGTTGGAGGAAGGCCGCAGTGTGACAAGTGTGGCTGCAGAGTTCGGAATTGCTCACAGCATCGTTTCACGACTTTGGAGACAATTTCAAACTACAGGAACAGCTATCCGGGGGTTCAGTAGTGGTCGTCCATGAGAAACCACACCTGCAGATGACCGGTACATTGTCTTACAGGCCAGAAGAAACAGGCGGCAGACAGCGGGAGAAATCGCTAGACACACGACACAGGCGACTGGACGACCGATATCGCGTTTTACCGTGGCCAGAAGACTGCACGGTGGTGGTCTGTTTGCACGACGCCCTGTACGGTGTGTACCTTTAACGCCTGCCCATCGGAGAAGGCGTTCTCTGTGGTGCCGGGAACACCGGAATTGGAGAGACAATGAATGGGGACGAGTACTCTTTACAGATGAGAGCAGATTCAGTTTGAGTAGCGATTCTCATCGCATACTCATCTGGAGAGAGCGGGGAAGCCGCAATCATCCCTCGAATATCATTGAAAGGGACAGGTATGGAGGTCGCGGTGTTCTCGTTTGGGGAGGCATCATGCTTGGTAGTCGTACAGACCTTCACATCTTCGACGCAGGTTCAGTCAATGGGACCCGTTATTGTAACGAGATTCTTCTTCCATATGTGCGTCTTTTTAGAGGCGCTATGGGTCTGCAGTTCCTTTTCATGGACGACAATGCACCATGTCATCGCACAGTAGCTGCCAAACAGCTCTTAGAGAGTGAGGATATTGAACGTATGGATTGGCCGGCACGATCTCCGGATCTCAATCCCATCGAGCATGTATGGGATTTTCTAGGCAGACGCTTGGTAGCTCGTACCTTACCACCAGTAACGATTCGGGAGCTTCAATTGACGCTTCAAGACGAATGGGCAGCAATGCCTCAACAACTCATTCTCAGCATGGGCAGACGCTGTGAAACCTGCCTAGCAGTTAGGGGAGATCATATCCCCTACTAAAGACCGAATGTTTCTTGCTGGACACCCATCACAGGGATGTTTCGGCCTTCAGTCGCATTTTGCGCTCCATGCTACTTTTTCAACCAAGCTTCTTTTTATCCCTCTGATTTCTCTTTTAGTAAGTGCTGCTTACATATTACACATGTCCTTAAGTATTGGGGATCTTACGGTATTAAATGTGTTGATTTGGAAAGCTTTTGTACAAAGTTATAGTGAAAAAACCGTCTCGTCCTTAATTTTTGCACACCAGTGTAGATTACTAAATTAATTATTTAATAATAAACTCGTACATGCTTGTGAATAAAATTGGATTAGCTTTGCAAAATTATTTATCAAAAATTGAAATTAGAATGAAAAAAAGGGATCTTATTCCGGGAAAAAAAGAGTTTTACACTTGAAAAAACCCGTGTAACACACCGGGCTAAGCAGAGAAAAAAAGAAACCTATCTGAGAATGAAAAGAAGTGGAAGAAATTTCGGAATTTGACTGACATAAATATAAAATTTTTTTCACGTCATGCACACACACACACACATACAGAAATGCTGGCCTCCAAGAAAGAAAGAGAAAAAGGGAAACTTTACACATGGATAAAGATATACCCATTGAAAAAATCCATACACACCAGTAAGTGCTGACACTAAGAGGGGAAGGGGAAATTTCCAAGGTAAATAAATACCTACACACTTTAGTGTGTAAACCCTCCTCTGCAAAACGCCCGTGAAACGCCGGGTCCTGCTGCAAGTATATTTAATAACAATCAATGAAGTAAAAACATTCACAAGAACATAATGAAATTTAATACAAAATACTTAAGTTTTTTGAAAAAAATATATACTTTGATAATGATCTGATATTTTTCGTTGCATTTACTTTTTTAGCATCAAATTGTCAAGAAATTGCTCGATGTCATTCATTTAATTATTCATTTCCCCACTGGAATTTGCGTCTATATAACTGCGCCTACTTTTCCTGATGTTTCTCATTTAGGATGACATGGGAACACAGAAGCTGTACTATTCAATTCATTCTTTTCGCAGGAATCTGCTACAATGATATTTTTTGAGTTATGAACAAACTACAAAATGTCTTTGTTTGCCGTAATTGGGGCTATACACAGATTATCATCATATGCTTCAACTAATTCTTCTGATAATATAGTAGGGCAATCTGATAATACAGAAACTTTCTCTAACTTCGGCTGTTTTCAGTATTTTGTTCATTCCCAGAAAGGAAAGTTTTTCGTGTTAAGAGAAAAAATGCATGGAAATACATAGTAGTTTGTCGGGATCATTGTATTATTTCGTGTTAACCGATATTTCGTTTTAAGCCTTTTCCTGTAAAACCGTATTTCACTATATATATATAAATATGTCACAGGGAAACGATGAAATTAGGAATTTTGATCAAATCCCTAAGAGATATATATGAAATCATGTTAAAATAACGTCCCTTAAAGGTCATTTTCCTGATGAAATTAAGGGATTTGAACAAATCCCTGATCTGTTTCAATGAAATGATGAAATATTATTTTCAAGAGTTTAAAAGTGTTGATTTAACAAATATGGGGCACATTAAACGTAAAAATACGTAATACAACAATAGTCAATGAAATACAAATTATTTATTCGAAACTAATTAATAAATAATTCGAAAATTAGGCTGGTATTTTTCTAGGTGTAACATCTTTCTTCTCGGTAGCTGGATATTTGTGGGAGTGATTTCGTGAAAAGAGGCGGAAATTTGTAATAGGAAACCGGGAAAGCGCAGGCGTTGATATCAATCGACTTGGCCTGTCTACCCCTATCATAGTTTCCTAACTAATGATGGCCTGATTTTTGCAGGAGAGGGCTTACACACTAAAGTATCAATCCCCGTGTTAATCCTATGGTGCCATTTTATTAAAGATATGAGGTTGATATTTGGGGGATCGATAGTACTGTTTCTTTGGTTAGGAAGTACAAGGACTCGACCCCTCCAGGGGCTTCCCCCTGGACAGCATTTTACCAATGCAAATCCTGACTAGTTCATTTCATCATTTCACTGAAACAGTTCAGTGATTTTTATATGTTTCATTTGGGAAATGAACTTGAAGAGAGACGTCATTTTAACATCTCCCGTCAATTGATCATATCCCTTAGGGATTTGATGATATTCCTAATTTCGTCATTTCCCTGCAACACACCCACACTCCCCACACACATATATATATATATATATATATATATATATATATATATATATAAATTTATCATTTTTATAATATAAATTTATCATTTTTACTAGTTGGATTTACTTATAGTTATCTGCATATTCGAATTATAGTTAAAATTACTTATTCCTCTTTTTTATTTTAATCATAGTAAAATATTTTAAATAATCCTAAAGTCCCTCAAGTAACGGTAGTATTTATACATGTACTATTTAATTATTTTAGTAAAAGTAATGTAATACTTTTGCTAAGTGCTACTATCCAGCCAATACCATACTTTGTATTTGCGACCAGAATAACTTGTTTATTGTTCACGGGTTCAGCGTGGCTATGCATTTTTAAATGCAATTTTAAGTAAGTTACCTTTTTCTTGTATGGATTTAGAAATTATATCCATTATTTTCAAAAGGATTTCACACAGTATTATTAACAGAAAGGGGGAAGAATAGCTGGCGCGCGCGAGAAAAAATGTGTTAAATCTAACTTTTATACAGATTATTTTATATATATAAGAGCTGTCCTAAGTCAGCAATGTGTTCATATAAAACTGTATTTATAAAACAGTATTCATAATTTTTTAAAAATTCTAATTTTTTTATAAATTATAATATTCTTCTATGTATTATATTCCCACTCCTGTTTTTGTCCCTTTCATCTGAAGTGTTCTAATTATTCATATCTTATAGTAGACAGTCATCATATAGTAGAGAATATTAAATATGTATATATATTTAGTCAGTACTTCCAAACTGTGAAACTAAAAGATTATTTTTTATAGTTTTGAGTCCTTCTACCCAGATACTTTTTTAAATAGGTTGATTGAAGATAATTCTGTAATTAAAGCTGTAATAATTCATAACAACGTTAGGCTTAATAACGTTGCATTTGTTAGAAAAAAGGGTTTTTTTTTGTGATTTTGCCCTTTAGTAAATACATTAAGTAGCAACAGATAGGAAGATATAGAGCATTGCTTCATCATTTACTGAATGATATAAGATAACGTTATATGTAGCTCTATATCATATAAAAAAAAGCACATTCCAAACTCGAGCAGAGTTTGGAGAGTACAACTTTTTTCATCGTTCATGGTTTAAAATTTCCCTTAAAACAAATTATTTTTCGGATATTTTCAAAATATAGTTAAGAGTTGATAAGACTTTTATAACTCATTTAATTAATATGTAAAATAGAATACTTTTTGACATTTTTTGTTGTCGTTTTCTTCATTTTTCTTCCCTTATTCATGATTATAGGACTATTCCTAATGATCTCATTCTCCTAGATTGAGAACATTGGCTAATTTATTTTTGCAAATATCAGGAGATGATTGACTTAATTTATCGAAGTAAATCCTAGGTTTGAAGTCATTTCCTTGTCAGCTACTGTCATAATGATTCAATAGGTGATTTTATTTCCTTAACACTTTCCTTGTATTCACATAAAGTGTTTCAAAGAAATCACATAAAATGTCGGCTATTTTCACCTCTCAAGGCTAATCTAGCAACGTCAGATTTACGCGGCAAACAGTTTTTTATTTATTTTAAGACTCGAAAATTTGTTCAGGTTATAAAAGAAACGTTGTAGAATATCAAATTAGAAGATTCTATTTTAAATATAATCAGATTGTAGACTCAATTGGTAATTTTTCTGCCTAATTTGGGTGCTTTACCGGATAATGAAAAAACAGTATTTATGTCATAAATATAAAAAACCAACAAGTTAATAATCTACTGTGTAAATAAATTTATCTTTTAATGATAAAAAATGAGAAAATTCATGTAAAGAGTGTTCTTTTTCCAGAGAGAGGTATAGAAGTTTAAGTTGGCATTACTTTCCAAGATGGCGACCGATTCAACAGCTGTCAAGTGATTTATTCTCAGTTTGGTTTGGCAATTCATCAAAACGATCATCAAGCAAGGTGTAGATTCGTCGAATGGGCCCAAAACGAGATTGCCGTTGTTCCCGATTTTCATAAGCGAATTTTGTTTAGCGATGAAGCGCACTTCTGGTTGAATGGCTACGTCAACAAACAAAACTGCCGCGTTTGGAGTGAAGCTAATCCACAAGTGTATGTTGAAACACCGTTACATCCAGAAAAACTGACTGTTTGGTGCGCTTTATGGGCTGATGGAATCATTGGTTCGTACTTCTTCAAAAACGATGAAGGCCACAACGTTACAGTCAATGGTAATCGGTATAGAGCCATGATTACTAACTTTTTCATTCCTGAATTGAACAATCATGATGTCCAAGAGCTGTGGTTCCAACAAGACGGCGCAACATGTCACACAGCTCGTGCCACAATCGATTTATTGAAAGACACGTTTGGTGACCGCCTAATTTCACGTTTTGGACCTGTGAATTGGCCTCCAAGATCTTGTGATTTAATACCGCTAGACTATTTTCTGTGGGGCTATGTAAAGTCATTGGTCTATGCGGATAAGCCACAAACGCTGGACCATTTGGAAGACAACATTCGCCGTGTTATTGCCGATATACGGCCACAAATGTTGGAAAAAGTAATCGAAAATTGGACTTCCAGATTGGACTATATCCGAGCCAACCGTGGCAGTCCTATGCCAGAAATCATATTTAAAATATAATGCCACAAGATTATCTTTCGAATAAAAAAAATTCATGTCAATCGAATAATACATCGTTGTTTTATTGCAATTTAAAGTTCTATACCTTTTAAAAAAACACCCTTTATTACTTCAGTTTGTTTGGTGTATGTTAAGTACTAAACAAAAATGCAAATATTTGTAAAACGAAAAGTTTGATTAACTATTTTTATTTTGAAAAGCAGAATTTTAAAGAATAATATACACAAATGAATTTTAACTCAAGTATAAAAGTAAGGGGGCCTTTTGATCTTTATTTGTACATCAATACTTTAAAATACACGAATTGATTTAGGACTATGATGAATTTAACAAAACAGTTTGAATTTAGAAATTTTCAAACTTGAAAATTTTAATAAATAGTATACATAAAATCTTATATAATCTTGTTATAAATCTTGAAAACATGAATTGAAATAATCGAAAGGGAATAATTTACATCCTCACTTTGTAATATTAATATATTTATTCAAACAATGTATTTTCCTCTCTTGAGAAATTTCTAGAATGCAATTTTTTTGCTGATATATTTAAATTTATTTAAATTTAAACGACGAAGGATATGAAAGTTTTAATCTATTTTTTAAATTAAAATAAATTGAAACATTAAGGAAATTTTTTTGAAGTAATCAAAGAGAGTTAAATAATTTATATAATTGAATAGCCATTTATGGAACTTTTCCTGCAAAAAAAGTCACATTTGCAGAATGGTAACATTATCTCTTGTTGAGAATATTGTTTAAAGACACTGCTGATCATCCAAAAGGCAACACCAAGTAAGACAGGATATATCAAAGCCAGATTAGTTGAAAAGATAACATACAGTACAAAAAAGGAAATGATTGAAAGTGCAGCATCCTGTTAGGAAAAAAGACGATGAAATTTGTTATTGCCACCACGTCTGGTAATAACAGCTGATACACGCTTCGGCATTGAATACAAACGGTCTCGGATGACTTGTAGGAGTATAATAGCCCCTGCCTCTTCCACACATTACCGAAGTCTATTTGGTATAGCAGCGAATAGTGTACACTGGTGTCCAAAAGTTAAGCATAAATCGTAAAATGCGAAAAAACATGGAGTAAATATTTGTAAAATTATTCCAAATTTCTTGCGGATATTAATTAGGTGAAGAAGAAACATTGGGTTTATGCAAAACTTTTCAGTCGACTACGTCCTGCGCGAAACACCGGTGCATGTCGGAACGCGGAAAAACCGATTCACGCAGCATAGACAGTTCCGACAAGTTTCCTGCAACTGCTGTGCGAAGGAACGTTATTAACCATCAAACAAGGTGAATGGTGGCACAAAGACGCCAATTGGACATGCTTACGAAAGGAAGAATCGTTGGAATGCTGGAATCCTCATGATCACAAACCGAAGTGCCTCGAATTCTGAATGTGGACCAGTCTGTGATCTCAAGACTGTAGCAGAGGTTTCAAAGAACGGAAGATGTTACCCGACAACCAGTATCAGGTCGACCAAAAGTCACAACCCCTTGCCAAGACCGATATCTGGTAATAAGTGCGTGACGTCAGAGGAGCAATACTGCCAGAGCACTGGGCTCGGCGCTCACAGTCACCACAGGAATACGAATTTCGAGACAAACTGTTTACAGGAGACTCAATCATGCTGGCCTGTATGCCAGAAGACCAGCAGTTTGCATTCCCCTCACGTCTGCGCATAAACGTGCTCGTTTGAACTGGAGTTTCAAACATCAACATTGGAGGGCGGGAGAGTGGGCCAATGTGATGTTCAGTGACGAGTCCCGGTTTAGTCTGAGTAGGGATTCTCGGCGGGTAACGATATGGAGAGAACGTGGAACACGTTTTGAACCAAGAAACATAATGGAAAGACATCATTTTCCATCAAGGGGAGTAATGGTATGGGCAGGTATCATGATGGATGGCCGCACAGACCTCCATTTCTTTGACACGGGGTCTGTGACTGCTCAAAGATACAGAGACGAAGTTCTCGAGCCTTATGTTCGCTTGTTTCGACGTGCTGTCGGTCCTGACTTCATATTCACGGATGTTAATGCGCCATGTCGCCGAGTGGGGCTGATTGATGACTTCCTTGAAACGGAAAACATCCAGCGCATGTCGTGGCCTGCGAACTCCCCTGATTTAAATCCTATCAAGCATGTATGGGATATGTTCGGGAGACAAATTGCAGCCCTTTCGCACCCACCAAGCTCCGTTACAGAACTGAAGAGAGCTCTCAAAGAAGCTTGGAACCATTTGAGTCCACAACTCATTCATCATCTCATAGCAAGTAAGGTAAATCGCTGTGCAGCGCGCCTGGCTGTCAAAGGTGACCACATGCCTTATTAAACTACAGCATCAGTATTTTATTAATGTTTTCTTTCATTTTTTCTTTAAAGTGTGAACCCTTGCTATGCTCAGTTTTCTTTCAAACTGCTACTTTGGATAATAAAATCAATTATTATCATTCTTTTGATTTGCTTCCTTATTTTATAACCATTTTACACTCGCATATCACGTTTCCCGCCATTCTGATTTACAGTTCTTTATTTATTAACATAATTATCAATTATGCTTAACTTTTGGACACCAGTGAATGTTAACCTTACAGTTCTTCAGACATCGACCAAAAGCGTTCGATAGATGATTGATTGAAAGAATAAGCAATGCAATGTGGTCAGGTGAAGGAAAAAAGTATTGAAGGTTGAAGGGTACATGCTGATTCTGATTGTTCTACTACAACGTTTGTTAAGATACTGTTTCTGATGTGGTAGAGCGATTAATCACTAAGATGCGCACAATATGTCTACCATCCCTTGTATTGGGATGATGAGACTAGTTAATTCAAGACTGTAGGTCTGTCGTACTCTTCTGTATCCATAGATTACTGTGACGTGTGGGAAAATAAATGGTTGCGTGAGAGTTAAGAAAATAAATAATTGAGTTATTTACGTCACAGTTATTAATTACAGTATTTCTATTGAAATAGAAACTATTCATACTATGGATTTTTCTTATGTTACAGAATATAATATTTATGAGGGAGGAGGCAAGCACAACCGATCTTCTTGGAGTTTCCAACGAACTGTCCTTGCATTCTGTTGGGGAGGGGCGACTCGTTTCAGACATCTCGAACTACACTCTGGGTCCCGGCTCGCAGGTGTGGAATCATTGGGTTAATCACGGTCATTGGTTTTGTCGTGATATATCAGATGAAAATACCCTACAATATTTTAGGGGTACTTGTGTGCATGTGAACTGTGTGTTATTTACACAGGGAGCCGATCTTGCTGCTACGATGGTGGGAAAACGTTACAATTACTTAAGGCCTTAGGCCACTATAGCGGCCGAAAAAAAAAAAGCTTTTGGGGGATTTTTATACTACAAAATAAATCAAGATTACAAAAAAGAGGTGTTACATATCAGTGACTGCTAAAAATAATTTTTTGAAGCGATTATTTTCAAAATGGCGCTGTGTAGCGTTTTCCCGATGACGTCCGTTTTTTCGGGGTTCAAGGGACTAACAGCTCTTGTAATTTTTTAATCATCATGAGCCAATGAATTATTTTCGATAATATGTAGTAACTGCTATAGAAGTACGTAGGACTTTTCCGATGTATTGATTTTTGATCAAATGGCGCATTTCTAAAGTGGAAAGGGAAAAATTTGTCTTAAAAAACTTATTGTAACACATTGCTAATAAGAAATGAACTATGCAATATAAAAAATCCTACATACTTCCATAGACAATGCATTTTTCAAGATATATTCAAAATTTTAAGGCCTCAGGCCACCCTAGATTTTTGGAAAAATCGATTTTTTTAAATTTTAAATTGTCACACAGGACCAGAAAAATGATGTCCCAGAAGATTATGGCCAGGAAAAATCTGTAAGTACTCGAGTTTCGAATTTTAGTACAAGACCGTCTGGTCCACAGAGAGTTCTTTTTGTGAGCGCTAAAGGAAAGGTACGTTAGGGGACTAGAGCAAGTATACGGCATATGTGATTGAAAAAATTCATTTCGTGACTAGTCTAGACCAGATTAGACTTGTCGAACATCTGTTTCAACTCGACTGTATCGGCATTGGCCCTGAAATCCAATTCGAGTGGTAAAACAGTCTCCGGATGTAGCTACGGATATTTCGGTTTGTTTATTCATTGACGGGTTTTCTTCAATTTTACACATAATGAAGGCAATGAACTTGGAAATTGGCCCGGACAGCTATTAAATGTTCCTGGAAATCGTCCAACAACGCATAAAGCTTTCAGAGAGATCGCTATCTGCCCGAATATAAGAGACAAGCATCTCTTTAAGATCAGCAGAAAAGAAATACAAGAGTAGGACGATAATCTGGAAGGCCATTTGAATGATGCATGTATTGCAAAATTATTTATGATTTTCGACTACTCAAAACTTCAAACGCGTTTACCGCAAAACTACATTTTTAAGTTGGCCGGACTCATAACTCAGACAATTTTCAACCGATTAACTTTAAATTTTGAATATATCTTGATAAGTACATCGTCTATGGAAGTACGTAGGTTTTTTTATATTGCACAGTTCATGTTTTTAACAATTATCTGACAATTTTTTAGGCAAAGTTTTCACTTTTCACTTTAGAATTGCGCTATTTTGTAAAAAATCAATAAATCGCAAAATTCCTACGTACTTCAATAGCAGTTATCTATATATATAAAGGAGAAAAGCGACTCACTCACTCACTCACTGACTAATCACGATATCTCTGGAACTATTAAACCTACAGACTTGAAATTTAGTAGGTAGGTTCCCTTCATAGAGTAGACATCAGCTAAGAACGGATTTTGCAAAGTTCGAACCCCAAGGGGCGTTACGGGGGTTTAAGGGGCGTTATAGATAATTATTTCCATTTTTAACCTATTAGACGTACAGTCTTGAAATTTGGTAAGCGGATCCCTTTCATAGAGTACAGATCCCCTACAGAATGGGTTTTGTGAAATTCGACTCCCAAGTGGCGTTGTAGAGAATTAAGTGGCGTTATATAGGCAATTAACTCCTTTTTTAAACTATTAGGCGTAAAATCTAGAAACTTAGTAAGCTGATTCCATTCATTAAGCAGAGATCCGCTATAAGATGGGTTTTGTGAAAATCGTTTCCTAAGTGGCGTTGCGGGGGCTTAAAAGGCGTTATAGATAATTATTTTCATTTTAAAACTATTAGACGTACAGTCTTGAAATTTTATTACCGGATTCCTTTCATAGAGTACAGATCCGCTACAAAATGGGTTTTGTGAAAATCGAACCCAAGTGGCGTTGTGGAGAATTAAGGGGCGTTATAGGCAATTAACTCCTTTTTTTAAACTATTAGACGTAAAATCTTGAAATTGAGTAAGCAGATTCCATTCATTGACTAGATATCCGCTATAAGATGGGTTTTGTGAAAATCGTTTCCTAAGTGGCGTTACGGAGGCTTCAGGGGCGTTATAGATAATTATTTTCATTTTTAAACTATTAGACGTACAGTCTTAAAATTTGGTACGCGGATTCTTTTCATGGTGTAGAAATCCGCTACAAAATAGTTTTAAGGAAAATTAATCCCCAGGGGTCACTGAGGAGGATTAAGGGGTGTAATAGATAAATATTTCCGCTTTTCAACTAATAAACCCACCTGCTTGAAAATTAGAATGTATGTTCCGCGTTCATGGAATAAAATTCCTTTTACAAAGATTTTTGCGAAAACGGACCCCCAAAGGAGTGGGATTGCGAGGGATTAAGGCGTGTTATAGAAAAATTCCTGTTTTTGAATTTAACTCATTTACTTAAAATTTGTTGAGCACTTTTCTTTAGTTGAATAAGTTCCACTAAGAATGCATTTTACGGAAATCAACTCCAGGTAGAAGCGGGGAGAGTTATTGGGGCGTATTGATAGACAAAATTCCCGTTTTCGAACTGCTAAGACTATAATAATAAAATTTGGTTTGCATGCTTCTTTTGTTGAATTGGAATCCGCTAAGAATGCTGTCAACGAGGTATTGATGATAAAAATTCCGTTTTTTACTCTGTTAGATTTAGACTTGAAATTTAGCACGCATGTTTATTTTATGGAGTAGAGATCCACCGAAAGTTGCTTTGGTGGAAATCCACTTGATTGTTAGGTTAAGTGAGCGAAAACAATCTTTCTCCTTCTATTTTAGATATCAATAGAAATTAGATATTATAATTTATGTTCTTTTTATATCAAGGGGCGAGAGTGTAACAGCTATAAATATATTTTTCAATACAATCGAATTCTTATTGCTTGATATCAATAATTAATATATATGTAAACAGTATACATATGTACAACATCGTGAAATACCCAGTGAAGCGGGTGGGTAACGGCTAGTTATGTATAATCGAAACAAAATAATTGGGCCATTAGGATTAAAAAATCACAGAAGCTGTTAGTCCGGCCGTGAACCCTGGAAAAAAAAGGAGACGTCCTCGTGAAAACGCTGCACAGTCGACATTTTAAATTTAATCGCTTCAAAAAAATTCTTATAAGCAATTACTGATATGTATAATAATACCCCGTTTTTGTAATCTCTATTTATTTTGTTGTATTTCTGGGAAAAAATCCGCAAAAAGCCTATTTTTCCCCGGTCTCTAGAGAGGCCTAAGGCCTTAAGTGAAAATTTTCTGAGTCCACACACAGCCAACTTAAAAAATGCAGTTCACATGCGCTTCCCTTTATGAGTATACCATGGCGAAATATGCATGAGAAATATTTCACGAGATTTGGGTATTTCCTTCGGTATGTTGAACTTTGAGTATCCATCTATGTAGAAACAATATGAAATTGTGCAGTTCATTTAAAAAATGGTGATTAGAACTATCATCTTTCCCCCATCCCAATGCATTGAAAGATACACAAATTTAAATAAAATAAAACGCGTAAAGCGTAAAAATTAGATTCCCCTCAAATTTTGTACACTTTTTTTTCGCTTAAAAATTAACGATCTTAATATCATGATGCGTTGGATTTTATTAATGGTGCATTTTGACGATTCAAGGAGCTTTGAAATATTTATTTATATTTTAATGGTGGCTTTAAAATTACTTTCTGGAAAAGATTGTATTCTGTTCAACTCAATTTGCGTTTTTGAATATATTGTACCGTTTTATTACAGAAAACTCTTTCATCTATCTTACGAAGAATTTTGCAAATTGGTAATAGTATTTTTCCTTGGAAAAAATTATTAATATTTCGAAAATTTTTATTCACATAAGCTAGTCTCCAGTCAGATTGTCTTCAGATGTACACAATGTAAGAAAAATCTTCTGAGTAGACACATTATGTTTCTTCAGGACTATTAGACCCCCATCCTCCAAAAAAAAAGCAAACGTTTATTTTATAGATTGATTTTGAACTTTAGAAGGATTCAACAAATGTGCTAGTTCATATTTAATACTTAACATATTTTGTATGCTAAATCATAAAAAATAGCGGTATTTATATTACGTACTGGATAATTGGTTATTGATAAGATACCTGATTGCTTAAAATATAAACGAGAAGTAAAAACAAGTAATATATAAAAAAAATTTTAAGTCAATTTCTCAAGATCAACAAAGAAAATTTTTATTTTAGCTACTTTTTATTAAGTAGTTAATATTAATATAAATATGTATATAAATATGACATAATCACAACATTAAGTGGTAATAAATTTTTATTAATTATCGTTAAAGTATCGTATTGCCATCCAATGCAATCGTGCATATAAAATTTCAACTGAATGCTCAACTGAAGTTCAACTGAATGCTTTAAAACGTGAGAAAAAAAAACTTTTCCAAGTTTTGACACAAGTCGCCAAAAAGGATGCCAAGTGGCTGTATTTGTAATTCTTTAAATAATTAGTTTTAATCAATTAATTTTAATTAATGAAAATTAAATTATTGTATTGTCATCCAAAATAATCAGGTATATAAAATTTCAGCTCAATTGAGTGCTTTAAAGTATCCGACTACGTTCGGAAACGTGATTTTTAAAAAGCTCACATAAATGGATAATTTTCATAATATTTAGTGTCACTTAGATTAGAATACATGTATAAAACTGTTTTAAGGACATTATGATAAAAAATATTTAAATACAATATTTTGGCAAAAAATTTACTTAGAATAACATTTTTTTAAAAACGTTCTCTTTTTATAAAAAATGCTTCTATAATAATAATATTTTGCTTAGATACAGTGAAGCCTTTTCCGGAGAGTCTGAACTAGAATTTTTGAAAAATTCTCATTATTTTCAGAGTTACCACTAATTGAAATAGTTATCGGCGGTTTTTTCTTAAAAATTCTCCCCTCTGTTGTAGTAAAATATATATAAATACACTTCTAAACTATATATTTCAAAAATTCTATTTCAGCTTCTGTACAGAGGTCTGAGCTATTCACAGGCAAAATATTATTATAATAGAAGCATTTTTCATAAAAGGAGAAGGTTTTGAAAATGGGTCATTCTATGTTTAATTTTTGTCAAAATATTGTATTTAAATAATTTTTTGTTGCAATAATATTCTTTAAACTATTTTATATACGTTTTCTAATCTAAGTGACACTAAATATCGTAAAGATTGTACACTTATACCCTTCTGAAAAATCACGGTTCCAAACGTAGTCGTATACCCTAAAATGCATTTTATTAACTATTGAAAATTCCACCAAGATAAATAACTATACAGAGAGTGTGAGCTAATAGTAGGAATTGAATAAGTCTGTAAGTTGTAAGGATCTTGCCTCCGCGCCTAGAGATGTGAGATAAAGGGAAGGAAGACTAGCCATGTTCAAAAATAACTTAGTTTATTTTCAACACAAACAACAACACAAGTTTGATCAACCAAAACCAAGAGAAGCACCCAATTAAAGCAATATGTAGACAATTAACGAGGCACACGAGATACGAGAAGATTTTAAATATCAGTAACACTTTGTTCAATTCAAGTACACTGCCTTGCTAGCTATCTCTAATCTACATTCATTCTCCAGTGACAAATCGTCTCCTTAATTATTCGAATTATCAAATTCTAAATATCTGCATTACACTATAAATTTGATTAATCACTGTTCCGCTAGTAGCCTATTTTATCTCTCTCCTTCTAACTTGAAAGCCTAAACCAGGGGTGGCGAAAAATTATGGATCAACTTGCCCCTTTTTCAAAAGAAATATTTAATGAGATATAGACGTGCCGTGTAAAAAAATAATTTTGACTTGTGATTACTGGGAAAAAATAAAACTCTAGATACTAACAATTCAAAACTCTTCATTTACTACGAAAAACCCTGCATTTTGTGCTTTCTAGTAGTAAATGTTTTGGTTATACGTGTAATTCAAATTAAAGTAACATTATTGTGATTTTTGCTGTTGCAGATTATATGAAAAATAACTTATATTATGATTGTAAGATGTTACTTATAGCAGAATGCATGCTGAATTGAAGTCATCTGCCAAACGGTTTCTAAGCTAGTTTTTAATGTTATTCATCTTTGAAAATGACTCGCAGGCATAGATATAAGAAAATAATGGATTAAACAGCATGGACCAGCTTCTTCAAACATTTAAATATATCTGAAATTGAATTGCATATTTCCAAAACTCCATTACTCGCATTTTTATTTATATTGCTTGTTAATATTTCTGTTTCAATCAATTCCAAATTTCTCCTTTTTTTCCGACTATTTTTTGAATCCATCTTGAACTAGACTGTAAATCAATCAGTTGCATTTCATATTTTTCAATATCTTATAAATCCAATTCTGACAAGTTTAGTTTATTAAACAAAGTCACATCAGAGTACATAAAAAACTTGAGCTTTTCCGGTAATTCTTTGAACTGGGAAAATCTCGCTGAAAACTGCGACTGATCACTCGCGTTTGTTCGTAATACTTTATGCTGAACTTTGTTATATTGAATTAAAATGCAATCCGTTTTGATTGGTGGCGTACCCAAAATTTTGTGTCACGTGCCATCAATGGCACGCATGCCATTGGTTCGCCATCCGTGACATAGAATTTATATAGTAGTCGTTATTTACTTGTTCACATTTTCTTCTTTAGAGGGAGCGTTTTAATAAAATAGTTTTTAAGGATCAATGATTCTCCAAGAGGATTTGTTAGTGAGAAGGTTGCGGATAGAGCCATCACAAAGTTATTGAATATAAAAGTATATGCATAGTACGTAGTCAAAATACAATTTTAATGTTAGGATATTTTTCTGCATGTTAAGTATTTTCAATTTTTGCACCGTTCCCTCAGATGGGGCAAAGATAAATTTAAGGATTTTCGATGACCCCCCTGGGTCACACCTTGAACACCAAGATTAATTTGAGGCAAAGAACCACTAAGAGCCATTTTGAATAATAATAATATTTATTTATTATTATAATTTTCTCAAAAAAGTCTTTGATAACATATAATAAGATAATGTTACGTCACTTAAAGGGATTTGCCTTTATATTAAATTAAATTACTAAGAATGCAATTAATTAATAATCAAGCTCAAGCTCAAGTAAGGTCTACTGAAATAGGAGATCCGAGAAATACACGTATTAGAATTCTTAACTTTCATTAACTTTAACTAAGTCGCTTAAACTGACGCTTATTTTAAGCGTACGTAAATTATATTTACCGCTGGCTTATATCAGCTTTCTGGTACGTCTCGCAGCACGACGTCTTCACGAATCTAATCTCTTTGAATCTTCTAGTAATGCGTTTAAAGTTACTGGCTCAATAGCCTTCCGTCATCTCTCTTGCTATCTCGCAACGCTCGACTTAAAAATACCTTATCTAATTTAAATATTCCGTACATCTTTTTGGAGTTGATTGGAAATAAACGCGAATTTATATTCCCCCAAAAAGACGCCTAAGAAGATTAGTGGAATAGGTTCCGTACAGATTCGTCACAGATTTACGGAAATATTTTTTGAAACCCCAAAAAATGCTTTTTCTAAATTTACGCAGCAGCTGAAAAAAATGACGAGGAAAGTTTTCATTTAGACGTTTTTTTTCACTTACTTGTAACAACTTTCTAAAATTCTTTTTAAAAATTAATTTTTTTCAGATATTTACAAAAATTTGAATCATTGAAACTATTATAACAATGTTTCCAAAAGGCTGTCGAAATTAAAGTTGATTTGTGAAAACTTTTCTTTCTTCCACGTCTTAGATGCAAGCAAGATGAGAAATTAAAAGAACACTAATGAAATGGTGCATTTCTGAAGAAGACATAATATGCACATTTTAGCATGAGAATATTTAAATTTGATTTTTTTACTAATTGTAACTTAAAAAAACTACTTTTCGAAATTAAAATCTACTCTTTTTTCAAAAAATTACCACCTAAGAGAAGGGTCACCATCACAACGTCATATTTAGAAAAGATTATCTAAGGAAATATACATTAATACCTGGACTTACGCTACCCTCACTTACACGAACTCTGAGTTACGCGATTTTCAAATCTCGTCGGTTCAACTTTTTTTTGTTTTTTTCTCCCCATCACTGAAACTCAGGCGGAATAAGTGCCTGATGAAATTGGTAATTTGTTTGAAGAAGATGTCGATCTCACAGGCAAACAAATTTAGAAGTAAACAGTGATGACGTTCAACAACTGCTGGATTCCCACCATCAGGAACTGACATTTGATGAGTTCATAGAAAAGCATGAGCAAGCTCAAGACATTAAAGAACTTGAGTCTTTAGACTTCAATCAGAAGCTCGAATGGTGGTTGGTAATTTGATAGAAGGCCTCTGTTTAATTGAAAAAGGGTTACAAATGTTGGAAAATGCATACTCCAATGAAAAGAGTGAATTTTCAACAAAACAAGGAATAAAAATTACTAGCATGTTACAGAAAAATTTTGTGGGAGAAAAAAAAATCTTTGAGCCGGTACACTATTTGTTAGATTTTATTAAACTTTCTACATCAAAAGAACTTCGGTTTGTGATTTTGTATTTGTGTTATCTATGAATTTATTAAACTTTTTTCTTCTAAAATACTTTTTTCTTTCGTCTCCGGCACCCCAAAAGATAATTTATGTGTAATTTATTTGCGAAATTATACTCTGACTAACGCGAATTTGACTTACGCAGTTATCTCTCAGTCCCACCTATCGCGTAAGTTCGGGGTATTAATGTAAAAAAGCGATTTGAAAGAAAAAAATTATTAGAAACATGGAATGGGATCGACAAATTTTTCTATTATCAACTAAAAAAATACTTCAACTCCTGAAATTTCGAATGGTTACAGAGCAAAAATCTCACGTCACAGAGTAAAGCAGCGATACTCAACATGTGGCCTACCGGGCTTTTCTAAGTGACCTGGTCATGGCCCTTTGCTCTGAAAAATTCATTTATTTATGAAAGTTTAGAAGGAAATTCGTTGTTAAAAATTAAATATATCAATTTATTTTTTGTTGTCGATGTCGTAGGGGTGCGAATTAATATATTTTTTCTGATTAGTGATAGTACATTCAGTGGATAGTTTCTGTGGAGAAGCGACGATTTTATCAGAGGAACTAATTTTTAAATATCTTTCATACCTTCCAAGAAAAAAATATTCGAAGAAAATAGATTGTTTGAAGACGATTGGGAAGTTTACTATTTTGTAGTGAAAAACAAGCATAATTCAGTAATTGTTTGATTTGTCACGAAAAAAAATACCAATAAACAGGAATCATTCAATAACACTTTTTCTCGAAGATATCGTTCAAGAGGTGATAAATAGGTTTCTTAAATAATCTTAACAACGACAAAAAAGTGTTTTGTCAGTGGTAATGTCCCAGTGGGGTAACAAAGGTACCCTATGAAATTTGTTATGTTATTGGTAATCATAGGAAACTGTTTACTGATGCAGTAATTGTGAAAGAGTTGATCTTAAATGCTTCTAATTTAGAAAAATTTAGTGACAAAAATAAAAAAAAAAGTATAAAAAAATAATAATTAAAATAAGCAAAATAAAAGTTTTAATATTTTGATCAATTTCCACATTTTAAATTTTCTATATTATCTTGGTCTTAAAGCATTTATTTCCTCCTTCCCTCCATTAATTATCATGTTGCGGCTCGCTTGAAATAGCCATCATATGTGTGCGGTTCGCGTGAAATAGCTGACATATGTATACGGCCCGCGTGAAATAGCTGACATATGTATGCGGCCCGCGTGAAATAGCTGACATATGTATGCGGCCCGCGTGAAATAGCTGACATATGTATGCGGCCCGCGTGAAATAGCTGACATATGTATGCGGCCCGCGTGAAATAGCTGACATATGTATGCGGCCCTCCTTTTAGAAAAAAAGGTTGAGTGCCCCTTGCGTAAAGGAATGCTTAATTAAATACTGATACAAATTGATAAAAATGAAGAAAACGCCAGTTATAGAAATATCATCTAGCAAAAAGACTGAAATGGCCAAAATTATCACGTCATGGAACGATAAATAAAAAAAAAATTATGCAATTATTTTGATTAAAAAGAATTTAACCTTGACGATTTCCGAACGCCTTAGGTACTATTTGAATAACTCGACGAAGGAATTGAAGGAATGCTTTAGTCAACAAATGGGGGAAGGACCAGAACTGATTTAGATAGAATGTAACCACATGAATAATGTATTGAGATATTTACAGGTATTTTCGGGTCATATATACTCTTCACAATATACAGCTATACTAGATCCTTACCTGATACCTACGAACTGGATAATTTGCCAGGGTAATGCTTCTTGACACTCATATTAATTCACTCAGGAAAGGTGTTAAAAAGAAAAATGTATTAATTTGTCTAGAACAAATCGAAGTCTAGACCTGAGCCATGCGGAAATTCTTTGTGGAATATTATATTTCAAAATTTATGCTAATAATAAATTGACTACATCTGCTGATAGACTGGGAGTCTTCATTTTAAAAGAAAAGCAGAAAATTCTGAAATTGCTTTTAAGGATGTGAATATTTCAATGAAAAATAGAGCGTTACAGGTTGTCAGGAAAAATAGAGAGGATGTAATTATATATCATATTAATTTTTATACTTTTTTTGATTTTTGAGTAGGCAAGTGATTTTATATGATTTGTTAAGAGTGTGTTTTCCATTTATTTATAATATTTCCTTTGAATTAATAATACATTATGTTAATCAAAATTATTGAACCTTAATTATAATAAAGATATTGTAGTATATTTCATGTGCTCAAATTAGAATTAGAACCTTAATTTATTTCATAATTTCAAAAATCAAAATGGTGTTATGTTTTTTTTAACAGACTGTAGTCTATATGTGATAAGAATATGTAAATTCTCAGGATATATACATTCACGTATAGATGGAATTCTTAAAGCTCAAAATGAAGTACATGACATATTATTAAATTTGATCTTGCAATTTTGTTCCATTTATTACTACAGTGAATCATCAAATTATGTTTTCTTACACTTTCTAATAAACAAAACTAGAAAAAATAAGATTTATTTGATTTTGAAAAGTATATATTTAAACTTTTTTTTTTAAAAAAAATATATATATATATGACCCGATTTTTGTTAATTTCAGCTGAGAATCAAAAGCACATTAAATTTTGAAAAAAATATTTGAAATTCAAAATTATATGCATACTGATCCTTAATCAATGGTATATAGCAATAGTATTAAATTTTTGTTATTAAGTTGGGATATTATAAAATTTAATGTAGTGTGTAATCTGTTATCTGAGTTGTTTCATTGCTTTTATTAGGAATTTTTTTCATATACACTGAGCTGCCACCCTCTTGTATTCCCTAATTTTTGGCTACATTGCAATACTCATTTGCATGCATTGCGGTTCCTTCAAAAAGCAAGGCTTTCATATCTGATGATGTCATAAAGTACCCCATGATGTTAGTTAAAGGAAATTCGCGTAAGACAGTGTTTCTCAAACTGTGGGGCGCGCCCCCAGGGGGCGTGATAACCCTACAAGGGGGGCGCGAGCGTATTGGAAAGTCGAAAATAAAAGATTATTAAAAAAATTATTGATTTACTAAAAGGAAGAAAAATGTATTCTGACATAATAAAAAAATACACATTTACTCTGATATAGTATACTTATAGATGTATCAGTACAGTAAAATACATTTGATACTAAGTATCAATACTAAGTTAAGAATCAGTTTAATAATTACTAGTGATTTTTCAATGGGCTTATCATACACAAAATTTAATATTTATCTTAATCCTTTGTACGGTTTAAAATTAGGGTCGTATTGTAGTTTTATATATAGCGTCAAAGTATTATACATTATTACTACATTCAACACATTGTTATTGTATGAGGAAGGGGGGCTCGAGGAAAATTCTGATTGAAAATTGGGTCGCGAATATAGAAAGTTTGAGAAGCACTGCAATAGAGTTAATTTTCCGAACGTCATTATGAAATTTTATGTGATCTTTTTATGCGTTTTGAATTTAATGCCCATAAGCGAAATATACTCTTTTAAATGTTAGTAAAATTTAATAAAAATTTTCATAAAATTCCTGTACAATACAATAACTAAGGAAGTATCCAGAAAAACGTGTTATGATGTGGCTGAAACATTTCAGGCACATAAAAATGACATCAGAAAAAAATGTTTCTAAGACTAAGCCACTTTAAAACACAAAAGAAAATTACGTCATGGGTACAGCTCCTATTTCTGCATGGAATATAAATTAAAGGGCATTAAAAATATCTAAATATAAATAAACTAAACAAAATTTGCCTTTATATTTATCTAATATTAAAAATTTTGATAATTTTTCTCTGTGTCTTTTATAATAAAAAAATATCTGCGTGATTATAATCTGCAAATATTTCACTTCTTTGTTACCGACAATTTTTAATGTTATAAAATAAAGTTAGCCCACTGAAACCAGATATAGAATGGAATTCTGATTCAAAATTAGAGTAAATATTACTATATACTACTTTTAACTAATAAATTTTCGCAGAAATTTGCTATACAGAATAAATGTGTCATGTTTGAATTCGTTTTATTCAAAGCTGCAAGCACTTCATATATAACTGAAAAAAATAAGAAAACCGATAGATATACTAAAACGCTTTTGCTATTTATATACATTTTGTAATAAATTAAATCTTACTTTCTATACTCTTAACAATTCAACAAAGTTAATTGTTATGATACATTGTGTAAACAACTAAGAATTAAAAGAAAAACATTGTTGCGAAATAAAAGATTTGTGTGTTACAGTTCAACAATGAATAAAAAAGTTATTTCTTGGGTATTTATTGTTTTGCAAGCAACAAATAAAGTTGAAAATTGTGATTGAAAAAAAAAATGGCTGAGTATATTAGTATTCTCACGAACACAAATGCGTTTTCAAGTGGAATCGATGACACAAAGTCTTTTAAATTTTCTCCCTTCACTCAAAGAAACAACATTCCTGGAGTAATGGAGAATACTTCTGCTCACTTTGCTGAAACTCCATTGGCTAAATACTCAAAATACGAGTTTTGCGATGACAATGGAGGCAAGTTAATCATAGACAATGCCGAATTTGAAGAGGAAGAAAAAGAATTAATGGATATTTTTTACTCAAATTCGGAAATCTTGCCCAGTAATCCCTTTTATGATAGGGGCTCTTACAATGAAAATTTTCATTTTATTCCGATTCCGGACACACCAGACAATCATACAGATGAAGATGCGAAACAAAATGATACGCTCAATAATCATCATAATGCTAATTTGGAAATATTGCCCAGTAATCCATTTTATGAGAGGGGATTTTACGATGAAGTTTATCATTTTACTCCTATACCCTTGAACTCCCCAATGGGCAATTATACAGAGGAAGATGAAAAAGAAAATAATGTGTTCAATATTGCTGATTTGGAAATCTTTTCCACTAATCCATTTCATGAGAGGGGATCTTACAATCCTGATTATTTTATTCCAACTGCTTTGAATTCATCAACGGACAAGCATACAAATGAAGATGTTCGAGAAAATTCTGTCATTTCTTCTCGAAAGAAAAATATTTTTAGAAGAGTAAAATCCTTTTTCCAGAAACTTCGAAAAGGTAACTGCAATGGTTTTACATACCAAAGATTTAAATAAGAATTTGAGCCACCTATGGCACACAACGTAGAGCACATATTCCTGTTAAAGTATAAAACAAAGCATTAGAATTTAGGAATATGTAAAAAGCACTGAAAACCCTTCAAGCAAAAATAAAACCATTTTTCAACATATAATTACTCGTTGGAACGACAAAGAAGTGTTTTTATAGACTTACATTTCGTTTTCAAAGATTCTCAAATGGTTTTCTAGATTCCTAAATGGAGGAATCTCTTCTCATTGAGTTCTATTGTAACTTAAAATCTCAAGCGAATGCTTGGACTGTCCATGAGATTAAGATTCCTAGCGAAGGCCTGGACTGTACTTCACATTAATGTATCAAGCAAAGGCCCGGACTGTTACCTGACATTAATGTATCAAGCAAAGGTCTGGACTGTGACCTGGCATTTATGTATCAAGCGAAAGCCTGGACTAGTACCTGGCATTAATGTATCAAGCGAAGGCCTGAACTGTTTATTCTTATTTCTATTCCTAGTGAAGGCCTGAACTGTTTATTCTTATTTCTATTCCTAGTGAAGGCCTGGACTATTACCCGACATTAATATGTCAAGCGAAGGCCTGAACTATTACATGACGTTAATATATCAAGCAAAGGCCTGAGCTTATTATATGACATAAATATGTCAAGCGAAGGCCTGGACTATTATATAACATTAATATGTCAACGAAGGCCTAAACTGTTAATTCATATTAATATCACTAGCGAAGGCTTGGAATACTATGTGACATTGATATGTCAAGCGAAAGCCTGGACTATTCATTAATCTAAACATGTCTGGATTATTATCCTGACATTACCATATCAAAGGAAACACGTGATCAATTACCTTATAGCTTCTTTAGGAAAGAGTGTAATGTTGTCTATGGTTACCATCTATGAAAAAAGTATGCGTTATTTTAACATCTCAAGAGAAAAACTCAACTGCTGCACGGTAATAACATCTTAGAAGAAGGCATTTGCTGTTACTTGTTTGTTACATCTTGTTTGAAGGTACGGAACTTCTGCTGAAAAATAACTGTCTGAAGAGGATATGGCGCTACTTTTACGGCTGGATTCTTTGCTAATATCATATCTTCCTTACTCCTGATTACAGTCAATTGTATGAGGCAGACATACACATGGCTGAAGTCTTTTAAATTTCTGGAACGACATTTTTATGCGGAAATCTTCGATTGTTAAAAATAGTTGTTCTAACAAAATAGTTATTCTCTATAAAGCTTATTTTTTACGTAATTATCAATAGAAATACTTTACTACAATAGTGAAAATTATGTAATATAGCCTTTTTTCCCCTTAGATCAAAATAAAACTTTTCGGCGTTCAGTTCTTCCATTGTGTCATTCATTTTGTAGTGTACATCTTAGATAATTCCTAAATTTGTTCCTTTTGAAAATATTATGCATTTGTTTACTTGAAGATATATATTTTGGTAGCATATTTTAGATATTTTTTGCAACCTCCGTGCTCTTTAATTGCATTCAATTATTTTGTGTGCACTTTAAAATTGCAGTTTCCTTCATAAATAATACAAGTAACACATTTTGATTAGAATTCTGAAGAGCATTTGTTGAATTAAAAATAATATTAATGTTGCCAAATGTAGGCATTTCAAGATATACTTTTATTTGTGTCTTAATTTAAAATCTATTTTGAACGCGTAATACGAGCATTAATCCAGATATAAATAGGAGGGAAACATTATTCATTTAAAAGATGGCAGTATAAAGAGTGTAATTTTTATTCTATAAAAGAGTAATACTTATTTCAGAACGTATTCTTACTATAATAAGCTTGCGAAATATGTTGCAAATATAATAAATATGATAGGGTCGTAGAAGCTATCACACACATAGTAGAGCCATGGAATGTATAACAAATATAGTAGGATCGTAGAAAATTGTAACAAATGTATGAAGATCACAGGGTATGTAGTAAATATTTTCAAGTTTGAATTATGTTACAGCAAGTTCATAGTATATATTCTGAAAAAAAAAAGAATAGTAGCTTATATTCCTAATGTATGAAAACTTCAAATATAATAGAGTAATAGAAACATATTTTACGAGCAGTAGTTTAAAATAATGACATTATATATTACATGAGTGGACGTGATATGCTGGAGCATATTATTTAATTCTCAAAATAAATTAAATTAAATCAATTTAACTCTAGAGAAATTCCTATTTTGAGTCAAACACTCAAATGACATTTTCTGCTGAAACCCAATAAAAAAGAAGGATTAAATATACATTTTAAAAAAAGCATCATCAATATCTGCTGTGCGATATACTCTATTGAATTGAATGAATCAAGGAATTTACATATATACTACAATACAACAATAAACATTCAATTCATAAAAATGAAAATTTTCCTTTGTTTCACTGAATTCAGGTGTACAAAAAGAGAATGAAAATATTAAATTTATTTCCCTACACTGATAAACAATTCCGTTCAATAAGTTTAATTTGTTCATTATAAAGTTCCTTTTATTAGAATATTAAGTTTCCATAATGTAAAGGTCCACTTAAATTGTAGAATAAAACAATATGAAGAATTTAATATGATGAAAATTTTGTGACACAAAGAAAATATGACATTTGTAGCATAATACTTCTAGTTTTTTATTTAGTAATTTAAAAATGCCGCATGCATATTCATAAATTCCCAAAAAAGTTTATTCCAAACATTTCATCATAAAATCAAATTTTAATAATATATTTTTTTGCATTACGTTAACAAAATAGCACTCACATTTTAAGAAAATATAATAAGCATCAATATATATATATATATATATATATATATATATATATATATATATATATATATATATATATAAATTATATATATTTAAATTATAATATTTCCTTAACTTATTAACTCTCATAATCTTACTTTTGCGTTATAATAATTGTTTTTTTAAAAAAAAAAAGAATCCTTTGTTACTTAACATTTATTATTCATTATAACCTCACTAGACTTAACTGAATAGATGACGATAAATTTGTTGTGTGTGTGTGTGTCAGGATACAGAAAAGAACAAAGCGGTTTTATTTACGTCAGACTTTAAATCAGTGTTTCTCAAAGTTTCAATATTCGCGACCCTATATTCAATCACAATTTCCATCGCGCCCCCCTCATACAATAACAATGTATTGAATTCAATAATACTATACTTCGACGCTAAAACTACAATACGACCTTAACCTCTTTCCACCGAGGTATATAAACGTCGCGTTCTGTCAAAGCGTTAACTTCCCCGGACGTATATGTACTTCTTTCTGAAGTACGATCTTTTCTCTGCACTGCTGTCCATATCATTATTCCGAAGGCTTTGGAATGCAATAAAAGAACCTTGGCAATGCTTGCGAAATGATTTACTTATTTCAGATTATTTGCTTTTCTTTATTCTTCACCCCCAATACACCCCATTCGTGCCCCTACGTGGAAAACAAATCTCGTAAATTTTAATCGGTAGTTTATTAATTATAAGCTGTGCAAATTATAAAGATAAGTGTTAATTTTTTTATATAACTTTAAGTCTGACAATCCCATGGGGTCACTGGTAATTATTAAACTTGTTCTTAACTTAGTTTTGTTGAATTAATTATGAAAGGCATTGTGTTGGACTGATACATTAAAAAGTGTAATACACTCAGGAACATTGAAAATAGCGACCCAAGAAAGAAGCTAAGTACAATCGCGAAACTTTGCAAATAAGTACAGCGTAATGTGATATGCAATTGATCCAAGTTTTATGCCAATACGCATGCTCATACACGCCGAGGTGGCGCTACAATCAGGAAGAGGGTGCTATATAAGCCAGCGCAAATTCGAAGATTCAGAAAACGTGACGATTACCCGCCGATTGTAGGAAGACTTTGGTAAACGAAACATGCCAGGTGAACGTGCTAGAAGACATTGCTCACAGTTAAGCGAGTTTGAGAAAGACCTGATCATTGGGATGAAAACTGCAGGCTGGTCGACGCGCCGTGTTGCTGGCCAGGTGGATCGTTCGGAGTGTGCCGTTAGAAATTGTTGAGAGGAGTGGACACGAGAAGGTACCCACGCGCGGAAAACCGGGTCTGGAGCAACCAGGATGACCACGAGGAGAGAGGATCGAAGGATCGTGTGGCAAGCACTTATGGACCCCACAGTGACTCGTTCAACGATACGAGCAGACGTAGGCGTAGCAATTGTTCCACAAACAATTTCCAGACACCTTGCAGAAGCAAATCTTAAATCCAAGCACCCTTTCCGTGCACTCTTTTTAACACCGGAACATCGGCAACTGTGTCTACATTGGTGCCAAGCCAGATCAATGTGAAATGTCACATATTGGCAAAAGGTTGTGTTTTGGGATGAATCCCGGTTTGTTTTGGGGACAGATGATAACCGTGTACGGGTGTGGAGGCACCCTGGTGAGCGGTACAATTCCCCCACACTGTTCTACGTCACACTGCCCGCACAGCTGGTGTAAAGGTCTGGGGGGCCATAGCCTATGATAACCGGTCCACTTTAATTGTGATGCGTGGAACCTTAACGGGCCAACATTGCGTTGATGATATTCTTCGACCCCATGTAGAACCTTTCCTAAATGGTCTCCCAGGGGCAATTTTCCAGCAAGATAATGCTCGTCCGCATACAGCAAGAGTTGCTCTAGACTTCCTACTTCATTTTCAGACTCTTTCATGGCTGGCTCGCTCCTCTGATTTGTCCCCTGTAGAACACGTGTGGGATCAGCTAAAACGGCAGATGCCATCGTGTCACTCTGTACATGATTTAGAGTTGGATGTTCAAGATTTGTGGGCCCATCTGCCTCAGGACAACATAAGGTGTCTAATAAACTCAATGCCGGACCGTGTGGCGGCATTTATTGCAGCTGGAGGTGGTCCAACGCGCTATTGAAGTTGTCCAGTATTTGTGTCGTTTCACACCCTGTATTCGTTTAATTGTCTTGTTTTTTAGATCAAGTGAATCTCTCATATGTGTCATGTGTATTAAATTTCATTTCAATCCGATGCTTTCTTCTTGGGTCGTTATTTTTAATGTTCCTGAGTGTATATATTAGTGTAAGTGTGCATTTTTTCTATTATGTCAGAATATATTTGGTTTGTTTACTTTCAGTAAATTAATAATTTTTAAATAATCTTTTGTTTTTGACTTTTCAATATGCTCGTGCCCTCCTCATAGAATCGTCACGCTCCCAAAGGGGGGCGCGCCCCACAGTTTGAGAAACGCTGCTGTAAATGTTTTTCTTTAAAAAACACCAGGAAAGAGTTTTCTCAATATCGTTAACGAAACTAAGAAAATGAGACGGAAGTAATGCGGAAACTCACTCAGATGAGAAACGTGAAAAAAGGAGAAAACTGTGAAATGCATTCGATTTTACAGGAAATGAGGCAGTTTATCAGCTTCTGAACGTATCTTAGTATTCTTCTGTGAAATAAATCGAAGTCTTAAATAAAAGAAGCTGATATGTTAGCATCTTATTGTAATTATTTTTTGTTGTTTTAATTATTGTTAACAGTAACTCTCCTTAGATATAAAAAATATTATTAAGTTCAATAATTTAATCAGTAAAAAATGATTTCTCTATTTGATATTCGATTAAATTTTTTTTTCAAATCCAATACAATTAGATAATAAAGTAGAGTAGTTTAATAGCAACAACATATAAAAGGAGTGATTGTCGAGCATAGGTGTCCAAAGTGTTTTTATGGTTCCCAGAGGGGTCCGTTGCAAATTAAAATGAATTTGGAGGGACCTGGACAAGGATAGGGGATCAGCGAAAGTAAATATTTATGATCTATTTCCATTTTAAAAGGAAGGTTAGGATAAATAAATCAAAATTCATTTTTACTAGTTAAATTTTAAAGATAAAATTAGATATTTTAGTTTAAATTATTTTATAAATAGTTACATAAAATACAAGCAATTACCAGGTTCTCCCGATGTCATTACTTATCTAAAACATAGCAGTATATAAAAGTCATGCATCTAGTCAAAACAGTTTATTATTTTTTTTCGTGCAGGATCCCGAAACATGAGATGAACTCAAGAAATTTTCCGTTGTTTTGAACAGAAAGCTGTATGATTGTTTGTATTTTTAATATATATATATATATATATATTTGTCAAAATACTTTACATTAAATACAATTGATACCTTGAACATAAATTTGTTAACTGAAGGTACACTTTTCTAATGTTAGTTATTATGAAATAGCTTTATTTTATAATATTTATCGCTATTATTTTTCTTACATCAAATGTAGGTTAATAATTTTTCTACTGTGCATTGAAATTGTTATTTCATTTGCGATTAATAGCCAAATTTTTGGTATAAAAATTGGCTCATGGGCAGAATAAATTTGTAGACCACTGTTGTGTAGAGTATAATGGTGGAAGAGACAATGCCGGCTATAAACTGTGCTTAATACCGGGTGTCCATAGTTAAACGTAATTTGCATGTATCCTGTAGTATAGTGTTTCTCAAACTGTGGGGCGCGCGTCTGGGGGCAATACCCTTACGAGGGGGCGCGAGCATATAGAAAATAAAAGATTTAAAAATAATTAATTTACTGGAATGAATTAAAACAAAATACTTTCAGACATAATAATAAATGCACTTTTACTCTGATATAATTTATAGGCGTGCGCGATATAAGTCATCAACAATAAAAACTTCTTCAATACCTAATTAGCTATCTTTGATCCTATAACCAAATAAAATAACTTTTATTTGATTTGCTGTAATCCCATGATGAGAGATTTTTTATTACGTTTTCTTTTTAAATCTAAATACTACTCTTTCAGAAAATAAACAAATCTCGGACCCTGAATCGAAAAAATTTAGGAACATAAAAAATTCATCACTGTGATTATTTTTGAAATACTGCACATTATAGCTGTAATCTGTTTTTGCTGATAATCCGTTTGACCTTCTAAGTTATTAATACAGTTAGTTATGACCCCTCTCTTATGGGTTTGTTTCTCATTTAGGGAAGTTGTAAGTGTAATGTATTTTTCTGTTGCGCTTTTTTCCATGCAAAAGAGTTTTATGATATTTGGAAAAACCGGAGAGCTTTTTGAAGGATTACTTGACCACGACTTATTTTTATGAGTATTCTCAAACATATAAAGCATAATGAAAAACGTTTTACACATTCTTTTTAGCAGTAACATGCGTATTATCATAATGAATACACTTTTAATCCGGAAGTGGTCGCGTGGAACACACAGATCATGACATTGTTAATTCTGACAAAACTGTTCATTTGTTACCAAAGAAAAATTGAAAAGTTCTTAAAAGTAGGTAAGTTTAATTTCTCTTAAATTATTCACTGGAATCACGATTTGTATCGTGTACAATAAAATAATTATAAAAAAAGGATTGGGTTGACTCACACAATCAACCCGCGTGACCATTAACGCAAGTATCGAATATGTGTCTGCCTCCGGGATAAAATATTTTGAAGTCTTCTCGCTTTAAATATTAAAAATAACACTATTATTCTTTATGGGAATTTCATATTATTTTTCATTTTTTAACATTAATTCTGATTGCTAATTCTGAGAGGCTTAAAATTACAGTTCACTTAAAACTAATTATAATATAGGCATTCATTTTAAAATATTTTACATTTTCGTAAACATTGTCGCGCATTTGGGATTACTCCCCTGACAATTCAGCTGTTTATCAAGAATGTTTTAGTTTTTTAAAAAAAATGAACTCCTTAGAGAGAAGAGCGGGTTCTTCAGACAGTATAATTTTAATGTATCAGTGCTGCACAAAGGTATTTTAAAACTAATTTATTAATACTAAATTAAGAGCAAGTTTCATAAGTATTAGCGACTTCCATGGGCTTGTCTTGCAGAGGAAAGTTTTTCAAAGGAAGGTTTACGATTAGAAATTGACACTCTGAGTACATTTTCTACATTTGGCTGAGATCTATATTTTGTCTTGAAAGCAGCCACCACATTTTGCAATCTGTTCCAATTTAAAAATTCGAGAAAGAAAAATAAAATATATAGTACTTAAAAGTTACATATATAAAATGTAATATTGTTATTAATTAGTACTGTTTATAATTAAGATCATTTTGTAGCTTTAGCGTCAAAGTGCATTATTATTGCATTCAATACATTATTATTGTATAAGGGGGGGCGCGATAAAAATTATGATTGAAAAGTGGGTCGCCAGTATTGAAAGTTTGAAAAGCACTGGCGTAAGAACAAGTTGAACTGAAATTATACTTCTTTAACTTTTCTATATTTAAAAAAATGTTAAGTAAAAAAAAGAGTGTAAGGAATTTAGAGGATGGAATTTGAACTTGTACAACCCTTGTGCACAAATTATATTTTTCCAAAGATTTTTTGTGAACATCTTTATAAATATTTTATCGCTAAATTTATGGACCATCGAAACACTTTGTATCGTTTGATCTTCATGCATATTATAAGTTGTAAAATAAATACTTTAAATATTTTGACAAAAACCGTAAAAACAAGGTAGATTATATTTAAAAAAAATACATTTAATTTTTTTTACACAATATTCGAATAGTTTTTTATCACTAATATAAATTCAGTACGGGATGAGTGAGTGAGTGAATATTAACGTTGCACTGTTCAGCTACACGAGGGTTTTTGACAACGGACCTCGTAATTTTGAACCATGGTCAAGAGACGAGGACGACACCTGAGATGGCACTCTCCTTTCCTAACTACCCCACAATACCGACGGGAGGCCGTTTGAGCTCCCGACAGATTTAACGACTACACGGCAGGTCTTTAGTGGTACTGGGCTCGAACTCATGACAAGCCAGTCACGATGCGATACCTTGATCTCTATGCTACCGCGGCCACGTCAATACGGGGAAAACATTTAATTTTTGATAACACTTTTATTTTACTTCATAAAAAGCTTTAAGAAAGCTTTTATCTTATAACAATGCTTCTCAAGCTTTCATTATTTGTAACCCAACTTTCATTCATAATTTTCATCACGCCTTCCACCTCCATTCTCTAACAAGATATTGAATGCAATAATAATGTACTTTGACTCTAAAGTTGTAAAACGACTTTAATTATTTCCCGTATAAATTATCAAGATCAGTATTAAATCTTGTTTATGTCACTTTTAAATAATAGATATTTTAAGTAAGTTATTTTTAAACAATAGGATAAAAGTATTATGAAACTTTTTCTTTCTAATTTTTATATTGAAACTGATCGCAAAATGATGTTTAATTAAAGAAAGTACTAAGGTTACCAGAAACCTAGCTACAAAAGGGCACTCAACTGCGCAGCAGAACTCTTCATAGATTTCACGCAAGTGGGAAAATCAAAAGGTACCTTAGTAATAAACCACTCTGAATTTTGAGCAAGGATGGATCAGGAATTTTCCGCCTTAAAGACAAAAGTATTTCTTATACTTGTCCATTTCCCCAACACTAATAATTATTAAATTTAATCTTAATATTTATTTTTGATAAATTTATTATCAAATAAATTGTGTAGTTTTGATATAGTTATACGTATATCATTTTAAATTTGCATTTTATTTTTATTATGTCATAATGTATTTTGTTTTGCTTCCTATCAGTAAATTAATAAATTTTTTACTTTCGACTTTTTATACACAATCCCCTTTCCCCACGTAGGAAAATCATGCCTTCCTAAAGGGGTGCCCCACAGTTTGAGAACCTCTGTCTTATAAGCAATATTTGTTACACTAATTTAGCTTTAGTTCAAGGTAAATTATTATAAACATTGTTTACGTATTCTGTTCAGGAATCTCTTAAAAAAACGTGTTATGTTAAAGCTATTGTACACGAATCATTATGAAATTATATGAACAAGCATTTTAGGACCAATAAGCTTCATTTCGTGCCAAAGCACAAAGGAAACAACGTAATTTCAGTCATGAAATCATATGAAAGCTACAAAATAAACAAACCTATCTATAATTTGTATGAAAAACCCAATTGTAAAAAATGAACCACACACGTGCTTGTGTCTAACCTCTCTCTATATATTTCTCCCTTCCTCATGTGAAATAATACCAAATATTTTGTCAATAAATCATTAATGAAAGATTAAATGATTTGAAAATTTAACGACACTTTTTTTAATCTGATACATTGTAAGAATTTTCTGGTAAGCAAATCACAACATTTCATTGCAAAATTAATACATTTTTTTATAATGAATAATCAAACGTTGAGCAAAATATGAAAAATAATTATTACAGACAATTTATATGACTGTTATAGAAAATGAATCTTATCATTAGTGATGGCTAATAAAACTTCTTGATTCATTTCTTTAGAATTGTTTTTTTTTGTTGGAGGAGGTAGACCAGAGACGTATAGACATCTATCGAAACATTTTAAAAATATATTTGTTTTCCTTATGAAAAGGTTATTTTTTTATACATTTCTATGTTGTTCTTTCCATTATTTCAATCATTTCCTAACTAAAAAAAATATCTAGCATGCATGTTCATTTTCCTAGAAGTCGAACATAGTTTCGCCTGTAAAATTCGAAAAAGACTAAAGAAAGCTTTCATAATAAGTATCATAAAATATTACCAAGTCTGGCTTGAATGTGAATATCTCCATAGTTGCAGAAGGGATATTGTAATCACAGTTTTTAACAACCGTAGAACTCAGATCATAACTGCGTTATGATCAGCTTTTTTTTCTAATTTCCCCATCCACCATAACCAAGATATCATGGCTGTGAACTCTTCGCTGTTGTTGTTCCAGTCAATTAATAGATCTGAGTTCTATATAGTGCCACTAATATTGGCACTCTGTAAACAGATTGATGCACAAGAAATCTGTAGAGACGTCTATCACGTTGACGTGGTGTGGAAGTTTGGCGGAGATGCCAGCTCAGGAACCACCAGGTAATGGTAGCCAAGTGACCACGGTCACGAACTCGCGACCAGCATTGTCAAGTCACGAGTTAGAAATCTATTGCCACCGAAGACCCACCGTAATAAACAGTGGTCCCCGACCCCGGGGAGTGGACCCGTAACAGTCCGTGGAACAAATGGTACCGGGGCGCTCAAAAATAATAAATTATTTCTGTTTTATTTATCGTAGTGTATTTCTCTAGGGTTTGTGTGACTTTCCATGGAAATAACTTTATATTCAATTTTGGTATAGCTGTATTTTAGTCTAAAGGTATATTTAAGTGCAGTTAAATTAAAACTATTAAATGAAAACAATCTAAAATATAAGCAATCAACGTCCCCTCTCCTTTCAGCGAGTCGAGGTAAAACTATAAGACGTTGATCGGTCCACGACGATAAAAGGTTGGTAACCACTGGTGTTGAGAGTCTGAAGTACGTAAAATCTGTCGTGGCTTAAAGTCCTCCCGTTGGCGTAGAAGGGGCAGCCATATCAGGTATGACCCTCTTCATTCGACTGTGGTTCAAAATTGAGAGGTCCGTTGGCAATAGCTTTTCGTTGCCTTAGAGTGCGATGTTTATAAAAAAATCGAATCAAATCAAGAATAGTCTTCGTCACTTAATCGATGTTCAAAACTACGATGGGCATTGCAAATGATCCTCGAGTTGCTTTAGAATGCGACGTCAATAAATAATCAATCATTCAATTCTGTCTTCCATGGCACGCTAGATTTTAAGTATTCCCTTTTAAAGGGAGTCTCTGATGGAGAAATCAAGACTAAAACATAATAATAGTTTACTAATAAAGTTTTTATATATGTTACTTCCTCAAAGACTTGCATTAGTTTTCCCATAAGTCATCAAACCGCCTATGGATCCTTCATTTTTAATCAAGAATTTATTGCTGAGGATTAATTTTTTACTTTAATAAGCTGAATTATTGACCTTAGTTATCTTTGACTCAGTGTCAATTTAAGCTCATTTCGGGGCCTGGGAGTAGAAGATCTACAGGCCCCCTTGGCACTGAAGGAGAGAAATTTATAACTTGAAAATCTGGTTAAATCCATCTTCTCCGGGCCCCTGGGCGCACGCCCCGAGCGCCCAATGAATAAACCGGCACTGCTTTGACTGATATTACGTAAAACATATTACTAAAAAATCTTTTTTCAAAAAAGTTAAATTTAATTTTCTCCGAAAGGATCTCAAATATTTTTTTTTTTAAAAAATGTAAAACTTAATTTTTTAAATATACAAATACAAAAAAATAATCCATATTATTATGGAAAAGAACATGAAAATGTTTGAAATTGTATTTAAGTATCTTTCCTTCCATATAGCTTCTATACAAAAAGAAATGCAAATATCGTATTTCTTCTGTGTGTAAAATGCAAAAACCCATTTGAGTCTTGATAAATTTAGGTGAGTGAAGAGCATCAACATATGAAAGTGGTAACCAAGATGGCGTTTGACGAGGATGACCTGCATACAGATCTCTACAAAAATATTATAAAATGATTGAAATTTCTCTCCTTTCTAAGTATGGTAAGAAAGAACCAATTAGGAAGGATGCAAAGCAAGTTCTTGGTGATTTAGAAACAAATAATTTAGCGATTTTTGAAAGGATCAATTAAATTTATTAAATTTCGCGAAACTTGTGTTAGAAGATAAACAAAGCTTTTTTTCTACGTACGCAGGTGTAGTGGTGCCATCTACAATTAGAAACGGTTAAGATTTTACACCTTCTTCATCTTGCTGTCTTGTTGGTTGTTCTGTTGTTCTTCAGAGGAAGTTAAAAAACTCATATTGCCTTTAATCCTACGGAAGGCCCATTGGAAATTTGCAATTTAAAAACGATCGGACGCAGAAAAATCTCAGTACAATGTCCTTCTTAACAAAATCGAATTAAATCTAGAGTTTCAACTGAAACTAAATTCATGTATTAAACTCTTTTTTACCTAAAAAGTAAAACCCTGCAATAATAAAAGAAATATTCCGAACAACAGAAATGAAGGTATCTTAAATACTGTCTTTACTCAAATTCCTAAGACCTTCGAGTCAGATAATTACATAAACTTATTCAGACATCAGATAACTATTATCATTAGAGACACACTGATCGTGACTCTCCTTTGTAAGCGCATCCTTGTTCAGATTCGCTTCAAAGTTCAATGGAGAATGTTTGAAGTTGGTGATTTTTCTATCATCAATAAGTGTGGCTCAATTGGTTTGGATACAATGACCTTTCTGCTGAGTACACAGTACTATGGTGTGTTTTAATTCCTTGGAAAAACGTAAGCGTAGAGAGTGTAAACAATAGTGAAATTGTATAAATTGTATTCATTCCAACCATAAAGCTATAAAGAAGGCAAGAAAAATCTGTGCTAATTGTACACCTTTTCTAAGAGTAGTAAGTTAAAGCTTTAACTAATACAAACAATGCATATTTTTATCCGTTACAATAGTGCTTCTCAAACTTTCAATACTTGCGACCCAATATTCAATCATAATTTACATCGTTCCCCCCTTCATACAATAAAAACACATAGAATTCGATAATACTATACTTTGACGCTAAAGCTAAAATACGACTTTAATCTCTCCACCGCCGGCGTATATAAATGCCTCTCTCAGCCAGTGCGTAAATTGTCCCAGACGTATATATACGTTTTTTTCTAAATACGATTTTTTCTGTTCACTGCTATCCATAGAATTATTCTGAAGGCTTTTGAATGCATTTAAATGACCTTAATAGTGTTTGTGAAGGATGTACTTTTTTCAGAGGATTTCCTTATTTATATATTCCCTTTCTCCCACGCCCCCAAATACTCCACATACGCGCAAGCAAAACGGTGGCATTGTAGAGTGATTCGCGTAACTTTTAATCCGCAGTTAAGAGAAAATTAACTGTATCAAACATTAATTATGATCCACACAGCTCTCTCTACTCGTCTCTCTTAAAGTTCTCTCTCAATGATATTTTCAACAACTCATGTTAAATATGGAATAAGATAATATTACCTGTACTTTGGTCCGAGACTTATATGTTATAAAGTTCTCTTTGGTGTACCCAGCCAATATAGAACCTATTATGACGTTAACTCTGAGAATATCAAAAGAGCTATTTATGATGCGTTCAAAAGATCTCTCAAATTTTGGCCGACTTTGAAAATGTTGACTATAATATAGTTACATTGGACTTAATTATTAGAACAACGATTTTTACCCTCCCCCTTTTACTTTCAGACTTCATAAAGCATTGACGTTGATATTTATAAACTTAAGTCGTAGTAATTAGTGTCCATTTTTTGATGCTCTTAGCGTCGAACTAAGTAATTCTATTTGTTCTAAAAAATGTTTTTGTATGATAAATAAAGATTAGTGACACCTACTTTATGGATCAACAGCGTTCAATCACCGTTGTTGGAATTGAATTATTTCAAGACATTTCCTGTTAATGTCTCTCAGAGAGTAATTTCTAATCTTATTATATACAATAATTGAATCTGAAACTCTTGTATCCACATCTGAACAAACTTACTTATCTTCCACAAAAAGAAAGTCACAGGAAAACGCTTCCATGTATTTTGTTCTTCCTGTATTTTTAATATTTTGTTCTTCTTAACTCTTGCATTAGTAGCATCCTCTTAAACACCATAGCAGAAGCCTGAGTCCGTTCATACATACTAGGCATCTATTTCAACATTGCCTACCAAAAAAATGTAATTTTCTATCAGTTGCACTCAAACAAAGGAAAATGGTGCCAGACAGAATTTTTAAAGTGATGACAATATAGTTTTAAATGAAGCCATTAAATCTAAACATCTTAAATGGGGAAGTTACATTAAGATGTTAATAGATGAAAAGATTAACTATTTGAAAAATTTGATGCTGATAATTTTTTGGGAAAAATCTAAACATTTGAGATTGAAAGAAATTATATGAAAAATGCGGAGGTTGCGGATATTTAGCTACTAAATCGAAACTTAAATTAATCATCAGGAGATAATTAATGATGTTCTTCCTATTGTGAAAAACATGACAATATCGTCCATTAGCCCTTTCGTCTAGCTTTTTGAACTGCTCATTTTTCAAACTCCGGTCCCTTCTTTTCCCATGAGGAAGTAAACACTATAATAGACAAGGTGAGGTCAAGTAAACAATCTGGCCATGATTCTAGCTTTGTATGTAATTATGAAAGAATATTCTTCATTCTTTTTTCTTATTTCCTTCATTAACTATTCGACACCTGCTTTAATAATTGGGATTTTTCTATGTTTCTGGAAAAATGTTTACGTGATACTTATTTCAAAAGGCAAAAAAGCCCAAGGAACTCCTTTAGATAATATTAGATGGGTTTTTTAGAAGCTATCAGTACGGATTTACTACACAAAACGAGTAATGAAAACGCACTTATACGATTAAACGAGATGATTTAAAAAAGCAAAAAGCAAATTTACATACTATTCTGGTTTTCTTGACACTAAAAGTGCCTTCGATCACGCGTGCTGCATTGTATTCTCACCTTTTTGAAGTACCAATCCCTTTCTTTTCCATTTTTCGGATTTTTTGAGAATTAGGACTAGTTAGTTCCAAAGTTAGTTAGGCTTCATTTATATGTTATACATTATCTTCAAATGGACTAACCCCAATGCTCAATTTTTTGGAATACTGTTTCTGAATGATCTTATTTCAAAACTCCAAGTTTTCCTACGGTGACATTATCACTTTTGCTCACGATATTCTGCTCTACGTTCAGAACAAGGATCTTTCTACTACTTTTACCATGCTCAAGATTACTGGAACCTTTCTTCTGATTGGTAAAAAAAAAACTTTAAATAGGAATTCAATCCAGTAAAATTCCATACTTTAATGATTATTAAAAGAGAGAAACCGAATACACACATTCTGTCTTATTGTACTTTATTCCTGGAGTACAATAAATAGCTCAGTTGGGAAAATTAAGTTTTTATTTAATGTTTGTTCTTGCTAATAAACTTTTTTGAAAAAGCACATAGCTTATATTAATAAAAAATATATTAAACTACAACAACGATTAAGCAGTATTGCTCGTAATACTTAGGGTATTAATTCCAACATACATCCTTTTATCTAAAAGCAAGATATTGCGCCATTCATTTCACATAAACTCTAGAGTCTGTAGTCCTATTCTTAACGATATAGGGAATAAGATCTTGTAGTTTTTGGATTATCCTCCAAATATTTTTTTTCATAAGCTCTCTGCATTATATATGTCAAATTATGTCTGCTTGGTATCGCTTTCAGATCTTCCACATCACCGGCTGGGGGGCGTAGTTGGTTTTTTCGCGGGGCCTTGTACGCTCAAATTTGTGGTTTGATTCGAGCCAAGTCGGTGGATTTTAATGATGTAGAAAATTGACAGCGTTTATGTCGTATTATTATACGGCATGTTAAAGATCCCTAGAGGGCCTATTCAGCTTGAGTGTTCTCAGCAAAATTAAATTCCTCGTACGGTTTGGCATAGTCAGAACTAATATGTCTCTCTCTGGGCGGAAAAATTACATTACGGTAATTAGTATTCTTTTGTCGCCCAACCGGTATAGTGGTTAGCGACGCTGACTGCGGTGCCGTAGGGGCTGGGTTCGAATCCCGGAGAAGACATGGATGTTTGTAAAAGTATAGGTCTTTGCGGCATGGGGGTACTCTAAATAGCCATCGAGCCGCAAGTCCTCTCGTGTGGTGTGGTTGGTGGAAGAGGAGAGGAGAGAGATGGGAGGTCTCTGGTCACCCCCAGGATTTTCTCCCTCTAAATTAGGGTGGAACCGAGCAAAATCATACTTTCACCTGCATAGTGCTTAAAGCTAAGTCTAACGACAGGCATAAAAATTCTAGACCTTAGCCGTGATGAATTTCACGGGCCTCGATCTGACTTCGTCTGGTAGGTGACATTAGTCACCACAACACAACAACAGTATTCTTTTATATGGTGTGACACTAAAAAAGAGATGTACTAGGGGAATGTACAAAGTCGCAATGTCAAAATACTGAGCCGAAGCTCTATTTGAAAAAACCCATCCTTCAAAACAGAGTGCAATCTACGCAATCATTTACCGCAACAAGGTTGATGATTTTACAACTGATTGTTTAAGCGATGGAAGCAACCACGTTGGTTTTGTGAATCTGTTATTTTTCATAATGGTAATGAAATTGGACATCTTAATTGAACATCATCTACTTAAAACTATTAGTTCTCTCGTCTATTGCTAACTCTTAAAAATTTACCATTTTAGAAAATGGATTATGCAGCATTAAAGCATTTCGAAACATTTGATGTGTTTGGATTAACATTCTTCCTTATAAACTCTAAAAATATTTCGTCTTACAAATATGTGATTGTTGAACGTCCTCCCGTTGGTGTGGTGTGGTGGTTAGGAGAGGGGGTGCCAGCTCAGGTGTCGTCCTCGTCACTTGACCATGGTTCAAAATTACGAGGTCCTTCGCCAAAAGACCTCGTGTGTACGACGTTAATATTTCGTGTGTAGAACAGTGCGACGTTAATATTCACTCACTGTCCATTTTTAAGGATATAAATATATCGTATTCTTTGCTTTTTGTCCGTGACCATGCTGAAATTTTTGGAAATGAAAAGGCTGATTTCATGGTTAAGTCTGAAATTAAGTGTGCAATTGTGATTTCTCAATTAATATTCATAAATACATTTAGAAGTATAACGAAAAAAAAGGTAGAAAATGAGTCATTTTTTCTAACAATTTGCACATGAATTTAGCTCATTCTTAATTGACAAATAAGTTTTCCCGATCATTCTATATAGAAGTGCCATTAAATATTTTTCTTATAAATTTTAGTAGCACTAGTCTGTTTCTTTCTGGTCATGGTAGTTTTACAGTGTATCTCAGCAGTGCTTTTTTACACTAAGTGACACTTTTTATAAGTATGAGTAAAGTGTCAAACATCTTTCCTGTATTTGTTGAAAGCCAAAGAAGGAAGAAAAAATCATGAAAAGTCATACTGAACGCTCTTAAAATGAAATCGCCTCCTAATTTTTTCCTAGGTGTTTCTAATAAAGCCAAGTTCACATACTTTTATAACTTCATTCTCCTTTTTTTTGTAATTTTTGTTTTGAAATTTGTCTTTTCTTTTCTTTGATTTTTGTTTGTTTTATTTACTTCTGTAAATTCAGTATGATATTTGTAGAGCACGGCAATTATTTTATCTGTTTTCTTATGGTGTCCGACTACCCTAAAATTGTGAAGTTTGCCAAAAATTGACAATTTTTATGACTTCATTTTATAGGTCATCTTATTAGCTTTATAAGAATACTAAGTTTATTATTTTGCATCCACTAGAACAAAAACTACAAGTGTTTTAGTAAAAGCAGATGCCATACTTTAAAATGAGTTTTACTCGAAATGTGTTTTTTTTGAAAATGCTCAAAAGGCAACAGCGATTGCTCAAAAAGTTTTGAAAATAATTGACTGAATTTCTTTTGCGTATGTTCTGTATAATAGTAGAAGTGTTTTAACCTTCCCTTTTATCAATCACTGTTTCATTATAGAATTTGTGCAATTCCTTATGTTAATATAATCACTGTTTTTTTAAGCAATTTCTTATAATAACTAAGATAAAGTGCTCTAGTTTTTCTAAAAAGTAAAATATCTCTTATTCTGAAGTTCATTCTAAAAATAAATAACAAAGCAACACATTAAAATTAAAAGTTTGAAAATTTGTTCATAAACTTTTTGTATAGAATGAGCCCCGTTTATGCAATTTTTTGTAAATTTTTCCCATTTTAGTAATAATAATTTCTGTTTTTCTTCTTAATTCTGGCATATTTTTTTAAAACTGTACTAAATAAATCTAAAAACCACAAAATATGCCCATATATTCATTTTTTTAAAGAAAAGTTGTCGCAAGTAGTCGGGTACCATAATATACACCTTTACGTACTAGTATACCGAGGCAATGTTCCTGTTTTTAAAAAAGATTACTTTTGACTAAAAGTTTCTTAAAATTTATCACATTAGAAAAAGACGATTTATATTTGCTTAAATTTGCAATCTAAAATGTTTTTCAACATTTGTTAAATATTTTTTTTTTATTTTTACATTTTTAAGATAATTTTTTTAAATTTTTTTAGTACTTTGCTTATTTTAAGTTATTTTTGGTAAATAGTTATTACAAATAAAATAATACTCTTAACCCCTAAAATGATCAGATTTATCAAATGTTTTTGAACTTGAGTATATTTTAACACGTGTTTGAATACTCATGTCAGTCAAAATGTATTTGACTTTAAACATAAATATGTAGTTTTGCAATCTAACAAATGTAGTTATTAATCTTATTAAGGAAATATTCATAGCTAAAATAAAAGTCGTACACACGCTGGAAGTTTCTTTTCTATTTTTCGAAAGGTTTCCCTCAAGTAACTGAATAAATTTTCTTAAATGACATTTTGGTCATCTCAATGAATGCCCAAAGTTATTATGAACGAAAAATACAAAACATGAAAGGAAGAGTGTAAAAGACCGCTTAATATAATGAGGAAAACTTTCACCTATTAATGCTTAATCTCGTGAGACTTTCTAGAGAATTTGCACGTGTTCTCATTTGAATGGTATATAACTTAAAAAACTTTAACCCTTGCCTTTTGTTTATTATTTAAGGAAAAAAAGCAATGAAACATGACATTCATAATATTTTTTTGCAATACAAATAAAAAAATTTGTAAAACATTTGCTCATAATTCGAAGCAATGACGTATCCTTTTGTTTCGTAATTTTTTTGACCATTGATAAGTCATTTGAAAACAGCAAAAAAAGATCCTATGATTAGCGTAACTTAAAATGGTCAGAAAAAGTACAAACACTACATTTTGATGTAATTATTTTTTAAAATGTGTTCTATCAGTAAAATAAATAAAATTATGAATAATAGCCAAATTTATTTTCAAATGGAAAAAGTGGTATACTGAGAGTTTTCCCAAAACGTAGACCTTTGTTCATTAAAATTCTTATTATGGATATTATAAAGCGTAACTGGAACTTTTCCATTGTTTAAACTGCTCCGTATTGATAGAAAGAATATATTCATCACACAAGTCATGAAATATCGGTAAAATTCAATTTAGTCTATTTAATAAAATTTGATAATATTATTGCATAACACTGTATATTTAAAGCTATCTTCCCCTTACTATTAAATGACATCCAGATGGCACTCCTTGTTCTTTTAGAGTGAAATTTCTTTCTTCCAAGTAGTAATTTGATTAAGATTACCAGTGCACTGATGACAGGAATTGCCTTTTACTTCTGTTAGATGTTGTGATGTGTTCTAAAATTAGTTTTTTATGGATGCCATGTGTCCTTTGTTGAGTTTCGGAACTGAAAGATTATCAAATTTTGTTTGTTTCTGTATATAAAGTGTAGCACACACCTTCATGCACACACACACACACACACTCACTCACTCACTAACGTACGCACGCACGCACGCACACGCACGAAAATGAGACTAAGCTTTAAAAAAAGAGTGGAGTTGGCAAAAACTGTTTTGGTGACGACTTCCCACACACCTTCTCTATCCATGTGGCCAGTTTCACTTTAATAAATCCCGCCAGCAGGGAGTAATGCGTTATTGAGTGAACACGTGCAACTACATTTCGCCGGAAACTTGTCTAATGTAAAAATGGAACAACGAATCAACACCAAGTTTCTGGTGGAACCTTAGAAATCAGCGGCGAAAATATTTCAAATACTAACCGAGGCTTATGGAGAAGAAACTTTGTCTCGTGCACATATGTTTAAATGGTATACGCTGTTTTCAGGGCGAATGGTCAGTGTGGAAGATGATGAATCTGCTGGGCACCTAAGGTCTCTCTGCGATTACAGACCAAAACTTTTCCAAAATTCGTGATTTGGTGGGTTCCCACTCACGTCAGTGGTCAGACTGTTTATGAACGCTACTATATCGAAGTTCTAAAAATTCTTCGTGAAAAAATTAGGGTGAAAATGCCAGAATTGGGGAGCGAAGAATGGCTGTTGCACCAAAACAATGCACTCTCTCACGCTCACTGTTAAACAGTTTGTGAGCAGCGAAACATTACTGTGATCGGGCATCCTCTTTATTCATCAGATTTGCTTCAATGCAACTTTTTTTTATTTCCTACTGTTAAATCTTGCTTAAAAGGAACCCCTTTTACCTCCGTTGTGGAGGTTCAGGCAAAAACGGAGAATCTCCTAAAGGGCCTTCCAAAAGCCTCGTTCCATTACTGCAGTGCTCCTCAAACTTTCAATACTTGCGACCCAATATTCAAACATAATTTTCATCGGGCCCCCTCCATACAATAGCAATGTATTGAATTCGATAATACAATACTTCGACGCAAAAACTACAAAACGACTTTACCCTCTTAAGTACCTACGGCGTATATAAACCTGTCGCTCAGCCAACGCGTAAATTACCCCGGACGTATATATACGTCTTTTCAAAATACGATCTTTTCAGTTCACTGTTATCCATAAAATTATTCCGAAGGCCTTGGAATGCACTAAAGTGAACTTGATAGTGTTTTCAACGGATTTACTTAATTCAAAGGATTTTCTTATTTATTCCCTGTCTCCTTCCCTCCCCACCTTAATACTCCACATACATTTGCATACGAACAAAACGGTGACATTGGGAAGCGAATCACGTGACATTTATCCGGCAGTTAAGGGATTAATTATAAACCGTACAAGTTATGATAAGTGTTAATATTTGCCCGTAATTTTATACAGGAAAAGCCCGGGGGGTCACTGGTAATTATTACACTTATTCTTAACTTAGTATTGTCAAATTAATTATAAAACACATTGTGTGCAGTACTGATACATTTATGTGTTTTATAAGTGTATTACATCAGTGTAAAATTGAATTTTTAAGTGTATTATATCAGTGTAAAATTGAGTTTTTTTTTTAAGTGTATCATATCAGTTTATAAGTGTATTATATCAGTGTATTTATAAGGGTATTACAGTGGTGGCAAAAAGTCCTGAACACACTCATTTTTTTGCATAATTTTTGTGTTTCACTTCATTTTTCGTTATTAAATTATCGCACTATCTTAAATATTGTTATTGATTTTAATGTATTTTTCATGCTGATTTCAAATCTGTTTGTAGATTTCATCTAAAGTAAATATATTCATTGATATGTTGAAAAAACCTTGACAAGAAAGCACAAGGTCACTGTAAGAATGAGTGTGTGTGAGTGTGTTTTCCACCAATGAAATGCTCCATTATTTCAACCAATCAGAGAGCAGTAGTGAAAAAGGGTTGAAAGAAAAAGGTAAAACGTGGTTTATTGTATTGAATGCAGTTGTGTGTGCTTGTGGAAAATAGTGTATTGAAAGCAATTTGAAGTGCGTTTAAGGAAAATATTGGAATTTTATGGCTAAATTTTCATATCTGCCTGAGAATAAAAGGTACAAAATAATATATTTGAAGGATGAAGGTTATTCTATGCGCCAAATTGCTGCTAAAGTACCATGTGGCCTTTCTACTGTTGTGAGAACTTTGAAAAGATTTTCTGAAACAAGTTTTATTGCGGACAGGGGTGATCAGGACGACCAAGAAAAACATCTTAACGTGAAGACAGGTTATTGCTTTCAAACAGAAAACTTAATTCCTCGCAAATTTTGAATCAATGGACTTTGACATCAAATGTGAGTGTGTGCCCAAGAACTGTTAGAGGAAGACTGCTAGAAATTGGGTTACGTGGCTGTAAAGCGCGCTCAAAACCATTACTGACTGAATTTCAACGCAAGAGGCGATTGGCGTGGGCAAGGGAAAATCCATTATGGACTATTAAATACTGGGAAAAGGTTATATTTAGTGACAAGAGTCAGTTTTGTATTTCTGGCAACCAAAGTAGTGCCTATGTAAGACGACGCACTCATGAGGAATTCAGCCCTTAGTGTCTGAAGCCCACAGTAAAGTACCCGACAAAAGTGATGGTATGGGGTTGCATGTCTTCTCATGGTGTTGGAAGACTTCACATCGTTAGCGGAACAGTGAAGGCCATGGATTACATTGAAATACTACAAAATAAATTGCTACCAACTGCGAGAGACCTTTTGGTGAATCAGTCATGGATTTTTCAGGATGATAACGCCCCTTGTTATCGTGCAAATGTAGCCCAGAAATGGTTGAAAGACCACACTGTGAATAGAATGAACTAGCCAGGACAGTCTCCCGACCTTAATGCGATAGAGAACTTATGGTTTAAAATTGGTTATGAAATTTCAAAGAAAAAACCTTCAAACAAACGTGAATTAATTGAAGCTTTAATATTTTCCTTCAACCATATTGTCACGAAAGATCTTCTTTTGAAATTGGTGCATTCCCCATGCCAAAAAGATGTTGAGCCATAATTAAAGCAAACGGCTGGCCCATAAAATATTGATTTTCTAACATGTGACAACAATGTAATTTTCAAAATGCTTATTAAATATACCGTATTTGTCAATTTTCGTGTTATTTTTCTTTGCATATTATGTTATTCTATATTGTTTTATTCTGCACATATTTTACATTATTGTGTTCAGGCAGCTTTACTACAAAAAATATTTTAGTCATTAAGAAACTAGTAGTAGATTTGAAATCAGTATAACAAATACATTAAAATCAATAACAATATTTAAGATAGTGCAATAATTTCACAACAAAAAATGAAGTCAAACATAAAAATTACGCTAAAAAATGAGTGTGTTCAGGACTTTTTGCCACCACTGTATATCAGTGTATTTAAAAGTGTATTTTATCCTGTTTTTTTAAAAAAATTTATTATGTCAGAATGTATTTTGTTTGTTTACTTTCAATAAATTAATATATATTTTTAAATAATCTTTTATTTTTGACTTTTCAATTTGCTTGCGCCCCCTTCTAGGGCTATCACGCCCCTCTAGGGGGCCCGCCCCACAGTTTGAGAAGCTCTGCATTATTGTTAACAGAAATAGCAGCACTGAATGCAGATGTGTGTGAATAGTAAAAGGAACTACACTTTGAAGATGATATTATTGTCATGGAGAACTGATTCTCTAAGTACAATGATTTATTGTACCAGTCTCGTTTTTTTTTTGTGTCACGTCTCATTTTATGTCTGCGTATACATGGCAGTCTTTATTATTTTATCCAAAAATAATAGCAACCATGGAAGACCACAACTGATAACCTTGAAAAGGAATAATCTCAATTTAATTAAATTAAACTTTAACAAAATGTTCACAGATTTCTCAAGAGCTATTACCTTTTTAGTATCTTTGATACAATGCAAAGGAAAAATTTTACTGACTAAAATGAACTCAATTTGGAAATATAGTTTCAAGGAAAACTGCGGAAAAATTATGAAATGCATCTCATTATTTCACCATTTTTATAAGGAAGAAATATTTTGGATAATTTTATCGGTTAATAATAGAATTCATAAAAAGAAAAAACTTTGTGAATACTTGTCTTTGAAAATTGTGTTATAAGTTTGCCAGAAGTATGCAGAAAAGTCAGAGTTATAAGTGCATCTACATCTTTCATTCTCGGCATAGATCTCAAATCCAAGCACACCCGTTTCTACATTCGACTGAATCTAAGAAGTGCTTTATATGTAAAACTGGAAGATGCAGTTAGTTACATTTCTTAACATTTTGCTTAACACATCTTGGAACATTTAGCACTGCAGCGTTCTAATCTCTGTTCTTAGCATTGAAGATGGCTTTGAAAGATTCTCCATTGACTAGTGTTGATTAAAATCGTTTATTATAGAAAAAAATAAAAACTGGGTAAAGCCTGTTTTTTTAAAAAATTAGATTAAAATTTAAATTTCAAAAAAACTGAAACAAAGAAAAAGACTGAGTAAAATCATCAGCCTTCCCATACCAGAGGCAGCAAAAATCTCCGACAATTTTAAAAAAGAGGAGCTTTATATAGTATTATTACGAATTTTGTATAATTAATGCTTAATTTTATCTTAAAATATGTAAATGATATGTGTACGAAGATTTAATACATTAATATTACTTTCTGTTGTATTTATCTTATGATGAAAATTGTTGTTTTCGCAAGCAACGCCGTTCCTTACATTATAATGGCATTCCAATAGAAACGTGGTGAATTATCGGCGATACAGCCAAGTTGGCATCTTTTATGGTGCCCAAATTTAGCGACTTAACGACCATATTTGACGCCTTGGTAACCACGTGGTAGCTTGCCTATTTTTTAGAAAGTTAAATGATTAACAGAATACATATTTTAATTTTATTCAAAAACATACCAAAAATGATTTATTTTAAAATATAAATTAAGAAAATGAAAGCGTGGAAGGGAAATGAATTATTTTTGAATACAATTACAGAAAAATGTCCAAAATTACATGATTTTAAAAAGTTCATTAAGTCTTAAATGTCACATCTGCTTAGCTCTTTTACAGACAGAGTTTCGCAAATTAGTTTTTGCTATATATTATACTTCTTTCATTTCACAAAGTATAATTTAACTTCTCATTTAAAATCTGCGATTGGAAAGTAGAATAGTAGTTATATTTATGAAATGGAATCATGAAAATAAGTAGAATCATCAGAATTATAAGCCTAAAATTAAATAGTTTAAAAGTAACACAACAAATGGATTAAAAACAATTACATTTTACCTGTCCAGCAAATAATTATTTCTTATTTTATATACCCAAAGGCTCTATAATGTGATTGCAGGTATAATTGGCTTATTTTCAAATAATTTATTTTATGTTACACTTATTTAATACAATTTTATTCAATAAAAATAATCTTATATTTTAGTTTTTGAAAATTTTATGCGATCGTTAAGGGGTTAAGAATATCTCCTTTAACCATAATTTTGATGATTTGGGTACATAAATTGTAAAATTTTTTTATTTCAAAAATCAAATATCTATTGTAAATTTTGTTTCTAGTGGTGTAATCCTTTTCTAAAAATAATTAAATAAAAATAAATAAAAATCAATACATATTAGTAGTCCTGTAATATAATTTTGTGTGGCTGAAAACACTTTTCTAAGCACTACCAGAAGCAAACCTTTTTTCCATGCCGAGATTATTTTGGCATGACAGCTAAAAGGGTAATGAATATTATTTAACGTCATTTAACTTACTTATATAATTAGTAAAAATTATATAGTACCAGATAATATATACAGCAAATTGATTTCGTTTTTGTTATTTTTTTCAACAAATAACATCATAGTAAAAACAATAATTCCTTTCACTCAATGAACTTAACACGCATGAGAATTTTTCAAAGTTATATTTTATAATTAAATTGATAAATCAAGCATTTGATTTGATTTATTGCAATTTTTGCTACGGGAATGCTGAAAACTGAAAAAAAAATTCTTTTCATCTTTTCATGTATCTCTTCCTAAAAAATTTTCTTCCTGTTATTTAATTCAACAATATATGAATATATTCTCTCATTTTCTCTCTTCTTCGTGTCTCATTTCTATTATAAAATCTTTATTAGAGCATGTGGGCATACCACGGTCACCAAATTCTCTATAAGGGACAATTATTTCACATGCTTAATACACTGCTGGACAATTGCTAAGGACGGATCACAAATTGCTATGTAGCATAACATTAAGCGAGACATGAGGCCTAGTAGGATAAAATATAGTTGCCACACTGTTCAGACATTCGAATAAAGAATATTTATTGTTCTGGAAAGTACAAAAGCTGTGAAACATCTGAAAGAAAAAAAAAATGTTCATTTGATCTGCGTACGGAGAAATGGAACAATGCATCTAAAAGTCAGCAGGCACCTTAAAGAAAGGTATCAGTACGGGATATGTCCACCGTGGAGTGTGATGCAACATTCCACACGTCGTACCATACTTTGCACAACATTATCCAGCAGCTGTTGAGGCAATTTATCCCATTCCTCTGTGAGTGCACGGATGAGGGTGTTCTTGTTTGCCGGAGGATAGTTTCGACCAGCAACTTGCCTCCCCAAAGCATCCCACACATTTTCAATGGGGTTTAGATCTGGAGAACGCGCTGGCCGTACGAGACGTTGAATACCCTCGTTGTCTAGACAATCTTGAACAACGAGTGTTCGATGATCTGTTGCGTTGTCGTCCATAAAAACAAATGTATCACCGACAGCACCACGGAAAAGACGAACATGAGGAAGTAGAACTTCCTCAATGTATCGTTGGCCCGTCATAGTCCCATTCGCAACCACATGTAGGTGCGTGCGGCCATTGATCATGATGCCGGCCCACACCATGATACTGCATGTCGGATATCGGTCCTTTTCCTGGATATTTTCTGGATGATAAGCAGTACCACTCTCGCGCCAGATCAGTTGGCGTCTACAATCCGATGACAGACTGAACCTACTCTCATCTGAGAATAGTACACATGCCCAGTCCTGTTCAGTCCAATTGTGATGCTCATGACACCACTGCAAACGGGCAGTACGGTGCTGTCTGGTCAATGGGACACACACAACAGGTCTGCGTGCGTATAGTCCGCCTCCCCTCAAACATCTGGCAACAGTTTTTCGGGAGATCTGTTTCTTGAGGCAGCAAGAAACTTATTTGCCACCTGCTGAGCTGTGGTGCGCCTGTTCCTTTTTGCTGATTGGACGATATATCTGTCTTCTGCAGGCGTCGTACTTCTAACACGACCTCCCCCGTGCCGTCTACTACACATTCCAGTAGTTTTAAATAACTTCCACAGCCGTGAAACAACGCTGTGAGCGATGTCGAACTCCCTGGCAACATCTGTTATTTTTCGCCCTTCTTCGATCTTTCCAATAATTCGGCCACGCATAAAATCATCTATGTGATGTCGGGAAGACATGCCAAAAATTTTAAGTTCGTCTATTAAATCTTTCCTGTAAAACTTTGATTTGAAACAACAACTGTCCACACGCGTCAAAACCTTTAAAGCTCTTATGAACGCTATCCCTTGATGAACAGACGTGGAAAAAAATATTTGCATATACTCATACTTCTTTTTACTAATATCCCGCACTTATTCTAATTTTCCACATTTTGCTTCCTTTCATTTTGTGGTTGCTATGGATGATAGTGTTATCCGTCCTTAGCAATTGTCCAGCAGTGTACAATGAAAGCATCATTCTAGTATGAGCCTTCTCTGATAGCGTTAGCATACTAATTTACTTTAGTTAGGTTTCTACTTTATTAAAAAAACATTTGTTATGTTTTTCCTAATTTACATATAAATATTTGCGTCAGACTGACCCCTTGACCGAAACATCTGCACACCCACCCCATCGCCTAAGGCCACTTAAACTGAGGTAGGCACAGTAGGCCTTGGTCCTCATGGGCTGTTGCATCACTGAGTTCAGTTCAATACATATAAATATAGTTGGGTTGTTACTCTTTTGCCCATGATTTTTTTACTTATCCTGAATATTGGCCTAAATTGGAAAAAATCTAATAATTTAATGAATTTTGTTCTTTTTTAAAAATTTTAAAAATTATCTCCATCTGATATACTTTCTGCTAGGAGTACACCTACTAAAGTTTGCTTTAATGAGATACATCTGAATTTTGCATGATCAAATTAGAAAAAAGGAGGAATTACATAGAACTTTATTTTTACATTATTTCTAATGAATAAATAGATATATTCCCTATGCATACACTTTATTCCCCATATTTTTTACACTTCGTATATGAAACATGTTTTAAGCAAAATAAAATAGTTTAATTGGTTTTTTTTGCTTTATTTTTGTAATGATACCTTTGGAATTGAAAAAGATAATACTGCCAATCCTTAGTCCTTTTTTTTTTATGAAAATCAATTAAGAGAGAAAGCGTTTCGGAAAAATAGTAAAACAATTCATTTTATACAATCGTTTTCATTAACATACAGATAATCAAAAGAAATATAGCATACAACGTAAATGCTCATGTGTACTTTTGTAACAAAAAGACATGTTAAAATGTGAAATTATGATAAAGTTTAAAATTTTACTAAGAAATAAATCGAGATACCTGGATAAAATTTATTCTGCATATTAATACATCTTTATGTATACAATGTTATGAATTACAAGTATTACCACATATTTATTTGCTTTCAGGAATCTGTAGATTGAAGTGACTCTTAGTATGGAGAAGATAGAGGCTTGCAGTGCAATTGAGTTCCTTCATTAGAAAGGTTAGAATACCTTGAAAATCCACAATGAAATGATGGCTGATTTTGAAAATAGTAGCCCGCGCGTCATATGGCACTATTGTTAGGTAGAAAACAATTTTTCAATGACCACAAGTCCTGATTCTAAAAATGAAAGATAGATACTCACGGATAAAGCTGCAATAGTGAAGAAAATGAAGGGCTTTATCCTAGTAGAGACCGAAGAGCTACCATCTAAGTCAGTGGATCCCATCCTTTTTATTTCCAAGTACCGGTGAGCATTTGATAATTTTACCACGGCCCACTGAGGGGAGGGGGAAGGGTAGTTGAGTTTTTATATTTCAGATTCTTTTAATTTAATAATTTATATTTAATTATATTTAATTATGCCTGTAAAATAAAATACAGTTACATTAAAAATGAATATAAAGTGATTTTACGTGGAATATAAAGCGATTTACATAAAAGGTCGTATAAACCTGAGAACAATACAACACAGTAAATGAAATGGGAATGACTTAATGCTCCTTGTGAGGCTCGGTACCGGTCCGTGGCCCAGGGGTTGGGGACCACTGATCTGAATGATCATGAATCAGACTAATCTTAGTTACGATAAATGTGTGGAAAATTATTCACAAAGAATAGCCTATGTCAAAGGTATCAGCACACCAAGCTGCCCGAATCTCGACTCCTTTTCAAAAGCAAATAGGGCGCAGCATGTCATTAAAAATATCGAATCTTTTTGAGCATGAGGGACAGTAAATTTTTGGTCGTTTGGTAAGTAAGAAAAAATCTTGTTTCAATCAATATGATCAATTGTCCAAAGAGATGACCATTAAGCTTAAGCACAGCGATTCTCCTTTCTCAACAGGGTTAAGGAGCAGAAATGTGCAAGTAAGGTCATGCTGTCTGAGTTCTTTGCGACTGTCACATTAAGGATGTTGCCATGTTCGGAAGCATGATTTTAAAAAAGTGCATAAATGGATAATTTTCATGATATTTGGTGTCACTTAGATTAGAATACACGCATAAAATTATTTTAAGGAGATTTTGACAAAAAAAATTATTTAAATATAATATTTTGGCAAAAAATGAACTTAGAATAATCTTTTTTCCAAATGTTCTCCTTTTGGGAAAAATGGTTCCATTAAAATAATATTTTGCCAGTATATAGCTCAAACCTCTCTACAGAGACTCAACTAGAATTTTTGAAAAATTCACATCATTTTCAGAGTTACCACCAATTGAAATAATTATTGGCGTTTTTTTCTTAAAATTGCTCCCCTCTGTTGTCGTAAAATATGAATAAACCCACTTCTAAGTTATTTATTTCAAAAATTCTAGTTGAGCCTCTGTAGAGCGGTCTGATCTATATACAGGCAAAATATTATTATAATCGAAGCATTTTTCACAAAAGGAGAACATTTGGAAAAAAGATTATTCTAAGTTAATTTTTTGCCAAAATATTATACTTAAATAAATTTTTTTGCCAAAATGTCCTTAAAACAATTTTATGCATATATTCTAATCTAAGTGACACTAAATATCATGAAAATTATCCATTTATTCGCTTTGCAAAATCACGGTTCCGAACGTAGTCGGATACCTTAACTGTCGGACTCTTGGGAAAGAGTCAACAGAGCCAATTACTACCCACTGCTGAATAAACTGCGTAATGTCTTGATCAAGAAACGGCTCGATATAGTTGTAAAAGGTGTTCAACCATGTACCTGCTCAGAAATCTCGAAGTGCGGTTGAAGAATCACAGTGACTTGGCTTTGGAATTTTGCCGTAGGTTGATCTCAACCCCAAGCAACTGTGTGTTTCTTATTCTCAGCACTAAAAAACATTGCGGAATGGGAGATTTGGCATCACAAATGACGTCATTCAAGAGGTCGGGTTTTGATACAATCTTCTTAGTTCTAAAATCAGGGGTCTCAAAAGGTTAAGAAACGCTGAGAAAAATATATAATTCAAGATGGTGGCTATGCAGAGAAGTCTTAAAGATAACTAATAAAAGTTTCCTTACTCGTATTTTTGAGTAATAATTATGATTTTATTGTTCCTCTCTCTGTAATTTTTGTGAAAAATTTAAATGATTGTTTTGCCGTTTTTAATCAATTGACGTATCTGCTGAAAAGTTTCAAAAAAATTGATCCTTCGAGCTGATTACAAATTCTAGTTATCAAATATGAATCAAGATTCTCATTAACTACTTCATATTTGAAGCAGTTAGTTTATTAAAAAGTAAATATACTAATTACTACAGATTTGCGTTAGCTATTTAAAACATTTTTATACGTTAAGATGATATGTTTTGTGTGTATATCTATGTGGTAAGTTTTATATTTTGAATGATATTGATCATGTTTTCAATCATATGACCAATCTATAAAATACCTTTTATCTTAAAATTCTTGATAATTTTGTGTTATAGCCATATCTGGCACCTATTCTTGCGGCGAATCTTTTGGGTGCAATACATCGCTATTTAGATTCTCTCTTTGCAATAGTAATAGTTATATGAAAGCTATGAAGTAATAATCATTGGAAAAAGTAAGCCAAAATTCACCAATTAAATGTCAAAAATAAACGTATGATTACTACGAAAATAACCAAAATTGAAATTTATTTTTAACGCATTATTTCCTTCCGATATATGTATATAAATTAACAGAAAAGTGTATTGCTGGGCTTAGGTATTAGGTGACTTTTAGTTATGAGAATCAATCCAGTTTAACCTCATCTTAATATAGTTGTGAGTCGTGTTCTCTCTTAACAGACATAAATGAAAAAAGAAAGTATTAAAGTTAATTTGAATATAATTATTCCAAAACACATCTTCAGAGACAAGATGATTTGGTCAAATTATTACTTAAAAATAGCATATTAATTCACTGTTGAGAAATGATTCGTTGAACTGAATTGAACGCTTAAGAACTATTTGCGATTATTGAATTGTTTTGGTCAATGATTTTTCTCGGAATTATATTCAAAAATCAGAAAGGAGGATATATTCACACACATTTTTACAATGCAAATTTACTATATCGTTCTTATAATGCAAATAGGAACATCTTGTTCATTTGTTGCATTGTGTAATAAGGCAGAGAAACCCCCTTTTTTCCTTCATCGATAAAATCTATAACTTAAAAAATACAATTATCATATTTTGAAACAGGTATATGAATGTAGTGCGGACTTTAAAGATAATATTTCGTCATGAACAATAATCAATTCTTTTGCATTTATGATCACGTGTTATTTTACTTACGCACTCAGAACGTTTATCAGATAAAATGATCTAAACATTTAAAAGCTTTAAGAATTTTGTAATTCTAGGAACAAGACATATATAGCATATTTTTAAAAGGATAAAAATCTGCTCTGAGATACAAAATCTTGCACCAATGTTTGTATACTTGCTGTATATCGGTGATATCTTGGAAATGAAATTTCCCTTTTATTGAATTATCTACATTGATGAACTAAACGCTCATATGTATTTAAGATCCCATCTTGGTCAAAGTATTAGGAAATCACTTCCTTACTAAACTAGAATGTGCCAGGATAAACGTTTGTAGTAAATTCAAAATAATGTTGCGCGCGCGCGCACTCTAGTTTAATTATTTAAAATTTCAGAATAAAAAGGAAAAGCTATTGATTATGTGGAAAAGCACTGAAAAAAAATGCAGACTGTTTTGAGAAATTGTTAGCAAAAAATAAAATTCATTAAAAAAAATTAAAGAAAGCATTAAACATTAAGCAAATCTTGCATTGTAAACTTAATTTTGGTAAATCTTCTCATCATCTTCCCCTTAACACTAATGAATACGTGAACTTTACATAAACAATGGCATATTTTTAATAAAAGTTTGAATTACATTGCATTTTTATAAATAGTTTCAAATAATTCCTTAATATCTTCATAAAGGTATCAGTTTTTGGGTATAAAAGGCTGTCGCTCTACTTTTTTTTTAAAAAAAAAAAAAACGTCAAACCCTTTCCAACTTTTTACTTACAGATATTACAATTTTATCAATATTTCAAAATTAGTATCACAGTCTTGAAGAAAAAATTGCATAACTGTATCGTGTTTTATTAAATGATGTACATGAGCAAGTTATAGCCGTATGTACAAAAAAATGAAATGCAAACAATGTGAAACCTCTATAAATACAGATTGTGTGTTGATGTTCAAATTACGCATTACATGTATGAAAACTTATGTCTTATTACCTGATAAGAGTTTATAATTTTGAAATCAATATTTTCCTAAAAGTTTGAAAACCTTTTGATATTGTTTTGAAATTAGAAAATAATACATGTGCTAAAAATAAATGTTTTCTATTCCATCGGAAATACCAAATAAATTCTTTAGGCTGATATATATATAGTAAAATAAAAACTGACTTAAAACATAAGCTTGATACGACTTCAACAAGTACTTTATTTTCATTTCTTTTTACATCACAAAAATACAAAATACATTATTAATAAGATACATAAAAATAAAATATATAGGCATTTATTCGCACATAAAATATCGGATACTGCTTTCTAAAACCTTACAAAAACTGATAACAGTATTTGTTTTTAGTATTTTAAACATATCTCTACATTGAGAGGAAGAAACCCTTTTTAATCTTTAATTTTTATGATACACAACCTCCTAAATTCAAAAGTTTACAGTTGTAAGAAAGAAGAACCTTTTTTTAGGATTTATGGTAAGACCGGTAACCTAAATAAGATAAGCAAAAGGAAACCTTCCTTTTTTGTAATAAATAAATTCGTTTTATTTGTACTTGGGAAAACTATCAGAGACTTCTAAATAAAATACATATCTTAAGATATAAAAATGATTACATTAGAGTCTCACTTAAGGTAAATATATATACACAACTTTTACATTGCCCAGAACATAAAAGAATTTCAAGTTTATCACAGATAAATTTGATACATCACAACACACAGTGTCACATGCAAGTTTTAAATGAATTTATAGAGTTCGATATTCTTTAAACATTTCACCAAGCATTAAAAGTCTTTTTCTTATAAATAATGTCACAACTTAAAACTTCATCGAATAATGAACACAACGCTCCTATGATGACTTCACATTTGACAGTCAGAATGAAGCTATGAGTTGTTTGGAGTTTTCAAGCTCAAGCATTATTTTCTGAAGAATTTCAGGATTTGGAGTAAAAAGTTTTCGGTTCTATTTAAGTTCATCAAATTATTTCACTATTTCGACATCAAAAGCTCTCAAGTGATTTTGAGTAACCTAAGTTGACGCATCCATTTGAGATGGCTGCGATTTTAGGAGAAATAATGCCATCTGGTATTGATATTTCGTTTAAATCTGTCTTTGATTGGAAATCCACCTTATTTTTGGCACGGAAAAATGAAGTTACGTATTTCTCGATGGCATAATAAGGCTCCACAAACATTATATTTAGAAAGAAGGATGCGATAAAAGCCAGTGATATATAACTGATAGCCATAAACAGCTGAAATAAAAAGAAATCATGTGTTAGAAGAAAAATAACAATTGAAAAATAATTTTTTATAAAGTATTTCATCTTGAAATTCACAACATACTAATATTGGTATCCGACTACGTTCGCGCGGAACCGTGATTTTTCAAAAGCTCATAAATGGACAATTTTCATGATATATAGTGTCACTCAGATTAGAATATATGCATAAAAATTATTTTAAGGACATTTTGACAAAAGTTTTTTATTTAAATATAATATTTTGGCAAAAAATTAGCTTAGAATAATCTTTTTTTCAAAATGTTCTTTTGTGAACAATGCTTCTATTGGAATAATATTTTGCCTGTATATAGCTCAGACCTCTCTACAGAGGCTCAACTAGAATTTTTGAAATATATAACTTAGAAGTGGGTTTTTTATATTTTACGACAACAGAGGGGATCAATTTTAAGAAAAAAACGCCAATAATTATTTCAATTGGTGGTAACTCTGAAAGTAATGTGAAATTTTCAAAAATTCTAGTTGAGTCTCTGTAGAGAGGGCTGAGCTATATACAGGGAAAATATTATTATAATAGGACCATTTTGCACAAAAGGAGAACATTTGGAAAAAAAGATTATTCTAAGTTATTTTTTTGCCAAAATATTTTATTTAAATAAATTTTTTTGTCAACATGTCCTTAAAACAATTTTATACATGTATTCTAATCTAAGTGACACTAAATATCATGAAAAGTATCCATTTATGCACTTTTTTAAAATCATGGTTCCGAACGTAGTCGGATACCTTAACAATTGGATTTACTTAATAAACTAGTACAGGGGTGAACAAGAGTCGAGGCAAGCAGCCCACCAAGACAGTCAGAAAATCAAATGAACAGAAAATGCTCTCTGTATTTAGGTCATCATATATTTGCGATTAAAGTTTCTCTTGCGTGAAGATTGATAAAAATAAATGTGAATGCAAGTTAGTTGGCATTAATTTATAGGCAATGACGAGAATTTCAACAAGAAATCTCAGTCCCAATTTCAAACAAATTGTAGAAAAGTGGAATAGGACACATTTATCTAAAGTTAAATGTGCTTGCAGTAAAATAGATAGTTAGCATAATAAACAAGTTAAATAAAACTGCACTATTTTATTTAACATATATAAGGGGTGACCCGATTTAATAAAGGGACACTTGGCAAGATTTGCAATAATATTAGAAGTGGGTGACTTTTGGGTAAGAATTCTAGATTGCCGGGGTGGTGCTTCTTTCAAGACCAGGGAGGTTAAAAATTTTTTCCAATGACAGGAATTTTTGATTCTCGGGGTGGCACTTCTTCCAAAACTAGAGTGGTCTGTATCCTTTTCTTATGACAGAAATTTTTGATTGCCGTAATGGCGATTCTTCCAAGACCAGGGTGGTCTTTTTTTCATATGACACGTTGGGTACCAAATTATAAGAGGTGACCCAATGTAATAAAGGGACACGCAGGGAAAGGCTTCTTAACTAAGTCCACTAGTTAATTAAAACACGTTTATTCGACAAAACAAACATTTACATACATAACTAGAGAACTAACATTTAGATTGGAACTAAAAGGGATCAGAGTGCATGCTCGTACGTCCTTACAGTTTCGAAGCTTGGCCATCACTGAAGATTGTTCTACCCGCTAGAGAGCGTGGAAGTCTGTTTACCGTTAATATAGAAGGAGTCTAAAGAACGGGGAGGTTATACATATACATTCCTTTACCTTTATACCTTCCAGTATTATCCGCATCCACAAAGTGGCACTTGAGCCCCCAAAAAAAAACTTGTCCACCCTTGAACTAGTACAATGAATGACATCAGTACTATAAATATGAACGTTTCAAAATCTTTAGAATTTTAAAAAAAATATTAGAGAACACTTAATTGTTTAAAAGAAAATTTAATAAAATAACTCTTAAAATTCTAAGTAAAAAAAAATTGATTCTAAAAGCATGAATAGAATTCATTTTTTATCACAGAATTTCAAACATATTAAAAATAAACTCTATTTCCGATTTGAATCCTATAAAAGAACATATATTTGATATGAAAGAAAGTATGTCGAAAATCCTGCTTATGACTTTTCGTATTTGAAGGTATTCCGCATATTGGCTCTAAGCTGAAAATATTGCGTAGAACCAAACTTTTCCACAAATAAGTCTTGCTATATCAGCAGTGAAAATCTCTCTCTATGTAAATGGATGGTTTTTTTTATGGATAACGCTTCACTCCAACACAGTTAAACCGATCACTATGAAAATTGTCATGCTTTTGTATTTTTTTGTGGAGAAGGTTTTTGTGGTATCCTCTTTGTTGCAACTCCCCACCAAGTGAAGCTACAGCATATCAATTTCTGCACCATTCAATCAATCGCAAACTTGCCAACATGTTCGCCAAAAATCATGCCAATTTGGCTCCATCACCAACATTTCGCTATGTTTCTATTGAATCGACATCATAATGTAAGGAATGACGTTGCTTGCGAATATTACAGTTTTAACATAAAATTAACACTACAGAAAGTAATATTAACGTATATTACATATCTAGATATAAATTATTTACGCTCTTTTAAACATTCATTTCGCAAAATTTGTAACGAAATGTTAGCTTAGAAAGATGTTTTCAAAAATCGACCCAAAAAGGAGTTCCGGGGGTGTTATAAATATAAAAAAATCCCTTTTTTATCAGCTATTAGACCCACAGACTTAAAATTTAACAAATATGATTTTTTGTTCAATTGAAATATGCAAAGGGTTTTTTTTGTTTAATTTGCAATTCACGTAAAATTAACTCATCAAAAATTTCTTTATCCTTCAATGTGTATTGTTTAATTTTTCAGTTCATCCGTGCGAAGAACGGATATACCAGCTAGTATATATATATATATATATATATATATATATATATATATATATATATATATATATATATATATATATATATATATATATATTGCGTCATTGCACGCGCATTAGGAAAGTTGGATGTGAAAGGATACAATGTCCAATGGGAAAAAAACGAAATTATTTTCTGGACAAAAGAGTATTTAATAGTAGTTTGCATGAATTGGTGGCATAAATTACATTAATACAAGCTAAATATAGCTAAGAAGACACATTCAATAATTCCCTAAAATTATCAAAATTATTTTATAGATAACAATAGAAAAATTATAGAGAAACTGCTTTTAATATTTTTATTACTTTTTTTCCTAATTATTATTTCCAATTTTATTTCCTGTCAATTATAAAAATAAGGACGCTTTGCACTTATACTTAGAATACTTTGCAGATCATAGAGTGTAAGAAATATCTAATAAACTTCCTTCAGTTTGTTTTTCTTATATGCTCATTTGAGTTGTCCAATAAACTTTTAGCGAATTAACTTTGATAAAAATAATTATTGAAATTATGCGTCTAAATTATATGTTGCTGCTTTGTATCTAAAAAGGAAGAAAGATAATAATAGCACTTTTAATGAAAGTAACATTATATTTTTAAATGAAATCCTCACTAGAGCATTTCCATTGAAATATGCGCCAAAAAGGCGTGTTAGTTCAAATGGAATAAATCTGTTTATAAATATAATTATGAATATTGATTCTAATGCCGAAATCATAGTTTATCGTTTTTTCACATGATTATTATGAATGAAATAACTTATTTCTGGCTTATAAAATGAAATATTTATCATCTAATGTTGGATTGTAATGCATGACACAAAAAGGGTGTTTTCCTTGATACAATTTAGCGTAACCACTTAGTTTTCATTTAGAATACAGATATATTTCTTTATAGAAAATAAAGATAATTATTTCGAAGTAACTTACGATTTCTAAATGTCCCATGAAAAATCTACTACGTATGGTTGCACTATGATAATGAATGATTGGCAGATGTATCAAATATGCCAAATAACACAAGCGATCCAAAGGTACAAACGTCTTCGATTTTAGAACTCGAGAAATAGGCCCTAAAAGAATATACAAAATATGAAAATCAGTTCCGATTAAACCAAAAATTAAAATTAAAAATTTAATGTGGAGAGAAATAAAAACAGAACAAAATATTGAAAACAATTTTAAATACATTTTTTTCTCAATCAGTTTTTCTAAAACACAACATATGATAGTACCAGTTATCTACACATACGTATTGCATATTTACTTTTTAAACATCTATGGCGTTTAACATGTTTTTAAAATCATCATTAATCATAATATATATATATATATATATATATATATATATATATATATATATATATATATATATATATATATATATATATATATATATATGTATATATGATAACACACACGCGCGTGAGCGTGAATGAAAAATATAAAATATGTTTAAAAACATGAAAGAATAAATAATAAAAATAAAATACATAAATCACACAAAACAACATATTAAATATTTGAATGGAAGAAAAGTGAAAGAATTAAATAAAAATTGAAAAACCCAGCGAGTCCCCCAAAAAATAATTTAGGACTTAGGACCGAATAAGTCGGGTTAAGAAAAGTCGGAAACCTCTGTACCGATAATGTTAAATTAGCTCTTTTCGGTGTACCTTTTCTCAAAATCTGTTCTAAGTACATGTTTGAAAATTTTCATACTATTAAAGTACACCTTTCTAATTATACTAAAATGAGCTTTTAGCTAATTTTGAATTTTTTAATTTATAAAATATTTTATCAAGCATAGTGAAATTTGACCCATTTTTCACATAAAATTTGTAACAAATAAATGTTTGAGTTTTTTACATAAAGCTCATTTCAGTATATATTAGCCATCATTATAAATATGTCAAAAGCAACTTACATACCTGGGAACATTAGTTACCAAGAAAAGGTACATCGAACATCAAAAATTTACATTTTGAGATAAAGGAACTTTTATGTGTATAATTACTTTTTTACTAAAACATTCCTCCACATACATTTTTTTAATCTCTCATCATTGCCTTTCTTCCTTTTAAGTCTCTTTTCTTTTCTAACTTCCTTCGGTTTTTGTAAACATGAGCCTTTAACAGAATCTTTTTGTCGAGGCGCTCCAATGCTTGTACCGTGTAATAACGCTCTCAATGTTTTTTCTTAAAATTTCTGATTTTAATACATTTCCCATATTAACGAATGAAATTGCATCATATGTACTGAATGGTTATTCTTCTATTTGTACAAATATTTTCTTCAGTACACGAGATCATATTACGTTGTTTACACTTTCATTGGGATTTTGCGTACCTCCATGTAGATACTTTTTCAGCAATTTTGGATTAAATGTTTTGATTTCCATCCATTGGCGTAACGGAGAACATTTGGACCCCCCCTGCAAAGTCAGGTTTTGGGCCCCCACGTTGAATTTTACAAAGGGTAGGTACTTGCGTCAGTCAGGCTTTGGGCCCCTTAGAACCCTGGGCCCCCCGCGATGCGGGGGTGTACGTTACGCCACTGTTTCCATCATTCATTCAACTTAAGCAAAAATTAAAATACTTCGCTTACATTTCTTGTCATTTAAATGGATGTGGCCCAGTTTCAAATGATTGTTTAAAATAGGTTTAAGAGCTTCTAATTACCCTAGAGGTTAAAATAAGGTATTTTTAGAAAGATTGAAATCTATACAATTTAAAAATGTAAAAATTTCAAAATTGTCACATTAAGAAGATTTTAGGTTTCCAACACCCCTTTAAATGAGTTCATTGGTATCAACCTCCCCCTTCTCTACTCGGTGGGTCAAAAAATAGCAGAACATAGACAAAAAATCCAAATAGAAAAACAGAGCAGTGAGTAAAAATTCCGAAATAAATGAAAGAAAAATTAACTAATTAATATGAAAGAAATTACATCAAATAAAACTAGAAAAAAATTCTTAAACTGTATTTGAAGTTCTTTAAGAAGCTCAGATATTTGAATAAAAATATTGATGAAGCAAATTAACCTCCATGATGAGTAGTGCAAGCTATGACCATCCACCCAATGCCAATGCACCATACGTTTCTGTGCATAAGGGCATAAAACGTTGCAAGCGGAGTTCCTATCTTCTGACCATGTCTGTAACTGTAGAGACCAAACATAACAGACGTAGTGCAAACAATAGACGAGCACCACAAAATGACTGACGCGATCTGAAATTAAAAAAATATTACTAGATTTATATAAATTATTCAAGTACTTAAAACTACATCGTAAAATAAGCTTTTAATTTTACTTGGAACATTACATTTTCTTAAAATTTCTACTGTTTTCGTTTTTGTTCTTTAAATTTATATTAAAAAATATAGTGTAACAAAAAAAACAATATTCACTTAATATTTTTATAAAAGTACTTTAAAAAATAATGACAGATTTGCCTTTTTCTTTAGAAATATAATAGGTATAGTTAGTGTATTTTTTTTAACAATATTTTATGTCGTCAGATAAATTATTTTTTCGTTTCTTGTGTAAAAATCCTTCACAGTGAAAAATAATGTTTACTATTGAATGCTAAATAATAATAATAATAATAATAATAATAAAAATAATAATAATAATAATAATAATAATAATAAGGATTTACTAAACGTGCAGAAACCACATCATAACAATGGATTATGGACAAAGTAACAGGGATTTAAAATTGCAATACGGGAAAAGTATAATCCAAAGAATAAATAAGTGTTTCGAAAATGGCATTTTTTTGTTCGTACAGTTTAGACTTTCATAATGTAATTTTAAAAAAAATGCGGAAATTTTAAAATGAATTTGAATGACTATGGTTAAATGTGGGTAATTTAAATACAAACACTGACCTTACAGTACGAGTTTTTTACGGAGAAACTGGTTAAAAATAACTAAGGGATGTTTTTTTTACAGATAATTAATATATAGGTATAGTGTAAGTTATTTTTTGCGATTTCAGTTGTGAGTGTGTGGAAGAGGGGATTAACTAGGTAGCGGGAGGTAAAGTAAAAGATGAATAGAACTATGCGGGGTATTTTTACTAGATCTCAGAGAGGCAGAAATTAAATAATGCGAGATAAAGATCAAGCATGTAAGACACGGGCATTAACAAATTTTCTGGTAACTTTCACCCGAGTAGGGCAAGGGTTTAAATGCATTAAGGAGCTGATCCTCTAATTATGATTTTGTACAATATTCAGTTGGTAAGAGAATAATTTAAACGGTAATTTTTAAAAAACACTTTGTTGGATTTGAAAGATTTCTTAAAGATTTGTGTTTATAAAAACCTTTGGTTACGTAACATACCAAGAGAGAGAGAGAGAGAGATACATTTGAACAACTTGAGTACAGACTTCAGAAGATATTCTAAAATGAGAGAATGCACCATCTAGTAGGAACTCTGAGATCGTTCCTCCAGATATAATGAAAGGTACTTATTACTCATACTTATTAGAGACTATACTAAAAACTATTTCTATATTTTTTTCGATTCTTCGAGAAAAAGACCAAGTTTCTGTTACTTAAAATATTTGATCACAGATAAGTAAGTTATATACACAAGCAACTATTAATTTTAAGAAGATTTAGTAATCTTTCGTATCTTTAATTATGTATCTTAATTTTTTTGCAAAATTTCTAAAGATAAACGAAACCTAGTAGCGCAACCACCCATGAAGGCCAAAGCCTACTGTGCCCATCTCAGTTTTTGTGTGCTTGGGCACTGAAGTGCATAAGCAGATGGTCAGTCTGACGCGAAATCCCCAGTGTTTAGTTCCCAAGCAAGCTTGGTACTCATTTATAGGCACACAGAAGAGATGAAAGGCTGAGTCAACCTTGCCCAGCCCGGGGTTTAAACCCCGGATCTGTAGCGTGAAAGTGCGATACGCTACCACTCAGCCAGTAGGCTTCCAATTTCTGTAGCTATATTCTCAAAAACAAGGTTATTTTAATTAAGTTAAGTTTAGACAAAATGACGAAAAACATGAAATTTATTCGAACCTTTGCGATGCTTTTTTATTAGTGATGTTATGTTAAAATGTTTTTAAGAAAGGAAATACATCTAGCTTTTTAAATAAAATTAATTTGATTTTTAAAACTTTTTTTAGATGAAAATTATGTTTACTATCGTCCATTGTAGGTTATTAAAAGGCAGGCCATTTGATGCTTTTAGGTTTTTTTTTTACATTTTTCTACATAATACTTATAACATATTTTGTAAGTACTACAATTCGGAAAAAGGAATTGAAAAGTACATAAAATTTATATTCTTAGATGATGATGAAATTAAGAATTTATACATACATGGCTGATCATGTAGTAAACATGACTGAGCATGTAGTAAATGCCCCAAATATGTACAATATGTTTTGGAAATATATATATATATATATATATGTCTGTGATGTGCAAAAGGAATTGTAAATTAAGTAAAGGAAAATGATGCAGAGGTTAGATTTCTGAAATCGGTAAGTATGTACTTTTCATAGCCTGGAAGTTAACAAAATTTATATATATATATATATATATATATATATATATATATATATATATATATATATATATATATATATATACTAGGTAGATTATTTATTAAATATCACCCCAATGTAAAAATAATAAATTTTCTAAGCGGTTGTTTAATTATTTTCATACCATATTTCTATGTTGCTGAATTTTTATGTTAATGGTATTTATTATATGTTCACGAATGTAAGAAATAATTATATGTTTGAAGAATAATAACACGTTCTCACACATGTACAATTATATGATTGTACTTTTTATATGACATTGCACTTTCTGGCTATTTAAATTCTTTTTTTTAGTTTACATGTTATATTCATTTCTATTCATATATTGGAGAAATTGCTTTCCTTTCACCAACCAGAATACCTGAGAGATGCATAAATGGAACATTAAAGTTGAAGTAATATGTATATTCACATTTAGATTGTACAGAAAATGAATGGGTAAAATAACACTAGTATATTTCGAAAGAGTGGCATCATTGTGTTTACCATATTATTATATAATTTCAGAACAATATTGTAATGATAAAAATTTTTGTAAAATTTAATTGTTTTAATTTCAGAATCATAATTATATAAATATATTAATTTCTGTTATTTAAAACTGGGTATTCAGCAACCATTTGAATATTTTAATAAAAAAATTAAATGGCTTTTTATATTTAATAAAATGTTAAATTTACCCTTGAAATTTTTAATCGGTCCTTTTTCAAAGCCAAGAAGTAGCCAGTAATAAGACCAATACAAAATGGACCTAAGTGGTCGAGTGGTTTGGTAAAAACGTTATTCCAAGCAATTGGGAAAGTTCTATAGGAAGAAAAAATATATCATTAGATAATAGAATCAATATTTTCATTCTTATTAACTAATATTATTTCAGTTTAAACAATGCAAAGTACCTTTTATCTAGCATATAAAATGCCAAACCTCCTGGTAGGTTGTTTAGAACAGTCATTATTGAAACAAAGATAACACCTGAGAGAATTAGAAGAATCATGAAAAAAATCCCAAAACGCATGGATCTGCAAAAGAGAATTATATACAATATAAATGTTTTTATAGTAGTGAGTGAAAATTTAAATTATTTTTACCTGTTTACATGCAATTTTAAAACACTGTTTGTAGATTTGAATACATTAAAATATATTACCTTTTTAAAATACCCATAGCAACAGCTCCAATTATTGTCAGCTGCATCAAAAGTGATAATATCCACGTATGATAAAGGCACTAAAATGAAATTTGTACTTAGTTTAGTGGAATTTCTTCTGTAATAAAAAAATGGAATATTTAAATGAGCAAAAATCAAGATAAAACATCTAAGTTTTAATTTATATATGTTTTGTGAACAATGTCTTGTGGTTGAAAATAATTTTTGCACAAGAAATGAAATCTATAAACTTTAAAAATAACATGGGAAATTTTTCAATACACTAATACTGAAAAGAAAAACCTCCTCTCTCTTATACATTTTTCCACACCTATATAAAAAGATAATGTTGCGTTTCAAATAGAATAATCGTTCCTAATAATGTTTACAAATTTAAAAACAATGGCATATTTCTTTGTAAGCCAGCGTTTCTCAAACTGTGAGACGCACCCCCAGCGGGACTTGATAACTCTACGAGGGATGCTCGAGCATATTGAAAAGTCAAAAATAAAGCATTTAAAAATTGAAAATTTACTGAAAGGAAGCAAAACAAAATATACATTCGGACACAATAAAAAATAAAATGCACATTTACACTGATATAATATATTTATAAATGTATCAGTACTGCACAATGTTTTTGCTAATTAATCTCACAATAGTAAGTTAAGAACAAGTTTAATAATAACTACGGATTTACATAGGCTTGCCATATACAAATTTTAATACTTATCTTGATAATTTGTACAGTTGATTAAGATCGTATTGTAGCTTTTAGGTAAAAAAAAGTGCATTTTTACATTTTTAAAAGTGCATTTAATACATTCTTATAGTGTGAAGAAGGCGCGATGAAAATTATGATTGAAAACTGGGTCTCAATCATTGAAAGTTTGAGAAGCACTGTTGTAAGCCATTTTTAATAAATTGTAATGAAGACTGTATACTGCAAAACCAAGTAATAAGGGTTAAAATTGAATTAGTTGTAAAATGATTAGAGATACAATGAATTCTATTCAAACTATAGTTACATCTCTTGCACCATTTTATTTTATGATTTATTCAAGTACAGGACCTAGTCATACCCTAAATGAAGTAATAATGATAAATTAATACGGAAGAAATAAAACTATAAAGGAAACCCCAACTATATATACATATATATATAATTACCGTAAAATCCGGTGTATAACCGCACCTATACTTTCATGCTGAATTTTTTAATTTTTAGGTATATTCGTCCCCCTTTTTACGAAGAAATCTAAAATATTAGTATACATTGCTTTTATGTTTTGAAGTCATTTATTCGAGGTATTATCCTAGACTTTTAAAAATATAGTATGCTTTTAGGACTACAACTTTTTTTAGTTTATAAGGCAAATCATTTCTTTTGATAAACAATATTTCGATACATGTTGAAGTAAAAAAATTATGCTCATATCTTTTGTTATTTTTGAAGTTATCGTTTTTATGCCTGGCGTATAAGGCGTACCCTTAAGTTCCTATCTTATCTTTTGTGTTAAAAGTATGCGCTATACGCCGGATTTATGTTTTCGGATTATCTTTTATTACTATAATAAAGGAAAAATTCAGTAACGAGCATGATTTCGTAGTAGGACATTAAATAAAAATGTGCAATTACCAAATAATTTAAAATATACTCCTTGCATTCACTTCATAATATTATTAAGCGAATATTTAAGCACACGCAGAAATTATTGGTAAATGCTACTGTAAGTTATGTTATGCCTCAAAATTGCAAAGTCCTCAGTCATAACTAAGATACCTTAATATATGTTATTTATTCTCTTTTTCAGTTTTTAGGTTAATATAATTATTATAAATTGTAACAATTTTTTTTAATTTCGTCGACTGATCAAAATCAATTGTTTTATTTTAATTGAATATCTACTTACTGTACAAGTAAAATGAAAGAAAAAAAAAGATTTTTAAAGCAAAGATCAAGTTAAGATTATCCAGTTGTTTATACATTAGAAGAAAAATGGAAAGTTTCAGAAAGATGCAATTACGTTTACTACTGAGCAGTTTAAGCTCAACAGAAATATCATAAAAAATGTTTAGAAACATAATTCCGAAGATAATTGTCAAAGTGAATACTTTACTATTGTGTTGATTCGTTGAAAAAACTGGGGACGTAAATGGAAAAATAATAAGAAAAAAAATAAAACTCAAATATATTCCTTTTAACAGAAGAGGAATTAAAAGATCAGCAATTTATGCCAATAAAAGCTACATCATTTCGAATTTTTTTTAAAAAAAGGAAAATCCATAAAACGAGTTTCAAGCATCATCAAATCCTTTCTTATGAGAAAAAAATAACGTATGTAAGGAAAGCAAAGCGTTTCACCAATCCTACCAGCACATTTAAAATGCAATAATGAAATTATTGAAAAATCCGCTAACTATATGAGCACTCTAAATAAAAATTAGGCATACTGTTTTAAACTTAATCTAATTTACTGATAATAAGTATTTCGTTGCTTCCTTTTAATGATATTACTATGGGAAAAATGAAGCTCATCAACTTTTACCATTATTACAGGACAAAGAGTATAAAAAATGGGAAATTTGAAAAAAAATATTTTTAAGGTATATTGCCAAGAAAAAATATTGTTCAAAAGAAGATGAGTAGCTGTATCTTTAACAGCAGATTTAACGTGTTCTAAATAGTTGAAATCATGCATGTAAAAGGGAAAGAAGTTCAAGATATATAATTACTTGTTACTGAAAATAATAACAATGAGTTAATCTTCGTGTATGGAATATATTAATTATTTAATTTTTCTCATTTTAAACTCTCTTTGTTGATCATGATTAAGAAAAGTTCCTGGTAGTCTTGATTGAATTTTAGAGATAAATAACACAAAATTATACATTTTGCTTTTCTCTTTTTTTTAGTTCAAAGTCTTTAACTTTTTCTAAACTAATAGGGCTTAAATATATAGAGTTTGTAATTGTAGTTATAGTTAGGGTTGATAATATTGTATTTATGGGAAGTCATTTGTACTAGTGAGGATATTGTTTCTTAACTAATTATAAGACAACCAACTATTTTGGGCAACTTTTTTTGTAAAAAATGGAAACAGAAAAAATTATTATTATTAAAAAGGGGGGAAAACTGGTGAAAATTTACAAAAAATTACATAAACCGGGCCCGATCTGTACAAAAAGTTTTTGAACAAATTCTCAATTTTTCAATTTTGATGTGTTCTTTTGTTATTCATGTTTTAAATGACCTTCAGAATAAGAGATGTTTTAATTTTTACAAAAATTAGAGCACTTTATCTTAATGATTATATGAAATTGCTTAAAAAACAGTGGTTGTATTCATATGACTGTAAATTTTGAAATAAAACAGTAATTGATAAATCTGAAGGTCAAAATACTTCTACAGTTACACAGAGCATACACAAAAAATTTTGGTTAATTATTTTCAGAATTTTTTCAGCAATCCCTGTTCCCGTTTGAGATTTTCGAAAAAAAAACACATTTCGAGTAAAACGAATTTTAAAATTTGACATCTTAAGTAAAATTATGGCATCTGCTTTTACTAAAACACTTATAGTTTTTGTTTACAGAATGGAAAATAAAAAACTTGGTATTCTTATTAAGCTAATAAGATGGTTTATAAATTTGTTGATTTTTGAAAAAAATCTGATTTTAGTGGGTAGTTAGATACTTTAAATCTATTTAAAATAATTAAAAATTTATCTTACTAAATCTTCTGAGTCCCAGAAGTTACTGATATAAAGAATATTTAAGAACCATCTTTGGTGGCAATTCTGCAGAATTGGACTCATGTAGGCATTCCAGAAAGGTCCAGAACCAACCAAAGGAAAGAGCAAAAATAGAGATATGCATAACAGTTGAGCGGCAGAGAGTCTGGAAAAAAGAATTGCAGGTACTGTATCAACAATGTATAAACAATCTTTAAGAATGACAATTTTGATTGACGTATTTAAAAATGCTATTCATACATGAATTTTGATTAATATTCTTATACGAGAAATTAGACTTTATTTATAATATTACAATTCTATAAAATTGAACATAAACATAAAATATTTCTGAATTTTTAAAAAAAGTCTAAGAAGTGAAATTTTTCTGTGAATTAAAATTTTAATGCATTAAAAACTTTTACGAATAATATTCTATTGTCTCTTATTCATAAAAACTATATCAGATTGAATTTAATAATGGTGAGCACAATCTGTAAAAAATATTATTATCGAAATAAATTGCTAATATTGAGACTATGTACATCTGTCAGAATTGGAACAGTTTTCAGAAAAGGCATCAAACATCATGTAATTGTTTTATATAACATTACGGATTATTACATTTTATTAGAAATTTTAAAAAGTCCAGATTTTTTTCTCTCTTTCAAATGGGGTTGCTGATTGATATTTAGCATTGCAGATTTAGTATATTCCTCAGCAGCGGTTTCCAATATTTAGTGTATCATCATGAAGATCATAGGTTCCTAACCTTTTCATAGGTGCCCCCTTTTCTAGTGAATATTTCGATACCGCCCCCTCCCACTCCAGAGAAATAAGAGCGTACATAATACATGTTGAAAACGAGAATTAAATTTAAAAAAATATTCTATTATTAAAAGAAATATTTTTTAAAACCCTCCATTTTTTTACTTGCAAATCTGAAATAGCTATTGCCACGAATATACAATTTTAAATACAAACAATCAACATAAGGTAATCAGTGTTAAAGTTTACTTTTGTTAGTGTTTAATCAGTGTGCTTTTTTAGTCTATATTTGGTTAATCTACCCATGCCCCTCCACATACCATCTCAACCTCCCAATTTAATCTGGGTTTTTTACTGCCACTCGAAAGCCTAAAACACCCACAAGGGGGCGTTATCACTCACTTTGAGAAACTATGATGTAGATGAATACCTATTGCCAAATTGTAATTTTGACGCCAAGTTTTATTCTCAGAGGTAAAACCAGAGGTAGACACCTCAGCTCTGATGATGTGAAACTACACAAGAAATTTATTTTGCCTATGACCATTCAAGTCAAAAAATCACTTTATGGATCTTTTTCATGCCGCATAATCAAACGACATGGAAGCTGTCAATTTTTTGTGCCATGAAAATCCACCGACTTGTGCCGAGATCGAATCCTCAAAATCGGGCGTGTAAGGCCAGCGCCAAAGCTACTACGCCACCCAGCTGTTTGGAAAAGTTTAAATAAGAGAATAGACAAGACGTTTGTGACGGGCTCACGCGTCTTTTCTTTAACATGTCCTTTGGGGCCAGAATTAATGGCAACTCTTTTCCAACCAAATCCAAAAATTGAAGTGTGAATGAAAGATGCTAATTAGGAAGCTTTTAAATATCAGAAGCTAGAGTAAGCGCGATGGCAATTAGAGGAATGTAAACAGTTCATGGTTCTAGATTGAAGAAGTTTTAGATAACGTTACTTGGCGAAGAATAGTAATTATACGTGATAGAGATCCATTGATCAAGGTGCATACCATTGCACTCGAGTTATTGTAAGACCTCATCTAGAATTGTTGTGATCGTTACTGAAACTACAGCAAGGTAGGATTGACTATTTAATATTAGGAACCATAATAGTATTGGAATCGTGTTTAGGCAAGTCAGTTATTGATAGTGGTTCAAGTTAGGTCAATTCGGTAATATATATATATATATATATATATATATATATGTGTGTTTTGCCACCGTAGATTCTCTCACATATATTATTATAATTTAATTTATTACAGAATTAAATTTAATATCTTAATAAAGTTATATTAAGATAATGTATACGTCTAGTTCTTACGTTAATCCTACACCTCTCTCTCTCTCTCTCTCTCTCTCTCTCTCTCTCTCTCTCTCTCTCTATATATATATATATATATATATATATATATATATATATATATATATATAGCTCACGCTGATACCCAAAGAGATAATCACCCCAGGGGGGATTATCACACGTTATTATTTTTGAAAAGATTTTTCATTAATTTCTGTTTCAAAATTATAAGAGCTGTAAGTCTCATTATATATTTAATCATTTCAAGATCCACACAATTTGCATGAATGCCAATAATGAGCTTTTACTCAAAAAATCTTTCTGAATAGTTATTTGAATTTTTTATGTGTCTTTCGGAGGTATTATGATTGCGTTTAAAAGTAATTTTGCTTGGACTTTTATTTATTTATGATAGTAAAATTGAAGTACAACAACAAGAAAACAAACAGAATACAGAGTCACATGAAAATAATTATAAACTTAATATAAAATTTAAATGAATTTCAATAATTTTTTTCACATTTAAAACACTATAAAACTATTTCTCTTACCTAAAATAGCGACGAATCAACAATTTAATTATGTCTAAGTTCACTCTGCACCCCTCTGGCACAAATCTCCATCTGTTGTATGTAATGGTGACCGCACTGCGAAAAATAAAATATTCAAGTTAATGTCACCAGCAATAAATAAAAGATTGCATACTAAATATTTTTTATATTATTTTGCTTAGTTTCATTGCAGTGGTGATATTGTGAAAATTATCTGCCGCACTATAACCCAATTTTGATGAATACAAAAAAAAAATCATCCGTAATTCTCATTCGTAGATACCATTATAAAAATTATCCGCAAAAATTACTCTTGTTCAAAGGTTTTAAAAATATGATAATTAAACAGAACTGTTGAACCTTTAGAGGTACAACACTACAATATAGCTAATAAACATTGAACTAACCCTTTCTTTATTAACAAGTTGACCAGTTTTTTTTACAATGGAAAGGAGGACGAAAAAAATTTAAGAAAAAGTTACAATGTAAACATATGTAACATTTTATTAATTCAAACAAAAATACGCTAATTACGCCTACATTCCTTTCAATTATTTACTTAAATTAATTAAATTTTATTATTTACTCATTGAATTATTTTTTTCTCACTTGTCCAAAATTATTACCAACTGAAAAAATCCTTTCAACTGCTGCATTAGCTCCTGGAAGCACAACGTAAATTCAACAAGAATAGCTAAATTTTCATATGGAATGTGTTCATTTTTGAAATGGTTAAGTATTTCCACCCATCTTTTATCAATATCAACTCTCTCATGTTGTGAGATTTTCCAGTTGTTTGAATTAATTACAATTTAAATATACATTCAGTTTTCTAATTTCTTCAAACAGACAAATGTCATCGATTTTATTAGCAGGCATCTCTTTCCATAAAACTCAACACATTTTTCTAAATCTGCCTGATTTACTTGTGAAGTCAGAAAACATCATTGAAAACAGTTATTTCCTGTGATATTTGTTTCAGAATATTCTTCGACATATTTAAAACATGTTTGGTTCATCTCTGGATACAGAGATTAACAGATCAGTTTTAAAATATTGGAAAGGACGACAAGTAGGAGGACACTTTTCGAGGAAGGACAGAATCTATAAAAGGAGAACTGTCCTCCCTGAAGGAGGACGGTCACCTTACCATTAAGTAAGCGAATGATAAAAATTCCAACATTTTATATTACACGATCAAATAAACACACAGGTTAAAAATTAGAATGCGGAGGAAGATTCTAAAACTTAAACACAACTTATGTCAATAATTGCATCAGTTACAATGGAACTTTTGGAAGTTTATTATAGATTTTCAAAATTTTTATTAAAAATAAAGTTATTAATATATTATTTATGTTTTATTTATAGGTCAAATAATGGGTTGAAAATGCTATGTAAACAAGATGGTACGACTGTTTTTGGCCAAAAGCATGCGAATAACTAGAAAGAAGTAGCAGAATTTGTTGGAGTGTATTCTCCCCCCACTGTTCTCCCAACGGGGAAAAATTTGAACACAATCAATCTCAAAAGACAAATTGTTCATTTATATTTACTAACGGTCACACTATTTAAAAATATTTTTGTTTGGATGGAATTGTAGTTTTCAATTATTCGAATAGCATTTTCGTCATTATTCAAGTTATATTTTTGTTATTATTCAAACTGTATTTTTTTATTAATAAGCTTGATATATTCATTTTGATTTTTTTTTCAATTATTACTATTTACAATCTCTATTTTATATGTATTTTGTGTAAAATATTTAGTTTTACTGTCATGTATTTTACCAACGCCATCTACTGTATTTATCTTTTGAGCGATGATAACAAGTTGTTTGCTTCGACTTATTTGTGTAATATAATCTGTGTGGAATGCTCAGTTCCTGTACTATTCCTTGTTAAAAGAGGATATCACCGCTCGAAGCTGCTGGCATTTGTCCATATCTTTTATATTCTAAATTAAAATTGCTAAGCTTTTAAAGCACAAGAGTCATATTTATTAATCCTGTGTGACGGACAATTTTCTTCCTTTTAATTCTTTTATACATACATATATATATATATATATATATATATATATATATATATATATATATATATATATATATATTGACCTTTTAGCATTTTATCAAACATTGAACTTCACTGTCACTGATGAGTACTTTTTATGTAGTTCAATACATTACAGCTTTTAATGCACGACTTTTACTTCTTCACTTCATTTTGTTTTTACACTTCATGCATTGCACATGCTTTCTGGTTTTATATTTATGAATAGTTGATGGTGAATTTTTGTTCGATAATCATTAATTGCTCGCATTGTATTCTTTCATAAATTCGATGGAAAATACATTTAACTCTGACACCTATCACCTGAATATATGTCACATCTTGATCAATAGATTTTCGCTTATGTACACTGCTTACGTTCGTTCAAATGTTGTTAATGTCAAAATAAAATATCTTAATGTCTTTACGGAAATTTTTTTTTAAAAAAAGCTTTCATGCATTTTTATTAAAATCTTTTATATATATAGCAGTGGCCTTCAAACTTTATCAACTCAAGGAACCCCTAGAACTTGAAGATATTTTCGTGGAACCCCATACCGTACACATATATATATATACTCTCTTTGGGAAGAACACATCTCAAAATAATATTTAAAGTAGATTAACACGTTATAGGCACTTTATGTAAATGCAATTAAAATAAAGTATTGCATTTTTATCATTAAAAACTTCTAATCTATTTTTTAAATATAATTTACTCATTAATAATATTAATTTGTGATTCAAATGTCACATATTCATGCATTATATATAGTAACTGGGATATATGCTTGTATTTTTTACTCAAACTGTCGAAATCTAATTCTACAGAGAATTACTGCATTCGCATTATATATTCTGAGTTTAATTTGTTTCTATTCTTTGTTTTTGTAACCACTCATGTTGAGAAATTTTTTTTACTTATACACATTGTTCTGAATGGCATTAAAATGTTTATGGCTGTGTGAGAAATGTGGAACCTAAAATTTAGGAGTTATTCTTGCTTAAATTTAGATTTTTAAATTCAAATCCGTTGATATATCGATAATTTGTCCCCACTCTTTTATTGTAGGTGTTTTTTTCCACAAATGCAAAAAGGGGCATTTTTCATTATAAAACTATTTAGTTTTGCAAGACATTGTTCTAACAAATATAAAATTATCTCCTGGAACCCGAAATAGTAAACAAAAGGAAATTCACACTCTAGTAGGAAGTATATATATAAAGGTAAAACGTGTAATATTCTTTTATTATATTATAATGGAAGTTTAAAAAGTGTTACAAAGTAAAGTTATTACATATAAATAAAATTTTCAGTTTTAATAAATAGAGGGGGAGAGGGATGCCTGCTTTAGATGCTTGCAACAATACAAACTTCATAGAAAACGTGTGAATCCATTTTGCATGCGTATTTTTTCTCAATTTTTTTTATTGCGACTCGTGGAGCCCCTGGGTATGTCTTGTGGAACTCCAGGGCTCAGTGCAACACAGTTTAAAGAACACTGATATATAGCAAAGGTATTGTATTTTAAGATACAATATGCTATTAAATATCATTCTTTGATGGATAATGGGCTAAAATTTAAAATGATATACATACGCTACGAAGACTAAAGAATCCAAAGTAACTGATCCATTTCCTACTCCAGAAAATGTAAAGCTGTCGAAAAATTTTATGAAATTTGCGGCTTTTGCTACGAAGAAAAAAATAAGACGTTATAATTTAGATATTTATAAATAATAGAAATATCAGAATTTTTTACAAACTTACGTTTTTAAATTTGTAAAAAAAAACATTATGATATTAGCATTAGTTGCTTTTATTTATAGATTTGAGCAAAATTTTTTTACACTGTATTCTTTAATTGCTAAATACTTTGTAACATATTTTACTTACTTTCCCAAACCCAATACAAGATATTACATTATACACAAAAAAAAAGAAAGTTGAAAAGCAAACAATACAGAAATTATATCAACTGAAAACATAAATAAAATTAATATTTATTAGAAAAGTGCTTTAAAAACTCAAAGTAATAGGTTAATAATAAAGTTAAACATCTCTCTTTTTCTAAGTAATTACCAAACAGCAAAATAATGATAATTTAGTATTAAATATATATGGCAGGTCAAAAAGAAATTAAATTCTGAAAATTTAAGCCTGAAACATGAGATCTATTAAAAAAACAAGAAAAAGTCAATAGACCAAAATGCGAAACTATTATCTTTTCTACAGGTGTCGCAGACTTAGGATTGTGATGTAGGGTTAAGTGTGATTTATAGCATCCCAACCTTTCCCTTTTAGCAGAAATTTTATACAAAAAAAAACACAAGCAAAAAAAGGAATGAACAAAAACCAATTTATTGACTATTAATGTAGCCTAAGATTTATGTGTTTTCTAACAGTATGCTACTAGATAAATATGAAAGATTTCAAAGCATACATATGTAAGTGTTAATTATAGAATAGAAAAAAAAACATTTAAAAAGAGCAATCAGAAATTCAATAAAACATACCTATAATCTTCAAAAAGTAAGATTAAAAAAAGGGAACAAATTAAGAAATGGAGGATGAATTGGAACTGGAAATTGAAATGACAATATCACAGGTTAGCCTCTATAGTAAGGGAACCATCTCTCTGCGTAAAAAGTCTAAAACTATTTTAAAGTATTCAAAGACAATTATTAAAAAGAGAGAAATACTGAAAAAATTGAAAAATACGTTAAGAAAAGTGTATAAAAATAAATTTATGAAAAAATATTTTTTACATTATTTTTTATAAATATATGCATACAGCAAGTTAGTTGAATATTTAAGTTCCAAATAATGATTGTATTTAAATAAATTTTACTTCTTGATGTGTATAATAAAAGTAAAAGCCAAAATTAATAATCAAATAAACAAGAATATATTAAAATTGATAAAATATATGAGCAGAAAAATACCTTTCAATCACTTTTAAAGAAATATGAAAATGTTTTCTTGATTTAACTGATATAATTTATAAAATAATAACATAAATTATAGAATTTATCACTTAAGGGCTTTCTGTATTAAAAATACCAACTGACTTCAAAATACTTATCACTTTATTAGTACAATTAACTTTTTCACTCACATAACGACCAGATAAATATTTTTACATATGAATGAAAAACATGAATTTTTTTTTGCTTTAAATGTGATACACAATATTTTCGTTTCCTTTTTGTGTGTCTTAAATTTACTTAGTTTAACCTTAAATATTTCCACAATAGAAACTTAAGCAGTAGTTGACTACAATATAAACTTACTGTATTTTTGGAAATGAAGTTTGTGAATATAACCATAGGTATGACTGTAAATTATCATGATAACTACAAAAAATCGCAAACCACACAAGCAACTCAAATTATCCGAATTTCTCTTTGTACTAAGAACTGTCACGGCGTTACCATAAAGGGAAAATTTCTGTACAATTTGACAAAAGTAACCTGCAAAAAATATTTATTAGATAATTTAGATACATACAATAATAGTGGTGAGAAATTTCATTAGTTACATTATTAGTTATTAAAAGTATGAATTATTTAAAAGATCAAAAGCGAAAAAATGAAATTTACTAATAATGTCTTAAAAATACGAATTATTTGGTACAAAATGAAAGATAATTAAACGTATTGGGTTTAAGGTTCCACTACGCTCGTAACCGTGATGGGCCATTCTATGTTCATTTTTTGTCAAAATATTGTACTTAAATAATTTTTTATTGTAATACTATTCTTAAAACATTTTGATATAGATTGTTTAATCTAAGTGACACTAAATATCATAAATATTATTGATTTATACGCTTTTGCAAAATCACGGTTCCGAACGTACTGGGATACCTTAAATCTTATGCTTTTGTTTATCAGGAAATAAACAGTAAATATGAATACTCTCTCTCTCTGTAAATGTAAAGCATATGCGTACACAAAGTTACTCACATGCTGTTCTTTTCCTTTCTTAAATATCTGAATTGTAATTATAAACCTATGAGCATAAATCATAAATAAAATACAAACAAAATTACTCACTTGGTGTTTCTCTTTTTAAGTCCTGTGGATCAGTTTTTAGACGATGAAATGCATCCATAATCGTTCCCAAAATCAAACAACAAACAACAATTGCTAATATTATCCTATGGAAAATTTAATTCAAGCTTTAAAAATATGGACTTTCTTCTTTAGGCATTGCATTAAAAATATACTTATTCAACTAAACTATTAATATTGGAATTCTTCAAAAAAATATGTCAATATTTATTTGATGCGATTGGTGCTCCAAATTTATAGTTGATTTAGTTGATTCACAATTTATGTTTATGATTATCATTAAAATTTTTTGATTACTTAAAAGTAATAGAAATTTTATTTATTTTTTAGTGAGCGAAAAATAAAATTAAACATAATTATTAATTAAACATAATTAATACTACTTAAACTAATTACAGAAAGTTGCACAACAATTTGCTTTTTCAATAAATAAATTCAACAAAATCTTGTATCTTATAATTAAGATAGCTTAAAAAAGCCGTATTCTTGAATAGATGTGAAATCTTTTACAGCTAATAAGGAACTTTACTTTTGAACTTCATATTTTACCCAAATAATAATTGTAATTTAAAATGGTATAGTTTTTTTTCTGTTTTTTTTCTCCTCAATAAAAAACAGCAATGAGTTTCAAAATAAAATGCCAAAAAAAAAAGGTGTCTATTCTTTATCTTAAATTTCATTCTCAACTCATTTTAAGTATAATTATCAGAAAACTTTACTTTTGATCACTGATATGAAATAAAAGTTTTTTAAATGTAAGATTAATTTATTTTTTAAAATTTTTAGCAGATACATTTTGTAAAACAAAAATTATGAAAAATTTAAATCATGGAAAATATTATCTATTATTGAAGTTAACTTTTAACGACCACAGCTCAACATTTCATTAGCGTTTCAAAATACAACAGTTTAAAAAAGGAAATTTTTATACAAATTTTAACAAATGCTATTTAAACTATAATTCACAATTTAGAATTTAGCGAATATTGTTATTTAAATAGCAAACATTTCTTTAATTTCTTATAAACTGAGAAGATCATAAACTGCATGTTAAAAAAATAATTACTTACAACAAAACTATTTGATGCGTTGAAACTAGGCTTTCACCTTTGATTTCACAATAGGGTACGTTTACTCTCCCGATGTGTTTTCGGAGCGATTCTGTTTGATAAAAATACCATTAAACTAAACAATTTTATTTTGATAAAAAACTGATTTTAATCACAATTGTAAAATGTATGTAAAGTATTCTTTTTCTATTGGTAGTAACTATTGGTCAATGGTAGAAAAATTGAAAATGAAGTAAGAACTATTATACAAGTTAAAAATTAGTATTAAATTTAAAAAAAATGTTTAACAGTGTGAAATTAAAAAAAAACATACATTCAGTCAAATAACAAAATACATCTGCTGCCTTTTATCAAATTAAGGCTATTGTAAAGTGATTGAACGTTTTTTGAAGGAAAAGAAAAAGAGCAAAAAGTATCATTATAAAGTACACTGATTTAAATTCGAATTTTGAAAATTATTCATCACTTTGAAATTAGATATGATATAAAAATATAACTTAATTGTTGAGACTTTTATATAAAAATAAACAAGCAAATTAATTCTATTTAAGTGCAAACTTTTTCATATGATAAAGCTTAAAAAATTATTTTGAAATAAATACGAATAACAATTATTTTCAAAGCTTTACCTGAATTCATGATGTTTTTGATGTCTTCCCTTGAACACTTTGAAGGAACACACAAACCAATCTTCATTGTATTATTAGTTAAATGTTTGTATCTTACAAACATGTTGAGAAACTGAAATATAAAAATAATCAGAATAGTATTAAGAAATCTATATTAAGTTGATCTACTGCTGAAAAAAATTGCAATATAACCAGAATTGTCTCAAGTCATTTATATATCATACATACTAAGTAATACTACTCAATTTAAACAGAAATATATTCATTAGACTTCCAATCATTAATGGGCGAAACGACATCCTTACGAATTTCGGACAAAATGCAAATGAAACGAAATCTTTATTTAATGTATTACGTGCTGTATATATATTGGGTTCAGAATTAATTTAAATAGTTAATTTACTAAGAGTTTTTAACTTGTAGCAATTAATTTTCATCGATTACATTATTTTTAATTCTTAAGAGATATTTTTTAGAACAAATTATTAAAAATGTTCAACGTTAGAATATTTTGAGAATTTGGGACTTTCTTGAAAAAAAAAGTTGGTACATATAAGCAATGTAAGTGAAGTGAGTAAAGTACACCGTGAAACGAATTGTTGGATGTTTATATTTAGTGGATATTTGATATTATTATGAAATATTCTTGATATAATTTAAATCATTAATAAAATGTCTTGTAATTAAAAAATACCTAATGATTTTTTTTAATATATGACAGTTGTGGTGTTATTTATATAACAAAATATACTAATTCAAAAAATATTCTCTTTTAAAAAATGCGGTCTTCAAGAAAATAATTAAGAGTAAATAAAAACAAATTTAATTGTGAGAGGAATATTTTGCATTCATTAGAAATGTATATTTCCAAAAAGAAATATCATTTTTATGAGAATGTAAAATTCTATAAGGTACACACACAATGAATTATATAAATTGAGATCTTAGCTAGACCATGCAAATTCTGAATAGCCTGAATTTTGTTTCAAGGTATTTTGTTTTTAATTTATTAGTAAGATGGCAGAAAATAAATAAGTAAAATAAAAAAAGAATTTTGCGACTTAATTTGAATTTTAGTGAAAACACATGTTTGATTTCTAGAAGTTTTTCAAAAATAAGGGAAAACTTTCTCTTTTTCACTTTTAGTACTATTTTTACATGCAAGTTAAAATTTTTTTAAAAAAAAAAATTATGGCAATTAACAGTCAGACAAATATACTCAGGCTGTCTATACCTTACATTTTCGGCATAAAAGAATACATTCCGTACATTCGGCATAAAAGAGAGAAGTAGTATTTGAGAAAACCAAATAAATTGCGTAATTTATTTTAAATTAGTACAAGAACCCATGGTTATTAAGTGTTATCTTTTTTGTACAAACGTAATACCTTGGCCCTATTTTCATTTGATCAAGAATTGACAATACGTGAAATTTCAGGCCATCTCGCTAGAAAATAAACAACACATTAAAATGCCCAAAATAAAAATGAGATAGAATATAAGGTCTTATAAGAATTCGTCAAAATTCCCTCTTTTCTGTATATAAAGATAATCTTAGTTGAGGAGTACACCATATTCATTAATACGCTTATATTTAACCTTAAACAAATAATTTTATTCCTTTCTGCAATTGAAAAATAAATAATAAATAATAAAAAATAAAAAAGGCTTACTGTTTTCGTTTTGGCGATAGGTATATCTGTGTTACCACTTTCATATTCTGCGATTGCTTTGTTGATGATATCTGGCCTATTTAATTCCATCAAACAGTACTTTCCAGTGAAAATAGTTTCTTCTGGAGTTTTGGGAATTTGGTCCTTTTTTCCGACAGCTATATCTAAGCATTCATCATAGTCCCCTATGGCCATTGAAGTACCTTCTAAAATTCCTGGTGGAATTTTACCCGATGCATCGATCACTGGAAATTGAAAACATAGAACATTAAAAAAAACACGAATGAAATGTCTGAAAATAGACTGATAGTGCAATACTATCATATAAAAAATACATTTATCTATTTGAACTTGAGTAAATCAACATTAAAGTGTAGTTAATTGTGCGTTTAAATATTGTATATTGCCTTTTGCTGTGGAATTTAATACTTCATAGAATGTCCCCCCCCCTTAATATATGAACACGCAGCTATGCGTTCATAATCAATTGAAGCTGATGCACAATTTTGTGAACTCTATACATTCAAACTTTAAAATTAAATTTTTCAATCGTTCATCTTTTAAAATTTCGGATTCCTCATTTGAACAAAGTGCAAGCTCTAATAATGCCTTCGAATTAAATAGTTTGAAACATTTCGTCTATGAAACTTATCTGGTATTTCAATATAAAAAAATTAAAACTTTAGATATATACATTTTTTATCACAATGTAGTCAAAATATATATTGTAGTTTAATTATTTTAAACTGTAATGATTGTAACTTTTTAGAGCAACAATTTTTTTTAACTTTAAAGATATAGTAGAAGCAAAGTAAAATTAAATTAAATGTAATCTTCCAAAAAATTAAGCTTCTAATTACACAATAATATTGCTAGTTAGTATAATTTAAGTTTAGAAACAAAAGTAAAAATAAATAAGACTAAAAAAATTTTTTTGGAAAGCTTTTAAAATTTGAGGAGTTACTAAATAAGTGTTTTAAGACATGAAAATTTAAGAGCAATTGCTATGTTACTAAATAAGAGTTTTTAGACATGAAAATGTAATAAAGATTGCTATGAGAACGTAAATTTAAACGAAAATTAAATAACTAAAATTTGTAATTATTTTTAGAAGATAGCATTATTTTAATCAAAGAATTTTTTTGAAAGAAAAAAATTAATTGAGAGTTACATTTTTAATTTTTTTTAAGAAGTTTTTGTTATGTGATTTGTTGAAGTTAGTAAAGTATCTGGTGCATATCAAGAAAATTTGTTGCAATTGTGGTATATCTTTTAGCCAGTAGATGGCAGCACTACCGTTAATAAATCAAAGGCCAATCACTGGCTGGGTGGTGAATGAACTTGAACAAGGATTTTCTCTCCGAAATGAATTACAACACACACACTCTGAATTACAGCACACATAGACACATTTAAAAACTGAAAACTTAAGGAATGGCGAATGTTTTAAGATATATTTTAGTGTTTTTCCTATGATTTTTATCATATAAGTAGATAAATTGAAAATGAAGGTTAAAGATAATTTGCTCATCAGCAAGCTACCAAGCAGTTTCAATCATTATAATATTCTTTTACATAATAAATTGAAGTAGTGGGACTATAGTTAAAACATCCGTCATATTTGTTAAATTTCAATCATAATTTTCTCAATACTAATATTCAAATTATTCATTAAATATTTCATTTGCCGAAAGAGGTCAGCACTAGCGTTTCACTAAAATTCAATCTGGAAGAATGAAAATAAATTGAATAATTTAAGACTTGTTGGCATTTGTAAGTCAAACATACATTAATCGCTTAGAAATTAGAAAATGACAGACTTTGAGAAAGGATAATGGAAACAAAAATTTATTGTTTTATTCCGGATGATTTTGCAAGCTTGTAGACGTCAAGGTAATAAAACGTAATTTTAATTTAAGATATAATTTTTTAATATGTTCACAGTGAAAACACACACACACACATATATGCGAATAAATATCAAACAAAATACCGTGAAGAACAATATTTTTAATTTTGTTTTAGTGTACAAAAAATATTATTTTTGTTTGAAAAATATTTTTGAATATTTATGCGAACATAAAATTCATACCTATCTCGACAGGTTGAATTTAATAATATTTACTAATAACCACCGTTCTTTGTATCTATATATAAAAGTGTATTTTTTACACACAAATTTCATAAAGATGCAGATCAACAAATTTAACTTTATTAATATATTTGAATCTGCATTTAGAAAAAAAGGCAATTTACTCCAATTGAAGCAATGTCAAAATGTATGTTTTAATATTATTAATCATTTCAGAATTCTTTAAATATTAGAGATTAAAATAACATTTCTGATTTGTTTTATTTTGAACCTTTTGACAATTTTTTTAATAAAGAAATATTGTTGAAAAATGATAGGCTTGTATTTGTCCCTTAAAAGGTGAATAATAAAATTTAAAGAAGATTTTCACTAGCATGTCAACGATTATTAATTTTTCTTTTAAAAAAATATCTGATTTATGATGAAAAGTAGCTAAAGCTAATGAAATTATAATATGCACAGTAAAATTACCTAAATAAGTATACTATATTGAGAGATAGATTACTGCAGGGGGTTCACCCATGTGATGGCCTATTTTTTAAGCCTTTTTAGGTGATTTTTTTAACGACCACTAAAATGATAGAATTTTATGTTTTTTTTTATCATTTATTTATATGCATCTTAAGAGTATGTATGTAAATTTTTAGCGAAAAATATCCAATATAACGTGAATTATAGTGCTCTGAACACACTCGCCTCGAAAAAAGGGACACTCATTTATTTCCTCCACGATTCCAGCTGATTAGCTTATTTGAAATAAAAAAAATTAACGGTGTTTTAATCTATAAGCTTAAATGTACCGAAAGAACTATAATTAATTGAAAATATCAAAAATTGGATTTTTGGTAAACCTCTGAAGAGAAAGTTTCGAATGTCACGGTTTTCTTTGTTATGTTTTTGTTATAAAAAATAGAAATATTTTGAATTTTTTGGAATGATCGTAGTTCACACGTTTGGTGCGTATATTTGTGCTGAGTCTACGCTATAAATTTATACTCATTCGGTCAAACCATTCTTTATATATGATAGGGGAATTTTGAAAAACACAGTTTTAAGAAAAGAGCGTTTAACGTTTCAAGTTCGATTAAAACAATGTAAATCTTAACTTAGCGCACCGAACAGCTGCTCTTCTAACACCTTCTTCTTTGTAACGACTTCAAGTTTTAAAAAAGTAATTTTACTACCGTATTCTAGACATGTCAAGGAAGTAATTGATGAAATTTTTTTTTTTTTTGTATTTTTGAACCCATTACATGGGTAAAGCCTCTTAAAGAAATGTACATACAAAACATAATAATGTGCCTAACTGCGTTAACTGAACTATATTTGATGTGCGAAAATTCTAGAAAAATTATTATCAACATTGATTTATGCTTTTTTTTATTTAATAATTTAGCTAATTTTTTAAACATGAAAAGAAGCTTGAACTTCTGAAATAAAATTATCTGGAAAAAAACCCCCAAGTCTCTAACAAATTTAACTAAGTTTGTGGAAGTTCTTTTCATCTCGCTAATTTTCTAACAACAACAAAAGAAAAGATGATGCAGTACTTAAAAGCAATGGAATAATAATTTTAAAGTAAAAATATCCTTTTTTAAAGTAAATGCGCATGAGTTAAAACGAATTTCAATTTTTACTTAATGCTTTGTTATTTAGGGCAAGGACTTAGTCTTTGAAATTTCAAGGATAGCATTACAGAGTATATTTGAAAGCGATCTTTTAACGAGTTTTGCTTTCAAGTTTTACTAGTTCCTAGTAGATTTAAAAGAAATATTAGGCGTATAGAAATGCATATCGTAACAGAAGTAGGAAGTGTATTTGTGTTCTTTTTTTTTTAAAGTGATTTCAAAAGAGACATCAAGTATATATTTGTGAAGATATACAAAATGGGTTGTTACATTTTTGTTTGAATAATTTTTAAAATCATAAAATATGAACAAAATTGGGGTTATGTTTTCCTATAACATGAAAAGGAATTAATAAAAACAACTTTAAAAAAAAAATTCATATTTTACATTCAAATTAAAGCATCATTAATATGCTTATATTTCGCCATAATTATGCAAAATTATAGTTTTGTAGAATTAATTTTTCTTTTTCTAAGAAGTGTTTTCGATAAAGTTTTGCGGCATATGTAAATTTCATAATTGTTTAAAATATATATTTTTAATTTTAATACTATTGTTAGGATTCGATTGCATAAAGCAAATTCATTATCTAATTTTAGAATAATGTATTTTTCTTTGATTATTTGAATTATTTTGAACAAAATTATTTTAATGTTCAGTTTTCTTTTTTTACTGAAAACCTAATTAAAATAGCAGAGATTATATTTTAAAATTTGCTTCTAACAATTTTATGAAAAAAAATTAGATTTTAAGAACTAGTAACTATTTAAAAACTGTCAATAGGTATCAATGAATAGAAATCTATTATATATATTAAATTCTAAATGATCCAGAGCCTTCCCTCTCACAAATACTATATATATAGAGAGAGAGAGAGAGAAAGACAAGGAAAGAGAGAGAGAGAAGTGTCTTAATTTTTACATTATACTTCAAAACAAAAATGCTTTAGTTCTTATGCTTATAAATTATATTTTAATTATTGATATAAAAATGAATACAAAGAAAAAATCATTGACCATTTTTTAAAAATTTTTACATAAAATTTTTCAAATAACCATTCACACGCACGCACGTACAAAAACTATTGAACTGATGAACGTTTTTCAGAAATGAATGGATTTTCAAATAGAAAAACAATTAGCCGGGAAATGTTTTACTTTAGGAGAGCATTTAAAGAATATGAATTAGATATAATGAATTTTTTAATGAAGTAATTAAGATTCAAACAATGTGACAACTGAATACTAAAATTAATTTGGTTATTTATAAAAGTTCGCAAAGAAGATGAATTTCTTTGGGGCATAAATGAAAGATTAAATATCCGTATTCCTCCTTGAAAGTAATTATTCAACCCCTTCCAGGCTCTTTTTATTTCTGGATTATAGATTAAAAGATGTCAGTTTTTTGGTTATTTTATCATACATATCTTTTTAACATTATACAACGTTCCCGTACAAAATTTTCTAAAAATTAATGTAAACAAATCTATTTAAATAAATGAGTAATTTACCTGTGTAAAATTGGTTTTTTGTATGGCAGAAATCATTAAACTTTGGAGTCAATTCACACGCACTAACTATTATAAATATAAAGCTTAGAATACCTAGCGTTTCTCTTAAATTACAAATTTTATTTACATCTCTTGCATTTACATAAATGATTATGAAACTCTTAATCAAAATTTGATCATGTATTATAAATTCGAAAAAAAGATACTGCACATAATCCAATATCGCAATCTGGACAGTAGAATCTTGTTTCTATTCTTCCCTTTTTCCTTATAGTGCAGGGGTGGCTAACCAATGACACGCGTAGCACTGATGGCACGTGACACAATATTTCGGGCACGCCACCGATCAAAACGGTTTGCATTTTAATTCAAATTAACGAAGTTCACATTTAAGTATTACGATCAAACGCGAGTGATTGGTTCGCGGTATGGCAAAGAAAGCATACTCGTTTGTTATTGGCTTATCTTATTTACGTCGTGCACTGCAGTTGCTAATGTTGCGAAGTTTGTCTAAGCACAGCATAGTCAACTTCATTGGCACTACCGTATTTTAAAGTTTATTTGTGTTATATTTACGATTTCTAACCGTTATTTAACTTTGCTAGTTCAGCAAAAAAACCATAAGTGCAAAATAGTTCATGTAACAGAGAGTTTCAAACGTGGTGGATCGAGAAATATGGCATGTTTAGTTAAGACGACAAAGCGATGCGTGTTTGATGTTCTGAAAACGTTTCATGCAGAACATCGTCTATAAAATGGATTCCAGACACATTTAACTGTTCGAAGAAGCTGGCTCGTGGTATTTTAACAATATTTTCATTTGGCTCTGCGTGCGAGTCATTATTTTCAGACACGAATAACATTAAAGACTCGTTTAGAAACCGTTTGGCAGATGATTCCAATTCAGCATGAATTCTTTTGAAAGTAACATCTTACAACCCTACTATGATATTTATCATCTCATCTGCAACAACAGAGGTCACACTAATGTTACTTTATAATTTGAATTACACCTACAACTAAAACATTTACTACTATACAGTGCAAAAAGGAAACTTCTTCGAAGTAAATAGAGTTGTGTTAGTATTTAGTTTTATTATTTTTCCAATAATCACAAGTCAAAATTATTTGACGGCACGTCTATACCTCATTCAACTCTTCTTCAGACAAAAATGGCACGATGACCCATAAAGGTTCACCACCCCTGCTATAGTGTCTCTCTTTGAGCAGCAAATAATACACTGTAGTGTTGGATTAGTTTTTTCTCTCTGGAGAATGTAGTCAACAAAGTGTCTTTCAGAAAAGCCTGAAGGGGGAGGGGGGTGTTCAGCAAAAGAATTGTCCTCTTTTTGTAGAAAATTCCACCAAATCGTACTTTTCAATTATTAGAAACTATGAAAGGCACATTTGAAATAATTCGGGAAAGGGCGATTACACAGTGTGAATTTTCACAATGCCCGAGCTACATGCGGGATGAGCCAGGAGGGTACGTTTCACCCAGTGGCACACACAGGAATTTTTCAAGGGGGGTCCGGGGTCGAAAGTTCACCATTCTTATATCATGCTCCGTTTGATTTTGTCGATTTTCGGGAACAAAACACAGTAAAAAACTAGTTTTTGAATAAATAATTAGCATTAATTAATAAAATTAATCATTAATAGCAAGTAATTAATTAATTTTACGAACAATATACTTAGAATTATAATCAATCGGAAAAAAAATCAAGGGCTTTAGGGGTTCGGATCTCCAGGGAACCCCCTTGTGTGCGCCACTGGTTTCACCTGTTCGAACTCTGCAAGGAAAAGCCGGGAAGGGGTTCATAAGGATTCTTCATTAGCAATAAATCAAATAAATATTGAAATTTTCTTGAAAAAGTTTAATTATGAAATTATTAATTAAAATTAAATGAAATTATTTTCAACCCATATGAAAACTCATTCAGTAGCATATAGTTCTAAATTTGAACTGCAACACTTTTTAGCACAGCCTTTTGACGGTTTCAGTTACATATTCTATGGTTTTGGCATTAATATTTATATTTTAATTTTCTTATACTTCACAATAGTTATTTGTAATCAGTCGTTACTAACGATTAAAAAAAAATAGTATTAAATTTCAAATGAAGACGGGATTATCGCATTTCCATATGAAGTCATAAGTTAAAAATATTGCCAATTATGAATATAATTTTAATGCAATTACGGTATCAATATTAATTGAATATTAAAACACACACATTTGCATCATGTTATTTTGCACAAGATTCTTCAAATAAATTGAATTTTAAATGTAAATCAAATTTTAAAAGTGAGAATTCTTACTTCCCAGTGCGAATGTGTTATAATTTAATAAATATTAAAAAAATTGTGCCTCTTTATTTAATCATCTTTGCACTACAATAAAATAACATTTCGATTTTAAGTAGAAATACTGAATGCATGAAACACTAAAATTTAATACAAAAAACTGTATTATCTTACATTAAATAATACATTTGATTTTTGATTAACAATAACACTCTAAAGCAGCGATACTCAACGTGCGACCCGCGGGTTACATCTGGTCCGGACACATGACCCGTTGCACTAACAAATTCAATTATTTAAGAACACCGTATTAAAAATTTAGTAAGAAATTATATCAATCAAGCAATGGCATATTTCAATTTTACTATCAATGACGCGTGCGAGATAACTTTTTTTTCTTTTTTTAAATATAACGGTGTAACGTCACGTCTCGAAACAACAACAACATCTGGTGTCGGTTTCTTTGTAGACCGACGCCCACACGTGCAATTTCCCATCCAGCGCAACCCCTGTTTGACCCCGAGGAATCTAGCGACCCGACCGGAAGATGAGAGAGAGAGATGCTTTTGAACTTGCACGGGAGCGGTAACCAACGAAACCTCCTCTCACAAAATAGTGGACTCTAACAATCTAACTAATTTTAATAACTTTAATGTATCATTTTGTAAATAATTTTCAATAGTTGTGACGTAATAAATTCCATATTTTAATTCACCAAGAATACGCTACCGTTATTCTTTCAAACGTTACAGCTTAGAGTTTTGGTGGCAGCGCTTTGGGATAAAAAGTTAGCATTCAGGACCCGTGAGAGGAGGAAAATTTTGGATTTTTACGGACGGACCGCAACGCAGGGAGAAAAAGAGATCTTCGGAAGCCGTGCTGCAAGTAAATTCAGCTTCGGAGAAAAAGAGCGTCCTGCTCAAAAAGATCAAACTGATCTATAGTGTTAACGGCTAGTGTCGAAGGAAAGCGATTTTCGGAAGCCGTGCTGCAAGTAAATTCAGCTTCGGAGAAAGGGAGCGTCCTGCTCAAAGATCAAACTGATCTATAGTGTTAACGGCGAGAGTGTCCGAAGGAAAGCGATTTTCGGAAGCCGTGCTGCAAGTAAATTCAGCTTCGGAGAAAGGGAGCGTCCTGCTCATAGAAGATCAAACTGATCTACATCTACAGTGTTAACGGCGAGAGTGTCGAAGGAAAAGCGGTTTTCGGAAGCCGTACCACTAGTGCACATAATTTGCTTCTGACAGCAAGCTGAGTACTTCAAATGGGTGAGTACTGTTATATTTTTGAGTTGCAAACTGCATATTGTATTAGGAATTTTGGTTAAAGTGTTCTTTAGAAATTTTGAAATACTTAGTGTTTTTCTTGCATGGGAACAGTGTTATTTTGTTTCTAGAGAATTGTAATTGTATTTCAAGCATTGTGTGCAATTTTAGCTTAAGATTTATTGTGTTTTAAGTCTCTTGAATGATTTTGATTATTTTTAGTGTTAAGTTTTTCTTTGTGTATTTCTGTGTATGCATGGGACCAGTGTTATTGTATTAATAGAGAATAGTAACAATAGTGCAAAATTTAGCGTGACATTTATTTGATATTGTTTAAAAAATGGCTTTCCTTGGTAAAGGGAAAAGCAAGACATGTTGCAACTTGCTGAGGAATTAGGAATAAATGCCACTTTAAATATGACTGTCCCTAGCATAAAAATTGCAATCACTAACAGTGAAGGTTATGAAGAGGAATTTGTTAAAAATCTGTATGAGACTATCATTGCAAACGGAAAAAGATTGGAAGAGTTAGAAAGGGCTGAAAAAAAATGAGATTAGAGGAGTCAGAAAGGGTTGAAAAAATGAGATTAGAGGAGTTAGAAAGGGCTGAAAAAATGAGATTAGAGGAGTTAGAAAGGGCTGAAAAAAAATGAGATTAGAGGAGTTAGAAAGGGCTGAAAAAATGAGATTAGAGGAGTTAGAAAGGGCTGAAAAAAAATGAGATTGGAGGAGTTAGTAAAGGAGCAGGCATTAAAAAGAAAAGAATTACAGCTGAAATTTGATTTAGAAAGGTTTAAAAATAGAATCCGGATTTAGGGTAAACGATGAATCAAACGATTCTACAAATGCATGTTCTGTAACCTCTAATTTAAACTTAAAAAATTGATCCCAAATTTCGATCCTAAGCAGTCAGATATTAGTTTATATATAGTGATCTTTGAACGCCAGGCTAAAAGGGCGTCAATAGAAAAGAAAGAGTGGGTGGGGCAATTATTGGGTTTGTTACCCCTAGAGATCGTGCAATTTATTGCTCGCGAACCGGAGGAACAAGCCGAAAATTACGATTATGTAAAGAAATTATTACTTAAAGATTCAAGTTAAGTCCGGAGGTCTTTCGGCAAAAATTTGTCAACACCAGAAAAAATCCGATAGCACCTGGAAGGATTTCACTTTTGAAATTACGAATTATCTAGATGAGTGGCTGATTGGCTTAGAAATAAATACCTTTCAAGATCTTAAAGATCTAATGGTGGTAGATCAATTAAAAAAACGCGCCAATGCTAGTATGAAAGATCATTTTTAGATAATTGGGCAAACCTTAAATCAGCTACTCAAATAGCAGAACTCTTTGATAATTATGAGGACGTCCGAAAGGTAAATTCGAAACCCATGGATAGGTGGGGCAGAAATGATAAAATTTTGACATACTCAGGGATCAAGGAAAAAGAAAATAGATTTGGGAAAACTTCCCCCAGATTAGGAGCTTCTGTTCCGGAGAGTACTAGAGAGAGAACTTTTGAAAAACGCGTGATACAAAGATGTTATCATTGCAATATGCCTGGACATATAAAAGCCGGTTGCCCTAAATTAATAAAAAACAAAACGACGGAAACTCTCAATAATATTGAAGGAAATGAAAACCCGGATTTTCTTAATTCATATACAACAAAGGGCTCTGTGAATGGTCACGAGATAGACATTCTTAGAGATACGGAGCGACAATAGATTTAGTATGTGCAAAATACATAAATCCTTCTTCTTTCTCTGGTGAAAATGTTTGGGTAAAACAACCGTTAAGCCCAGAATTAGTTTGTTTACCTTTGGCGGTCGTGGAAATTTCCGGAAATTTTGGAACGGTGCAGACTAAGGCAGCGGTTTGTGGAAATCACTTAAATCAACACGGTCGATATTTGCTTGGAAATAAAACGGCCGAGCTAATAAAAGGAAATTTAGGCTATAATTTCCTGCCAGTCGAAATATTGAATGCTGTCCAAACAAGGTCTCAAGTCAAAGCGGCTAGAGAAGAAAGGGAATAGATAGTGGTGATGCTAAAAAAAGGGGAAGATGAGGTTATAATTGTTTCTTCGGATGCAGAGGACGAAATTTTAATACCTGCACTCCAGGAATATGTTCCAGAATTAGCGCTGCTAAGGGTTACGCGAGAAAATTTAATCAATGCTCAAAAAAATAGCGAGGAGATTAAACCCTTATACGAACAGGCAGCCAGTCAAGTGCAGGTTACCAATCAGGTTTATTCGCTAGAGAAGGAATTATTGGTCAAAAATCGTGAAGATAAGTTAGGTAACGTGGTGAAGTCAATTCTTTTTAGCATTACGAACTGTATCGCACGAAAGTACAGGGTATACACCGTCAGAGTTGGTGTATGGGAAAAATTTGCGAACCCCAGAGACGTTGGTAATGGAACATTGGATGGAACCGGAAGAAGAGGGTGATCTCGTCACTGAATATATGTTTAAGTTAATAAATAGATTAAAAAGGTGTCAAGAAGTAGCTATAAATAAATGGAGGAAATGCAAGTTAAGCGGAAAACTTGGTATGACAAAAACGCAGTAAAACGTGAATTTAAGGATGGAGATTTAGTCCTAGTGTTAGCTACATCCAGAGCAAATAAATTAGCAGTGCAGTGGATAGGTCCTGGGACAATTTTAAATAAAATTTCGGAAACGAACTATTTAGTCGAAATCCCCGGCAGACGCGAAACATCTCAAATCTATCATATAAATATGCTAAAACCATATTACAAAAGGCCAGAACACGTTAACGTAATTATTAATGATGAAACAAAACTCTCTCGCAGACCAGGAGTTAGAAATCCCATACTTAGAAAACAATTCTCTCATTTATGATTTCGAGGACGTAATCCAGGCTAGCGAGTTGAACAAACACCTTCACGACAAACAAATGGATCGACTGCGCGAATTATTAAATAAATACTCTAAATGTTTTTCAAACAATCCCGGTTTAACTAATCTGGTTGAACACGAAATCCAGTTAGTTAGCGATCAACCAGTTAGGACGAAGCCCTATCGAATGTCGCACCGACAAAATGAAATCTTAAAAAACGAAATTAACCGAATGTTAAAATTAGAATCATTGAGGTAGGAGAATCGGATTACATGTCTCCCTATGATTTTAGTTGAGATAGCTGGGAAAGAACCTCGTCCATGTATAGATTACAGGAAATTAAACGGGATCATTAGAACGGAATATTTTCCTCTTCCGAATATCGAAGAACGCGTAGAAAAAGTATCGGCGGCTAAATTTATTACCGTCTTTGACTTATCTAAAGGATATTGGCAAATACCTTTGAGTAAAACAGCACAGCGATACGCAGCCTTCTGTACTAGCTTTGGTACATACCGACCCCTAAGGATGAGTTTCGGATTAAAGAATGCTCCATATTTCTTTAGTAAACTCATGGCTGAATTACTTAACGGACTAGAGGATTTCGTTGTCCCGTATCTAGACGATATTGCAATTTTCTCAGATACTTGGGAGTCGCATATTAAACATATGGAAACGGTTCTGCAGAGAATAAAGAGAGCTAAGTTAACGATAAAACCTTCAAAGTGTAAGTTTGCGCAACAAAATGTCAAATTTTTGGGTCACATTGTGGGTCAGGGTTTTCGCACTCCTTCCGAGATCAAAGTTCAGGCTGTTCTAGAGTTCCCTACCCCTCGCACGAAAACCCAAATACGTGCTTTCTTAGGTATAGCGGGTTATTACCAAAAATATATAAATCTGTTCTCGGTAATTGCTGCTCCGTTGACGGATGCGTTGAAGGGAAGAGCAAAGAAGGGAGAAATTAAGTGGACGACCGAGTGTGAAAACGCATTTCGAGAACTAAAAGGGAAACTAATTGATAAGCCCGTCTTGTACGCGCCAAATTTTGAACGAGAATTCATTGTTCAAACGGACGCTTCGAACGCAGGTATGGGAGCAGTTTTAACCCAATTAACTGAACAAGGTGAGGAGCATCCCATCGTTTACCTGAGTAAGAAATTTTCAGAGGTAGAGAAGCGTTATTGTACGACGGAGAAGGAATGTGCTAGTATTGTTTTCGCAATTAAAAGGTTACATTATTACTTAGATGGAAATTCATTTTTAGTTATGACCGATCACAACCCGTTGGTGTGGTTGAATAGAAATGTTAGTTCTAACCCTAGATTGATGCGATGGGCTTTGGCTTTGCAACCATATAATTTTAGAATTGTACATCGGTCGGGTAAAAGTCACAAAAATGCAGATAGTCTCAGCAGATCGGTGATAGATAATTAGGGATTGTTAACAATGTTCTCTTGCTCATGAATAATAATTGTTGCTTATGTTTTTTAGTTAAAGGTTAATAATTGTATTAAATTTTATTTATTTACTAGTACTGTATATCATATCGAATGGCGATGCGTGTCAAAAGATAAAGCCATGAAAAGCAAATGTATTAATATGCTTAATTTTGTGTACAGGGTTTTAAAATATACATGAGTATTTAGGTTACGCAAGAGACATATTGTGAAAAATATTTTGTGTGTAAGGTTGTACACTTCGCATATCATATCAACATGTCGTTAGTATAATTTTATTTAAGTATTGTGGCGAAGAATATTTTATGTGCAAGGTCTTACACTAGCATTTGATATACCATGTTAGTATAATTGATACTAGGCATTGTGATAGAGTGTTTGTATTTTTATTTAATGTATAGTATGTTTTCTTACATTGCTATTTCGTAATATGGATTTGTGTAAGTTCCCTAGCAAGAACACTCACTCACTAGAAATAAGTAATTCCAAATTTAGTTCAGCGTTTTCTTTAGTAATTAAAATTGCAGCTCAGAAATATAGTGGTGCTTGATGAAGGGATGTGTCGGTAATCTGTCAGTTGTCTCATCGTCATCCCATTAAACTTTTCTCAACGGAAAAGTTCCATAAGAGAGGGCGAGAGCTGTAACGTCACGTCTCGAAACAACAACAACATCTGGTGTCGGTTTCTTTGTAGATTCGACGCCCACACGTGCAATTTCCGATCCAGCGCAACCCCTGTTTGACCCCCGAGGAATCTAGCGACCCGACCGGAAGATGAGAGAGAGAGATGCTTTGAACTTGCACGGGAGCGGTAACCAACGAAACCTCCTCTCACAAAATAGTGGACTCTAACAATCTAACTAATTTTAATAACTTTAATGTATCATTTTGTAAATAATTTTCAATAGTTGTGACGTAATAAATTCCATATTTTAATTCACCAAGAATACGCTACCGTTATTCTTTCAAACGTTACAACGGTTATAAAGGGTGTTTTTTAGAGGTATAGAACTTTAAATTGCAATAAAACAACGATGTATTTATTATTCGATTGACATGAATTTTTTTTATTCGAAAGATAATCTTGTGGCATTACATTTTAAATATGATTTCTGGCATAGGACTGCCACGGCTGGCTCGGATGTAGTCCAATCTGGACGTCCAATTTTCGATGAGTTTTTCCAACATTTGTGGCCGTATATCGGCAATAACACGGCGAATGTTGTCTTCCAAATGGTCAAGCGTTTGTGGCTTATCCGCATAGACCAATGACTTTACATAGCCCCACAGAAAATAGTCTAGCGGTGTTAAATCACAAGATCTTGGCGGCCAATTCACAGGTCCAAAACGTGAAATTAGGCGGTCACCAAACGTGTCTTTCAATAACTCGATTGTGGCACGAGCTGTGTGACATGTTGCGCCGTCTTGTTGGAACCACAGCTCCTGGACATCATGATTGTTCAATTCAGGAATGAAAAAGTTAGTAATCATGACTCTATACCGATCACCATTGACTGTAACGTTGTGGCCTTCATTGTTTTTGAAGAAGGATTCCACCAACCCATAAAGCGCACCAAACAGTCAGTTTTTTCGGATGTAACGGTGTTTCGACATACACTTGTGGATTAGCTTCACTCCAAATGCGGCAGTTTTGTTTGCTGACGTAGCCATTCAACCAGAAGTGCGCTTCATCGCTAAACAAAATTCGCTTATGAAAATCGGGAACAACGGCAATCTCGTTTTGTGCCCATTCGACGAATCTACGCCTTGCTTGATGATCGTTTTGATGAATTGCCAAACCAAACTGAGAATAAATCACTTGACAGCTGTTAAATCGGTCGCCATCTTGGAAAGTAATGTCAACTTAAACTTCTATACCTGGAAAAAAAACACTCTTTATATAGTGATAACAAATAAAAGTAGAGAGTAGTGACCATTTTATGGGTGGAACTAACTTTTAATTAACCCTCATGTCTTTCAAGCGGAAAATATCAAAAGAATATATGTTGTTTCAGGATGATTGAGGTCTATTTCACAGAGAAAAACAAAGAGGGATCAACAACTGGTTTGATGTGCTGTGAAAATGTTGTATTTAAAAAATATAATTTTGCTCTACCTTTAAGCACACAAATCTTTCAATGGCTCTTTTTTCTTGAATGGGGGTGGGAAAATTAAAGAAAGGAAATCAAAATTACCACATAACAGGGTAAAAAATGTATAAAACCTATTTTTTGTGAGTTGAGTTTGATAGAGTTTAATATAATTTTAAAATGGAATCCGAAATTATGAGTTTAAATGCTTTGATAAATTTTCAGCTTTTTAGAAATCCATAATCTTGTAGCTCTTCCCCCCTATTAATTCTCATGTTGCGGCCTGCGTGAAATAGTTGTTATATGTATGTGACCTGTAGGAAAAAAGATTGAGTACCCCTACTCTAAAGCAACACAAGAGCTATTGCCGATGGACCACATAATTTTGAACCTTGTTCATCACGATTCATTTGAACCTTGTTCAGATGACTCCTGATCTGGTACCTCACTCTCCAAACTTCCTCACCTCACCAGCTTGAGGGCTTTGAACGACGACAGATTTAATGCTCATCAACTTCAGAGGCCCCAATACTAGAAATTACGGCTTCCAATTAATAACTATAACCTCTAGGCTATCGCGACACCACATTAAATAATATAATCATTGAATAGTTTTAAGAAAAAATGTGAGCTTTTTATAAGCTTAAAAATATATGTTTACATGTGCATAACCTCTTTAATCTGAATCACGTGAATTACATACATAGTGTTCCAGAATTTAAGAAATTGAATTATTTATGATTTTTTCAGAACAAAAGGTAAAGTGATATTAATAAATAAAGTAGAGAGCAATAATTTCATTCTTTGACAGTAAGGAAAGGCGTTAAAATATTTATTTCTTCTTCAGGGTACGTGTCCTTCTCTTTTATTCCTTCAATTACCATGACTAAGACTTCATATTGTTCATTAAACAATAAATTACATAAAGGAGACTTAAGAAATTTCATTTTTCCTTGTAATAGCATGTTGGTCTAAATTTCCTTATCGTAAGGCATTCATACTAGTCTAGGAAATGACTTCAAACTTATTTTATTAAATTGTTTTTAGGTATATTTTCTACAAATTTTTTTTCTTTAGTTGGGCAACAAATATGAAGGGGGAAAAACCCTGTGAGATTTTAGAGGAGAAATTGCTGTTAACATATACAAATCAGATATTAAGGTTGTATTGGATTACTTTGAATTAATTGATGATGAATATCGTGATTCTGAATTATGATTAAATAATGAGAATGACTACGTACTGCTACCTCCATATCTAAACTTTTGTATTATGTAGGGACTTTTTTGAAAATTATGAAGTTGTTGACAGTTTCATTTATTTAGGTTCTGAAATTATTGTACTACTGAAATCCAAAAGAGAATTATTATGACTAATAGATATCTTAATGGAATACGAAAATATTTGATATCGAATTTAATAAAAAAAAGACAAAGGTTCTATTGTATAAAAGTCTTTTAAGTTAAGTATTAACTTATGCATGTGAAACTTAGTTCTTGTCTCGAACAGATGAGAACATGGAAATCTACGAAAGGAAAATAAGATTTATTTTTGGAGGTATTCAAGAAAAAACGGTATGTGGTGAAGATCAAATTTAGAACTCTATCACTCATATAAAGAATCTGACATCATTAACTTCATCGAAGTTCTATGAATTAAATGGGCAGGCCACGTTGTCAGAATGGACGAAGACCGCACCACTAAAAAAGTCTTCAATGCCCTACCAATCGGCACACGGAAAAAAAGGGTAGGCCAATGTTAAGATGGCTTAATCGCCTGGAAAAAGATCTCCTAATTTTGAAAACTAAAAATTGATGAACACTAACAGGAAGATGTCTAGCCTAGAAAAAGCTTCTTGAAAAGGCCAAGGCCCACCCAGAGCTATCGAGCCACAGAGTAAGGAAGGAAAGGAGAGACTTAAAAAACTAGTTCCTTTTAATATGCTGCAACCCCTATTATTCGACATGAAGGGTGTTGGAAAAAGGAGCTAATACATGACTAGCTTGAAAAATGCCAGTCATATACTTGTAACTATGATCTAAAGGCTACCACGGACATTTTTAAATATTTTAAGCTATTTAATATCATGATTAGGATGCTAGAATAATAACTATGATAGCTACTCTAGATTTAAAGTAAGAAACATAGAGTTACGAATTTTGTGTAAATAGTGTAAATAATCTGTATCTGGATGTATAATGCATTTATATTACTCTATGCTACATTTATTTTATGTTAAAATTGTAATATTCACAAGCAAATGCCGTCAATTAAGCTATAGTGGCGATTCAATGAGAACTTGGCGACTTTGGTGACCATGTTGGCGAGTTCGGAACCCTCTGGATTCTTCTAGAAATTTCTGGAGAGGTCCACTCACGTCACGCTCTATGACACGAGGGGTTATATTTCTGGAAATTTCTGCCGCGCCTATAAATAGAGCAGTGGCAGCCGCAGTGGGTTAGACGGAGACCACGCACCAGTGAGCTCTACGACCTTTTTATAATCATGAGCGATATCAGTGATATCAGCGATTTTATGGATTTCTCACCGACGCGACAATCAAAAGTCGCAGCCTGCGAAAAACTCAGGGATACTGTTCACAGCATCTCAGCCATGCATAGCTCTATCTCAGAAGGTGCACGTACACCAACCAAGAACTCCTTCCTTGAACTCTACCAGATGACTTCTTACGACTTGGCTAAGAAAAAAGACGAATTGGTAAGTGAGCTCAAAACCCTTCCCCCATATACAAGAGATGATTGCAAAGAGCATAAAATTCCCCCGATTGTTGAGGATTCTAACGTTAGTGAATCCACTTTGGATAAAACTAATCATAATGTCAAGAAGAAAAAAGAAAATAAAAAGCGAAAAAAATAGAACTAAGGAATCCTCGGAGGAATTTATTTTTCCGAAAAAGACGGCTCGGCCCGTCTCCCCATTTCTACCCAGGACCCGATAGAAACAAAAATAATTTTTCCGATCTCGAACAGGATGTCGAGCATCCACTCCTACGAATGAAAATGTAATTTCCGAAACAATTACTCCCCCGACTAAACCCCTACCCAGTAATGCTTAAAATAAAAGATAATTTCCGTGATCAGATGAAACTTATAATAAATAAATTCCCAAATCTCCGCAACAGAATCGTTGGTGATGTTGTAAAAATGTTCTCTAATGATCATGAGGAATGCAGATCCCTCATTCAATTTTTAAAAACTGAAATAGATTTTGAATTTTACGTCATTGATGTTAAAAAAGATAAGCCCATTAAAGCAGTAATTAAAGGCCTCCCCAACTCCTCTAAAACCGATGATATTACTAGCGACCTAGCAGATGTAGGTTTCAAAATTGAAAGCTGTACTCAGCTTACTTCTAAAAGAACCAAAAACCCCTCCCATTTTTCTTAATAATTCTCCCGAGAAACGCACAATAGCAAAATTTTCGACTTAACTCACCTAAGTTATTTACAAGTGAGAGTTGAGGGTTACCTCGTTAGAGGAATAACCCAATGCTTCAACTGTAATAACTTTTATCATACCGCCGCAAACTGTCACATGCAACCAAGGTGCTTAAAATGTGGAAAGAATCATGCCACGAGAAACTGCCTAATTAAAGAAAGACAGGAAAATCCATTCTGCATCAACTGCCAAGACTACGGTCACTCGGCATGCTACACTAAATGCCCCAAATTCCCCAGCCGAAAAAAAAAAAGGAACCCCTTTCGGAGACCCCAAGAAAAAGCGAAATTTCGCCTCTAAATGGATTAAAGAGGGAATTTCCTTCGCTAACGTTGTTAGCGGCGAAGTCCCCAATCAGATTCCTATCGATGACAAAAAAGAAGATTCCCCCCATGGATTCCTTAGTCAAGATAGTAACAACACCTCAGACTTAACTCAAGTATTAGAACTCTTCCAAATAATTTCTAATTTAGTCAAGAAAAATCCCAAAATCCTAGATCTACTCACTAAATTTAAAAAAGCTAACTCAGATGAAGAAAAAAACATGCCTTCTCGCAGAAGCAATTATGGATAAAGTTTAAACTTTATCATTTTAATTTTTACTCATTATAATCAACCTAAAATTTTTCCCTTATTACTTTTATTTTAAATTTAATTTACTCTTCCATATTTAACTTTTAATTCTTTTTAAAATACCAAGATCATGCAATCAATTCCAAGAGCTCACTTCCATTCTATCTCAAAGCCACACCACAGAAACTGGTTTCAGCCAATCACATTGGATCTCTCTCTCTCCAACAAAGTTCCAACACAACGAACATCGCAGTTCCAGATAGAGGGCAGAAGACTGCTGGCGCAGTCTAGATACCTCAGACTTAATAATCACCGTTTAATCACCGCAGTGGGTTAGTCTTGATTAAACCAGCGAGTATAGTGGTCATTTTTTTGAATAGCGATTAGCTCGGCTGTGTTTGTGAATAATCTTTTACTTACGTGTATTTTTTAAACACTGATGATTGTGTTTGATTGCTGTTGAAGGTGTGAAGACCTTCGGGGATTTACTCTGTGAATATTGCTGCTGAATCCTGTATTTAAAGGATTGGATTTTTGATAATAAATTCGCATCGATCATGAAGAACTGCTTATTTTCTTTGTGATTGTTTTGCATAAAATCCTCGAACCCGGATCTACGTAACAATATCATGGCACCAAATCCTTATATTATGTGGTATGCCAGTTCCAAAAGAGAGATAGCAGATTAAGCAGATTTTAGAATCCAATAACAACCAGTACAAAGATAAAGCTTGAAATACGAATAAAAAAAGGATCTAAGGCTAATTGCACATTTGTACAAGTGACAACAATAGGACTAGTACAATACTTTTGATTTTTTCAACATTAAGATTTTAAAGGAATTTAGTAGCGCGAACAATTTATAACTATACTAACCAAATAATTCATTGAGTACTGCGATTCAGATTCACAAAAATTCGATAAAATAAATCTTTTTTCATTAAAAGTAACTTAAAAATTACAGAACAGTTTGTTTGTTTGTTATCTTTTTATTAAAATGAAAAATCTAAAGTTTAATACTTGCATAAACTTAATAATAGATGAAAATTTAGAAAAACAATTTCCCATATAATATTTACGATTAAAGTATTAGAGAACTATACTGAATATATATAGACTTTTAAAATATTAGTAATCCAAGTAAACATTTTTTGAGGTCATAGTATTGTCACGTGTTAAATAAATAAATTTGATAAAATTTGTTGAATAAAATTTTAAATATTTAATTATTTGTCAATATTTTTATTTAACAAGAAAACCATGTTTTTTTAAAACTACTTGTACAAAATAAAGTTTGATGTGTATAGGTGATATGCTGTTTTGTAAAGATAAGATAATAGAAAATTACGAAATAAATTCTACAGGTGAATATATTTCATAAATTTTTTTTGTAAAATATATATTGAAAAATGCATGAGCAAAATGTTCTTTGCTTAGTATTCCATGAAAAGCTATGAGTGTTTTTATAATATAGTGAAAAAAATATATTTTTTTTCAAATATGGTTAGGTTAATGAGATAAAATCTTAGAATGTGATTGATAACAATAAAAGAAAAACTTCTCGGATTTCCTTATTTTGTTTTTCCGTTAAAAAACCGAATACTGGAGAGAAAAACATTTTTTTAAAAAACCGAGTCCTTATATTTAACAAGACCTCTTTAGAATTTTTTTCATTGTCAACCGAAATAAATGAACCTTGGACCATTTTTTAAACATTAAATTAGCTTACGTATCTGTTGCTATGAATCTCACTTGACATCTAATACAATATGAGATAATTCCACATCCATTTGCATAACATCAAAGTGTTTAACATGAGAATTATATTTGCAATTGTCAAAGCGTGATTATTTTGATATTTCCAAACTCTGATTATATAATCATTTTTTAAACAAATGCCACGTGCATTAGAAAATGAAGCACCGCGAGACAAACGACTATTCAATTTGATTATAGGGTCTAGAAACAGTAATTGCTCCTTTCTTTTTTTTTCACAGGAAGCTACAAGGTCACATACTTGCGCAAACATTTAGAAGGAATTATAAAACAGCTGAAGAGATGATCACATCTATGGATCCAAATAACAGTATCCATTTCAAGTTAATAATACTTTTGCAATGTGGATAAGACTTTCAATGATTGTAGAAATAAAGGTTTGGCTTATTGGATAAATAATTATCAACTGGTAAAGTACTAATTTCTTAGAACAAGGAAGGTATGCATTTCCAGATAGATTTAAAAACTTTGAAAATTTCGTGATATAGTCATTTGCAATAATTTTTTTAAAGGTAACTTTACAATACAGCGTTTTGAGTTAATTAATTTATTTTTAATAACAATTGTGAAATACATGCGAAAAGTTAAAGTGTTTATTTCTTTTATTATGAGTTCCTTCTTTACGAATTTTTTTTGTTTTAAGCATTATTTTTTACTTAATTGTTTTCGATGATTGTAACTGCAAATTATTTTTTTTCAATAGGAAAAATGTATTGTTCGTTTTTTTTTTTGTTACTTATCATTCAGAAATGTTGCTAAGAATAATCAAGAATTTTTTATACTTATAAAAAACAACTTGTTATTTCCTTTAAAAGCCCCCTGATTGCCACCGGCATATATATAAAGAGTGTTTTTTTCCAGGTATAGAAGTTTAAGTTGGCATTACTTTCCAAGATGGCGACCGATTTAACAGCTGTCAAGTGATTTATTCTCAGTTTGGTTTGGCAATTCATCAAAACGATCATCAAGCAAGGCATAGATTCGTCGAATGGGCCCAAAACGAGATTGCCGTTGTTCCCGATTTTCATAAGCGAATTTTGTTTATCGATGAAGCACACTTCTGGTTGAATGGCTACGTCAACAAACAAAACTGCCGCATTTGGAGTGAAGCTAATCCACAAGTGTATGTCGAAACACCGTTACATCCAGAAAAACTGACTGTTTGGTGCGCTTTATGGGCTGGTGGAATCCTTCTTCAAAAACTATGAAGGCCACAACGTTACAGTCAATGGTGATCGGTATAGAGCCATGATTACTAACTTTTTCATTCCTGAATTGAACAATCATGACGTCCAGGAGCTGTGGTTCCAACAAGACGGCGCAACATGTCACACAGCTCGTGCCACAATCGAGTTATTGAAAAACACGTTTGGTGACCGCCTCATTTCACGTTTTTGACCTGTGAATTGGCCTCCAAGATCTTGTGATTTAACACCGCTAGACTATTTTCTGTGGGGCTATGTAAAGTCATTGGTCTATGCGGATAAGCCACAAACGCTTGACCATTCGGAAGACAACATTCGCCGTGTTATTGCCGATATACGGCCACAAATGTTGGAAAAAGTCATCGAAAATTGGACGTCCAGATTGGACTACATCCGAGCCAGCCGTGGCAGTCCTATGCCAAAAATCATATTTAAAATGTAATGCCACAAGATTATCTTTCGAATAAAAAAAATTCACGTCAATCGAATAATACATCGTTGTTTTATTGCAATTTAAAGTTCTATACCTCTAAAAAAACACCCTTTACATCTCTCTGAACAGGTGCCTTGAATGCCCAGGACGTACATATGCGATTCTTTTCACTGCGCTGGTTTCAGTAATACTACTCGGAAGGCTTTGGATGCAATAAAATGACCTTGACAGCGTTTACGAAGGATTTACTTATTTCAGACAAAAATTTGTTTATTTATATCTCCCAAGCGCGCCTCCAAGAAAAACAGCGGTACTGGGGAGCGATTCGCGCAACTTCTAATCGGTAATTAAGGGGTTAACAATTTAAGATAACATATCAATTTAAGTTATTGAAATTGGTCTCTAGTAATGTGTTAATAAAAGATAAAAATAAAAAGATACACATTTAACATTTATATATATTAAAAATTAATAATTTGATCGCTGTTTTTAGTCAAGCTCAATGGGAAAGCAATTAATTTACTAGTATATGAAAGAATAAATAAATAAAAAGAAAATTAGACGAGAGCTATAAATTATATGCATTGCATCACCTATGTTTTATAGCTCGAATCATTAAATTTACATAAATTCAAGAACGTCACCTTGTAAATGATTGAGAAATACCGTAAAATATAAAAATTGTTGATGAGCAAGAATGACTTCTTACTCAATGTGCATGTGCGAATAAGAGTTTTGCTTTAACTACATACAATTAAATGTGTAAAGAAATTTATCGTTTAAAAATATTTTTCAATCAGATAATTGGTCTGACAAACTTCTAGGATAATTTATTCTATGTAATATGAACTGTGTGTGTGGGATTGAAATTTAACATTTTTATATTTTTCTTGAATTTTAAAAACCAGTTTTAAGAAAAATAAGTGCAAAAACCCTATATATCAAGTAGCATCTAAATGTAACTTATACAGGTTTCTAGCATGGTAATACATTGAAGAAATATATTTTAAAAATAATTTGACTTCAAAAATTACTAAAGGTTTTGACTCTAACAGGGAAATTATTCACAAAACAAATACGTATTTCTTTGTGAAGGTTGTTGTGGTTCTTAAATAGTTAGAATTTATTGCTACATACTTTCCTTATATTCCGGCATTTAATATATATATATATATATATATATATATATATATATATATATATATATATATATATATATATATATATATATATATATATATATATATATACATATATATATATACACTGCTGGACAATTGCTAAGGACAGATCACAAATTGCAATGTAGCATAACATTAAGCGAAACATGAGGCCTAGTAGGATAAAATATAGTTACCACACTGTTCAGACATTAGAATAAAGAATATTTATTGTTCTGGAAAGTACAAAAGCTGTGAAACATCTGAAAGGGAAAAAAATGTTCATTTGATCTGCGTACGGAGAAATGGAACAATGCATCTAAAAGTCAGCAGGCACCTTAAAGAAAGGTATCAGTACGGGATATGTCCACCGTGGAGTGTGATGCAACATTCCACACGTCGTACCATACTTTGCACAACATTATCCAGCAGCTGTTGAGGCAATTTATCCCATTCCTCTGTGAGTGCACGGAGGAGGGTGTTCTTGTTTGCCTCCCCAAAGCATCCCACACATTTTCAATGGGGTTTAGATCTGGAGAACGCGCTGACCATACGAGACGTTAAATACCCTCGCTGTCTAGACAATCCTGAACAGCGAGTGTTCGATGACATGTTGCGTTGTCGTCCGTAAAAACAAATTTATCACCCACAGCACCACGGAAAAGACGATCATGAGGAAGTAGAACTTCATCAATGTATCGTTGGCCCGTCATAGTCCTATTCGCAACCACATGTAGGCGCGTGCGGCCATTGATCATGATGCCGGCCCACACCATGATACTGTATGTCGGATATCGGTCCTTTTCCTGGATATTTTCTGGACGATAAGCAGTATCACTCTCGCGCCAGATCAGTTGGCGTCTACAATCCGATGACAGACTGAACCTACTCTCATCTGAGAATAGTACGCATGCCCAGTCCTGTTCAGTCCAATTGTGATGCTCACGACACCATTGCAAACGGGCAGTACGGTGCTGTCTGGTCAATGGGACACACACAACAGGTCTGCGTGCGTATAGTCCTCCTCCCCTCAAACGTCTGGCAACAGTTTTTCGGGAGATCTGATTCCTGAGGCAGCAAGAAACTGATTTGCCACCTGCTGAGCTGTGGTGCGCCTGTTCCTTTTTGCAGATAGGACGATATATCTGTCTTCTGCAGGCGTCGTACTTCTAAGACGACCTCCCCCGTGCCGTCTACTACACATTCCATTAGTTTTAAATGACTTCCACAGCCGTGAAACAACGCTGTGAGCGATGCCGAACTCCCTTGCAACATCTGTTATTTTTCGCCTTTCTTTGCTCTTTCCAATAATTCGGCCACGCATAAAATCATCTATGTGATGTCGGGAAGACATGCCAAAAATTTTAAGTTCGTCTATTAAATCTTTCCTGTAAAACTTTGACTTGAAACAACAACTGTCCACACGCGTCAAAACCTTTAAAGCTCTTATGAATGCTATCACGTGATGAACAGACGTGGAAAAAAATTTGCATACTAATATCCTTTTTCTTACTAATACCCCGCACTTATTCTAATTTTCCACATTTTGCTTCCTTTCATTTTGTGGTTGCTATGGATGATAGTGTTATCCGTCCTTAGCAATTGTCCAGCAGTGTATATACATATATATATACACACACACATATATATATATATACATTATATATATACATATATATATATACACACACACACACATACACACACACATATATATATATGTGTGTGTGTGTGTGTGTGCGTGCGTGCGTGCGCGCACTTATACTTTCAAATTTCATTTTTTAAATTTTTGGTATACTTGTCGTATAACGTATATACACTCTTTTTTTCTAAAAAACTTGAAATGTACATGTATTTTGCTCTTATTTTGTGAGGTATAGAAATAGTGTGAAAATGGATTATAAAAGCATGGAGTAAAATTAAATCTCTGTGTGTGTGTGTGACATAATTAAAAAGTTATTTAACACGAGAGCAGAAGCGTATCCGATATTAACCTTAATGGTCGCGTGGGGTGACACAGTCACCCCAACCCCTTTTTTCGTAGTTACTTTTTTTGTACACGATAAAAATCGTAATTGCAGTGAATAATTTAGTTAAGTGAAAGTACACTTACCTACTTTTAAGGTCTTGAGGTTAAGGTTTTAATCAAACTGAACTAAAATGTTTCAAATGTGCGTGACTTTAATTAACGACACAAATCACGGACATTTTTCGGTAACATTACAGGAACGGTACTTGTAAGCAGAACTGTCATATTTTGTTAAATTTATTGTAGCTTTACCGTCTTTAGATGATCGATAAAATAGCATATTGAACTTCTTTTTGCTTGTGTCTTTTTCACAGGGTGATGGTTGTCTTGTGGTAAACTTGTGGCTTTATATCTATTTTGACGGAGTTCTTTAGGTAACATTTGCAAAATTTTTCTTCTGACACAAAATTTCCATGTTCGTCGCTTTTCTCAAATTCACTTTCGTTTTCATCATTACTATCCATTATTTCATCATGTTGCTTGATGAATTTCTTTTTCCGAAGTTTCAACTTCATCCAATATAGGTCGCAGATGCTCCATTTTTTTATATTTTGATAATTTACATTTATTAAGCAGGTTGAGGGGAAGGAAGGGATGAGGCAGGATGGAAGGGAAGATGATTATTTTGAATCACAGTAAAAGTGATGTAGAAAATGAAGTAGAATTCCATGATGTACATGATAATATAACAGATGACTAACATGACGAACTTTTCATGCTATCCAATAATAAAAGTAAGTAAAGTATGGCATTTCTTTCGTATACACAGTAATTTAATGCATGTATAGATCTACTTTTTCTCTGTACATCTTTTCTTTATTTTTAAATCGATATTTTTTTATATCCTGCACTTAACGCGTACCCGTAAATTTTGATCTTATTTTTTGTCCTTAAAGTGCGCGTAATATGCCGTATTATCCGTTAAATGTTTGACAGGCGTTAAAACTACTAATCGTAGAATTAGAGATAAATAATTCTCTTAGATAAGTTTAATTATAGAACTTAATTTGGTTCTTTAGCTTTAATTGTGTTTAATTATTTTAAAATAGTGTCTCCTTAAGGAATTAAATTTCTTAAGTTCTGAAAAGATGTAACGGAGAATTATTGAAAAAGAACAACTTACTTTTAAATTTTAAAGGCAAAAAAATTAATTTTGTTCAACTTACAGCATCATTTTGCAAGCTTTCAACTGTGAAAAAAAATTGAGTTTTTTATGAGTAAAAAGAATATTTGTGTTTTTAGATTTATAATCAGTGGATAAATTTGCTTATATTTTATAAAAAGAAAATGTATATATATGTACATAATAAGTTTATGAATTTCTCAAAATAATTCAGAGAAATACAGTTCTAAATAAACGTGTGCAAATAACTTTTTTTTTCAACAACAAATTTTAATAATTCTAGTAGCTAAAGAAATTTTAAACATATTCTAAGTATTTTTTTAAAAATTTTTGCTGTTATCTATATTTATATAAAAATGGATATTTGTATATATATGAAATCGCATCACTCCAACACAGTTAAACCGATGACTATGGAAACTAGTGTGTATATGTATTTTTTATGGAGAAGGTTTTTGTATTATCCTCTTTGCTGCAGCTTCCCTCCAGGCGGTGCTATAGCATATCAACTTCTGCACCGTTCAACCAATCGCCAAGTTGCCAACATGGTTGCCAAAAAGAATGCCAACTTAACTCTATCGCCAATATTTCGTTATGTTTCCTTTGAATCACCATTATAATGTAAGGAACGGCGTTACTTGCAAATATTACAATTTTAACATAAAATAAATGCACCAGAAAGTAATAGTAACGTATTACACATCTAGATATAAATGATGTGCACTATTTTAAGCGTTTATTACACAAAAATTGTAACAATGTTTTTTTTTGTTGTTGTTGAGCAGAAGGAAGGTGTTTTCAAAAATCGATCCACAAGAGAGTTATGTTTGGCGTTATAAATATCAGCTATTATATCCACAGACACAATTGAACAAATATGATTTTTTGTTCACCTGACATATGCAAAAAGCTTTTTTCTTGTTTAATTTGCAATTCACGTAAAATTAACTCATTACAAACTTTTTTGTCTTTCAATCTGTATTGTTTAATTTCTCAATTCATCCGTGCGAATAACGTGTATACCAGTTAATATATGCATTTATTTTGTTAAAGTGATGCTTTAACACGTTTCTTCTTCCATATTCTCAATTTGCAATTTTATCCAAATGCTTCTTTTCCAGATCATTGATTTTTACGGAAAGAAGTGAGAAATTACGCGGCATATATGCGTTTTCAGAACCAGGAAGCCTACAAGTTTACAAAATTATTTTTTTGTTTTTGATTTGATTCCTTTCTTAAGGTTAGTGTTTCATGCCTGCTGATTGTGTTTGTTTAATTTTATAAGATCTGGTACTCCATTTAAATCCAGTGAAGCGAAAAGCCTTTTTACTATCAGGATGTAGCAAAACATAAAGATATGCTGAGAAGCGACGGATTTTATTTTATAATATTTACCCTAGAAAATACTTCTTGTTTATGATCAATTACAACTCGGTTACTATCCACATGAGGCATGACATATATATCTTTCATAATGATTGCATAAATAGACTTCGAAATATAAAAAATGAAGTCTTTTGCACTTATTGTAGGAGATAATATTACAAATATTTCAAAAGTGGTTACGAAAATACGGTAAATTTTCAATGATGCTGCGTGTTTTTATGTACCGTAAAGCATATAACGTGCACCTATATTTTCAAGCTTCAATTTTTAGTTTTTAGGTATATTCGCTGTATAACGCTTTTGTTTTACGAATAAACCTGAAATATATATGTGAAATGCTCTTACATTTTGAAGTAATTTATTCGAGGTATTATTCCAAGCTTTAGTAAAAAATAGTGTTTTTCTGGAAATACAACCTTGTAAGTTCATAAGGGTTGTTATTTCCTTCAAAGAAATAGTAGTTTGATCAATGTAGAAATATAATTTTTTTATGCTCATCTTTTTTATTTTTAAAGCTCTCATTTTTATACCCGGTGTATAACACGCACCTGTAAAATTCAATCTTATTTTTTGAGTTACACGCCGGATTTTATGGTATTCTTTTTTTTTTAAAGGCAAAATGTCTTACTTATTTGATGATACTTATAATTACCAGGCTTTAGGTTGTATTGAGAAAATTTAGGGATATTTTGACTGTTTTATCGCGAAGTTATTTATCTTTATATATATATATATATAACACTTAAATTCTATAATTTATGCTAATGACACAGCACTATCTCGAGTTTAATAAAATATATTTAAAAAAAAAAGAATTTTTTTTCTGAAATTTTTTAATGTATGTGAGTATCAATTTTTTAAAGAAAAAAGGGTAAGAAGCGCAACTTGCTCAAAAAGAAAAAAAAAATTTTAAGAAGGGGGAATTTGTGAAACTGATTGGCTGAAATACATATTGTATATCTCTTTTCAAAGGAGTTTCTTTCTATATAATTTTCCTGCATTCATTATCTTCTAACTGATAAAAAAACATCTTTTCCAGTAAAGCATTGTTGGAATCAAATCTCATTTTACAATTATAAAATAATATGGAAATTTCCTTAAATAGGTAAGCACCAAAATCCTTTTAAAATAATCAAAAATGTTTTTTTCATAAATAACCATTTTTCTTTATTTTATTTTTTCATAAACATTATTAAAAAAGAGGGGAGGAGTTAGATAGTTTTAAAATCTATTTTTATGTGTTTGTCTTCTGTTGAGTTTTTTCTATTTATCTACCTTTAACTTTGCAATAAATATGGATGCTCCTTTTTGATTATGAGAATAATAAATAATCTCAAAAAACATAAAATTGTAAAATTCTATGAAAATGAAACATTTAAAAAATCCTTAATCTTTCTTTCTATTAAAATATTGAAAATTTTAAGTTTTCTAATTGAGCGGAAAATAAAAACTTGTTTTTATTGTGATATCATATAATAATTGCATGAACTGAAGAATATATTTTTTCTGAATCATTAAGGCTTCTAACATCAGACAGATAAGTAAATAAATAAATACCTAATTTGTTTTGAATAAAAAACACTCTCGCCATTCAATTATGAAATTATATCAGACACTTGTCTACGCTTATTATGTGTGAATGCCAAAACGTGTTTTCTTTATTATCGGAAAAAAGGCCGGTGTGTTTTGACTAGAGTTTTTATGATAAATAAACGTTTAATCTTCCATTAAGGATCAAGGGTAAGTAAAAGATTTCGTAAATGTTTTTATTTTGCTGTAAACAAACATGCATGAATCTTTTAGCATTTAAGACACCACTTAGTAACATAACACTTACTATTTTTGTGACCTGAAGTGAAAAACTGTAAAGAATTATAGAATATAAATAAATTATTCAGTTTCAACCATAAAATAATAATTCATGTTTTTTAAAGAACATGAAACAGAATTTTAAGCAGTTATTTAATAACTTTAATATAATTTAAATGTACTTTTATTTAATTTGTTTTAACCCTACTTTGTTTTAACTTCTCACTGTTGCATTTCTGTAACATATGATTTATTTTAATTTAACAGACTCAATATTTTTTTTAATTACCTATAAATCACTAGTACCTACAAGTACATTTTTTTCCAGAAATCACAGCGAAATCTCTGATGCTTCAAGAATTGTGTTTTTGCTATAAAAATAATCCATTATATTTTATTCTTCCTCTTGTTTATTGACGAAATAAATTACCAGGTAAGAAATTTAATATTTTATGATGAATAATAAAATCCTCATATAAAAAAGTTTTGTAATTTACAGCACTTCTGCACAATGTTGCACTTCTGAAACAAACAAAAAAAAATGACTGAAGTTCAATTTTAAACAGCTGAATTTTTTAAATATATTTTTCCCTTTTATTATTATTTGAGAGAACTAGCTGATATAATTTCCTCATAGAAATTTAAAAAATTGAGAAGTTAAAGCTTAATAAAACACACGCATGCTCATTTTCATGTTAATAATAAAATTAATGCTTTATCTTACAAATAAAAAAACTTCTCTTTATTTTGTAAAAAAATATTGAATTATTCTCTTACTTAAAAGTGTATAAAATATCACAGAATAGAAATAAATTTATCTTTCCAAACAAACATAAAGGAATAAATACGTAAAAGGGCATTGAATGCATATCAATTTTGTACAGAATAATTCTAATAATAGTAATATATTCACACACATGGAAAATCACTTCTCTGTACAATAATACTATCTTTGAGCTTCATCCCACCAACTTTAAAAAAATATTTTATGGATTGAGCAAATTATTACAAGGTTACTTTCTGAATTATAATACATTTCTTTAAAATTCTGTGCGCACTCACATATCCTGTCATTGTCTTACTGATACTAAGGTAATTTCAGTTCAATACTTTTGCTTTTATATAACAATGAATATTACCTTTTACTACTTTCCATTTCACACACACAATGCATTTTTATAAAGGTCATTACTCTCAAAAATCTTATTATTTCTTTGTATAAACGATTGCAGAGATATTGAAAGTTTTAACGCCTTCCAAGCTTTTCCCAAGCTCTGCTCGGGAGGGTGAAACGGATCATCCTGACTCATCAGTGAATCTTGGCTGACAGCACTGTGAAAATTTGTACACTGCACAATCGTTTATTCCCGAATTATTTCACGTGTGTTTTCTATGGTTTCGAATGCTTTTGCTTACATTTCTAGGTAAGCATAAAACAATTAACATTTTTTTATCCATAATCCCGAAATATAAGTAGCCTGTAATGGGTTGCAAAATCGTAAATAACTCTAGTTATCAGAAATTAAATACAGTCAAACCTCTATTTTGCTAATTTTTCTATGTAGCGATCTTTTTCCTGGAACCTTGAACATTTCACAATTTTCTTCGTAATATAACCTCTCTATAGCGAAGTGCATTTTCTATATAACGAACTTTTTCTTTTGTGATTCAATTTTTTCTCTCCCTATTTTTAAAGTATTTCTTAACATTTCAAGTTAATCTCTCTTTAACACATTTTATGGTGGTCATAAATCTTGAACTAATTTTACTAGATCCTAACTCGCCAGAGCAATTGAGTTCTCGACGTTTCATCCAAGAAATTCACTAGAAAAATCTTCGATATCCCCTTACACATTCAATGGAGTTGTTTCGTGTCCTAGTTATAATATAATGTATGTTTAATATTACTTGCATGCTTTAAACTAGAAAACGTCCTTAAACTTCATTATATTTTAATATAAAATTATTTTCTTAATATTGAAAATACAGTGTATTTTTCGACATTCTTTTTTCTTGGTTTCCTTGCAGTTCTTCTTTCTTCTTTTTTTTTTGATGGGTAAGATGTATAAAATAAATAGATATTAATTTACAAAAAGATGTGAATATATATTAATATGTAGTGTTTATTAATTTAAAATTTGTTTTATGTAATTTGTGAAGTATATTGAAAGATGAACCTCTATATAACGAATTTTCCGTATAACGAATTTTTTTTCGGGATTTAGGGACTTCGTTACATAAAGGTCCGACTGTATTTTTAATACGGGGTCTGGGTGATTTTTGTTGTCAGATGATTGTATATCATACAATGTCATAAGATCGAAATTCTAAAGTTGCATGGCAAACAAATTTCAAAATGAATTTCAATGCTAGTACACAAATGTCAGACTACAAAACAACATTCAAATGTTTCAATGTTTTAATGTTTTTAATCACATTTTTTTATTTCTAATATAATTATTACATGCACATACAGACTGAAAACTGTATTAAAAAGTATTTTTGAAAATATATATACGTTTATTTTTATTTTGAAAAAATAGGTTTTTAAAAATGGAACATTTGTAGCTCGGAGTTAAATTACTATAAATTGCTTTATGGAAAAAAAGAAAAATATAGGCAGTGAGACATTCTACTATTAATCACACTAGTGGGAGCTGTTATGATAATTACATTCAAAGGGAAATATCAAGATAAAAAGTCTAACGGGAAATTTAAACCTTATTTTTGATTGAAAGATATATATATATATATATATATATATATATATTTTTTGAATTTCACCGTTGATTTTCTCAGATTAGTATTCATCCGAACAAGCTGGTATGCACACATTTTTGAATAAAAGATTTAGAGCAAACATATCAAAAGCTGAGTGCGATATTACATATAATGAAAGATAATTTAGTTATGATTTTTCCACTTCCTCTTTTCCGCAGAAAGAACCATACAATTGAACTTTTAGCAACTCCTTTGTTCCGATAAAGTTCAAATTCGGGTGTAAATTTACTTAAACTTTAAAAATTAGCTTATTCTTTCGTGCTGATATTGAAAAAAAAAGCATTTTTAAATAAAACTATAGTTATATAGGATTTTTCTTTCCTTAAATAATATTTTGTGAAATCTGTCAATTACATATACAAATATATTAAGCTACAAAGCAACCAGAAAAGCATCAAGAATATTAATATGGAGTACACTGAATGGAAGAATATAGCATCTATGTAAGAAGAAAGAATTGCACAATACATAAAATGCAGATATATTATAGAATTAAGAGTAACTAAAAATATAATGAAATAATGAACGATAATGAATTTTTCTGAGTTTGTGATAGATTAATTTAAAGTGTGAAACAGAGACACATGTGTTTTGAGGATCAGATTAAAAAAAAACAATTCCCCCCATAAATCTTTTTAAAAGTTCAAAATTTTCGTTTCTTTTTCAATTTTTGTAATTTTGTTTTATTAATTATTATTAAGAAGGCTGACATTTTACACTCTTGAAAGAAGTTTTTTTTGCATTGGTGGAACAAAAATCAGATTTTACACCTTTTTACCAAAAAATCGTAATACAAAGGCCACATTGATTTATTTCATTTCTGTTGTAAGCTTTATAAGAAATAGCGATTAAACAAATATTATTAATATTAATCGATTAATAAAGTGTAAGTATAACCATTAAGCTCTCTATGTACAAAATATAATTTTAAAGATATCTTCTAGTAAAAAAAGTGAGATATATTTGTAAGTTTTTTACATTTAACTTTATAACTTATTAGGTACTGACAATTGATCTGTCATCGTTTGCTTATTGTAGTAAATTTAAAATTATTATTAAAATATAATGTTTTTCTTACTGATTTATCATTTTCGAATAAGGTACAATTGTATCATGTAAAAAATTATTCATGAGAAGTAAGATATGCAAAAGCGGCATAAAGGGTATGTATTATTGAGGCATTGACATTTTTGTGTGTAGTTTAGCTCACTTACGAACATTTAGCGTAATAACATCTAATGTACAGATTTATTATTTTAAATCGAAAAATTTTAATTCTTAAAATAAATTTACTTGCAATAATATTTATTTAAATAAAAAGGATAGTTTAACTTATAAATTTTGTTCCAAAGTAAACGCAGCTGACTGAGAAATATTTATTATTAAGTTATTTGTGTTAAAAAAAAGAAAGGAAATATATCCAGAAAATATTGTTGCTTCAATTTTCAAATTAAATAGCTAGACAAAGCCGTCTTGTTTGATAACTAGATATTTTTTTGATTGTATTATCTTTGCACGTAAAACAGTGTTTCTCAAACTGTGGGGCGCTCCCCCTAGGGGCGTGATAACCCTACAAGGGGGGCGCGAGTATATCGAAAATTCGAAAACAAAAAGTTATTTTAAAAAATTATTAATTTACTGAAACATTCTAACATAATAATTTACATTCTAACATAATAAAAAATAATACATATTTACATTGAGATAATACACTTAAAATATATCAGTATTACACATAATGTGTTTCATAATTAATTTAACAGTACTAAGTTAACAAATTTAATAATTACTAGTGACCCTATGCGCAAGACATAAAATTATATATGAAATTTAATACTTATCTTGATAATTTGTACGGTTTATGTTGTGTGTGTGTATGCAGCTTTAGAGTCAAAGTACATTTTTATTGCTTTCAATACATTGTTATTGTATAAGGGGGGCGCGATGAAAATTATGACTGAAAATTGGGTCGCGAATACTGAAAGTTTGAGAAGCACTGACGTAAAATATATAAATTTTTTATTTTGATATAATTTTACATGAAATGTAGCATATAAAATACCTTTCTAATATTTCTTCAACTGGATATAATATTTTTTTTCTAGCGAACAAGTTTTTTAAATTTAAAATTTTATAATGTATATGTTTCTAATGAATAACAATATTCTAAAAATGATTTCATTTAATAAATTTGAACATAAAGTAGAGAAAAAAACTTTCTTAAATCCCACAGAAGAATAATTATAGAACATTTTTTTCATGTACTGATTATTTTTCTTTTAAAACAATAAATAATCACTTACTTCTCATCGCCCATTCTCTGAGTTGCCGTACTCCACTGATAACTTTAATAACACTCGCTGAACAGGGACCCGAAACTTTAGCATCCGCAGAACCTCTCATCAATTGAGGCAGAATCATTTTCACCAAACTTCCCACATTAGCTTTAATCTTTTTTTCAAACTGTTCAAAAGTTTCTTCTTCTTCAACAGGATCAGCTGCAGTCTCATTGTGATTAACAGCCGAAGCAGCTACAACACCGCAGAACACCACCGCGAATAAAACCCAGACCGATTTCCGCATCATCCTGTTCCGATCCGATATCGAGCTCACCTCTGAATGGAATTCTTTCCGTGTTTGTAACTTGAGCAGTCGCGTTTACGAAGAGTTATATACGAACCTTGAAATGCGTTTCGAAGGTCGACAGATTCCCTACCTGAGGGTTTCTCACCTCAAAAGCGGCCTCTAACCCGTTTAGCCAGCCAAAGATGGGGCCTCTCGTTGACATTTTTTGTTATTCAAAAATTAAAAGAATGAATAATAGAAACTTAGGATGAGGCAAGGCAAAGAAATAAATGAGCGATTTTTAAAAATTATACCGCGCTGCTAGTAATTTATTCATCACAATAATCACAAGTCATTCATTTGTTATTTATCGTGCGTTTAAATTTATGGTTAATTATTACAAATACTTTCTTTTGAAAAACATTTCTATGTTTTTACAAAATATTTTTCTCTTCTTTTGCAATTTTCAAGGGAAAAAAAACCTTGTTTATTTGTTTTTGAATGATTATGTAACCGTACCACATGTATGCAAATTCATCGATTTCAAAATGTTCTGGTTCAAAATATTCTGGAACTTCTTCAAAGGTTGATAATTAGTGTGTTTTGTAAATTTCTGACGAATATTTAACTATGAATTTGTTACGCAAAATTTTCGGCAAAATTATTATTGCGTTTGATGCATGACTTCAACTGTTAATATTCATTCAAATATTAATAAAGCACGTTCACAGAATTTTTCCAATTCGATTTTATACGTCAGAAATTTTCCATTTGATTTCTTATGTCAGAATTTTTCTGTTCGATTTCTTACGTCAAATTTTTTCTATGAGATTTCCCTGCTCAGAAACATTTTATGATTATAAATCGATAAGAACAAAGTCTCTATATTAATTAAAAAGTAGTTATATTTTTTCCTAATTTTCCTTGTTCACGATTTTCTAGTTAATTAAAGACAAAATGTATTTAAAATAATCACAGCTGGTAAAGTTGGACAATTTTTCTATTACTTACTTTAGCCTTACTAAAAATTACTCGAACATACAAAATATTACCAGAACTTTCGTACAATTCTCATTTGAAGATCCGTATAGTGAAATGAAAAACTGTAATATGAGCTAAAATTGGAAATGAAACATGGCAATAGATGACGGATAGAGCAGTTAAGTAGAGCTTGAAAGTATTTAACAGAGCGGGAAAGTTACTAATACTTCTTACCATATAGTACGGTATCCTACTTCAATTGTTTATGTAATGTAATTGGTATAAATTGTGGCACGACCTAAAGCATTTCTAAAAACAATTCTAAATGATTTTCAAAATGGAAAGTTTAGATTACGTAAATTTTGATAAGTTTAAATACTTAATCAAAATTTTTTAACGCATAGTTTTGATGCTTTCTGTAGCTTAGAAAAATATTTGTTTTAATCAACTTTCTATTATTCTGTTTGAGAAAATATCAATCAAAATTAAATTTTTTTGAGGTACACTTACTTTTTGGTAATGTTTTTAAGTTATATTTTCAGAACTGGTTAAATTACAGTGAATCATTCTAATTATGAAAGAAAGTTTGAAAAAGAATTATATGAATTATTTTTTTCTGATTGCGAATGTGCGCGAGCGCATTTTTTAAGATTGTTCATATTATTAATATTTTTTTTTATTTAGCGGCAAAATATTCTTATTTTAAATAACTTTTTATAAAACAGATAGGAAAAAAAATACCTGACTTGATTTTAATTTACTTCACAACATGAAGCAATGCGAGAGTTGTTGAGGATGGATCTTGTAAAGTTTTTAACATGGTCAAGCGACGAGAATGACCTCTGAGCTGACACCCCATCTCCAATTCACTTTCACACCACATCAGATGGAGAACTTTGAGCCTCGACAAGTTTTACGTGCATCAGACCCTCTATATGGTAGGTTTTCAGTGGTACTTGGTTTCGAACCCACGACCATGAATACTCGGTTACTGCAGCCGTAATAAATACCACTACTACTTTAAAAATTTTTTTGTTAAGGTATCCGACTACGTTCGGAACCGTGATTATAAAAAAGAGCATAAATGGATAATTTTCATGATATTTAGTGTCACTTAGATTAGAATACATGTATAAAATTGTTTTAAGGATATTTTGACAAAAAAAAAATGATTTAAATACGATATTTTGGCAAAAAATTAACTTAGAATAACCTTTTTTCAAAATGTTCTCCCTTTGTAAAAGCTGCTTCTATTATAACAATATTTTGCCTGTACTCTATACAGAGGCTCAACTACGATTTTTGAAAAATTCACATTATTTTCAGAGTTACAACCAATTGAAATAATTATCGGCGTTTTTTTCTTAAAATTTCTCTTTCTGTTGTCGTAAAACATGGATAAACCCACTTCTTAGTTATATATTTCAAAAATTCTAGTTGAGCCTCTGTACAGAGATCTGAGCTATATACAGGCAAAATATTATTATAATAGAAGCATTTTTCACAGAAGTAGAATATTTTGAAAATGGGTCATTCTATGTTCATTTTTTTGTCAAAATATTGTACTTAAATAATTTTTTATTGTAATACTATTCTTAAAACAAGTTTATATACATTTTCTAATCTAAGTGATGCTAAATATCATAAATATTATTCATTTATATGCTTTTGAAAAATCACAGTTTCAAACGTAGTCGAATACCTTAAAAACACTGCATTTTTATGAAAAGAAGGAATATTTCAGAAACTGTTACTGTTTAGATTTTTTTTTATTTAATATTCAAATATGTTAAGTTTGAATCTAGGTTAATATTAGAAAGGAGATATAGATGGTTTAAATGGAACTTATATTTGCTTTTTTTGAGTACATGGAATGCTTTAAGTTTGTTAATGAAATAGAAACTATTGTCTTAAAACTAATTTTAATTTCCTAAAAGGAGTATTAATTTCTTTTTAAAGAATAATTAAAAGGAATTCAAATTAAGAACAAAAAAAGCAAAGTAAACTTAGGTTCTTGAATAACTTTAATATTTATGGAATACATTCTAATAAATCCAAAATGCACCCAAAGAAATAAGATAATTTAGAGCTCTTGATAATTTGAGATTGTATTCCAAAACAATTTTTTACATTATTTTATAGACGATTGTTTAAAGATACTTTTGAATTAGTTTCATCGAAAAAAAACGTTTAAATAAAATATAAATGCATTTATATTTTTATATCTTCTAAAGAGAAAACTACTTATTTAGACTATAACATCAAAAAAAAAAATTGTAAAATCTTCCTAATGGCAATTTCACAAATTATACTTAATGACAACTTTTCAAAATGTATCTAATAGCAACATAAAATGCTTTTCTAGCCAACAATGATTCATCACAAAATATTAGAACGTTAGAATATTACTGTAGTAAACACATTTGATCCATTTTGTTAAAAAAACATTTAAATTACAACAGTACTTAAATTTTGCTTTCCCCATATACACAGACGAACAATTAAAGTAGCGCAAATGTGACTTTGCAAAAGATTGTGTAAAGGGAAAGTAAAAATGAGTAAACAATTTTTCATCTGATATCAAAAGAGCAGCTGCAATGAGAATCAGTACTAGTCAAATGGGGTATGAAGAAGATGAAATATCTAAAAGCATTGAACTGTAGGTAAATAACCACGGCCGATGAATGTGTCATTTCATTAATGAAGTCGCGCAGATATTAAGATACTATGAACCACAGTGACACAGTGGTTGTCCACCTAATGTCTTGAATACATCGATCGACTTCTCAAAGAGCCAATTTTGGACAACAGAATATAGTGAGCGTGGTCATTATCGGCTAGGCCACATTGTAACAGAGGATAGGTAGCCCACACTACAAGATATTGCTTACTTCATAAAAAAAATTAAGATAGTGCAAAAGGTTAGTGGTTAAGGCAGCGTTTCTTAAACTGTGGGACGCGCCCCTCTACGGGGCGTGATAACTCTACAAGGGGGATGCAAGTGTATTAAAAAGTCGAAAACAAAAGATTTTTTTTAAAAACAAATTTTAATATGCTGAATGTAAGCAAACAAAATATATGTAAGGTTGGATATGTGCAATGTCACATACCCTCCCCCTGTTATTTAGAGTGGAACAGTCCACACTGACGTATCACCAGGAATGTCCGACAAAAGGACACACGGGAAATGACGCAGACGGACGTTAGGGACGCTAAGCTCTAGACGTAGGAGAAAGACGTTCTCCTTTGCTGTTTAATATATTTTAGATATTTCATCCTTCATCTTGTTAAATAAAGCATTTATCATCCTTAGGTTGTAGTCATTTTCCCCCATGTATATTCTGACATAATAAAAAATAAAATACACATGAAAATTTATATAATACACCAGAGCCGGGGTGGGCATTACGTCGATCGCGATCGACCGATGGACCTTCAAAGCATTTTGGGGTGACCGTCTGAAGATTTTACAGTTAGTAGATATGTACGGAAAATTTAAGGATGGTTGACAGTACTTAGACTAAGTCTACTACTGATTATTACAACGAAAACTAACTTTAAATAAAAATGCTTTATATTTTAATGTATTTTGAATTTTTTCATAAAACAATGCATCATTTGATATTATTGTATTTGCAGCTATTATTATTAAGTTTATATTCTGTGATTTGCTTCAAACGTGGTCTTTAAAATTGTGTTCTTTTTTATTTTAGTTCTGTAAGTAATAATAATAACCTTCTCCTTACCTCACCACATCTACGACATTGGATAATGACACACACAAGAATTTTTCAAGGGGAAAAGGGGGTCGAGCGTTGAAAGCCTACCATTCTCGTATCATACCTCAATACGCAGCCAAACATATTTTTGAAGTTCTATTTCTTTTGGTGCGTTTGGAAAAAATGATGAGAGTAATTTTTTACGATGCGCGCTCGCACCGTCACAAAAATCCGACACCCTGAAGTTAGCTGGTTCAGCGACGTCATGAGTGGGTGAATTTTGTATTGCGGAGTGTAAAACAGAAGAAGGTAAAAAAACTGTATTGATCGCAATCTATATTTCTCCAAATCAAAAAATTAAAGATATTATTTATTTTTTGAAACTGGCATTATATATCCATACACAACGGTCGGAGGAACATATATGGGCAAAGAAGAGGATAAGTTACCACTGATTTGAAATGGAGATTTCTATGTTAATTTCGACACATAAATTGCTGGGGAACTTATCATTTCTTACGTGAAGATTTAAATCTGTCAAGGAATAATGACCCTTTAGTTTCTGCAACACGACATGGTGCAACTATTGATGCTGTATTTGTACAATATTTAGACAGTGTTTCTACAAGACTATTTGTATCATACTTTAGTAACCATAAGCCTCTTGTAACTCACATGTTTACTGAACTCCCAACTAATGGACGTGAATTAAATAATATATACCAATATGTATACGTTACATGCTAATAATTGTCAAAATTTTTTTAATTACGTAGAAATAATTTTATTATTATATTTAAATAAACTTTATTTAACTAGATAATGCGTTATAAAATAAAACTTTCAATGTATTAAATACCCTTTTCTCTATTATCAGTGCCGCTTTTTCTACAAACTTAGGATAATGCGAAGGATAAAATTTTTATCTTGTTACGCCAAAGAAGTATAACTTCTTCCGTGCGTACATAAGCAATTTTTATTTTGCTGATTGTCGGGAACAAAACACAGCAAGGGTCTGGACACGTGGACCCTTTTCTTGTGTGCGCCTCTGACACTGGGTGGACCACAAAACCTTGAAAAGGTACCCTGGTAAAGTCTGCCCACCCCTGCATTATAGAGACTAGAGAGCATAGAGAAACTCTAATTAGCCGTCGAGCCTGAAGTTCTCTAGTGAGGTTGGTTGAAAGGGAAGAGAGGTGGAGCCTCTCTGACCCCTCTAAGCTGTTCTCCCTCAAAATTAGGTGGAACCGAGCCACTTCGTACTGTAACCTGTATGGTGCCTAAAGCTACAGCTAACGACACGCGTACTATTAGCTCTTTGCCCCGATGTGTTTTGTGGGTCTCGGTCTGACACCGTTGGACAGGTGGCATTAACAACACCAACACTAGCCATTGAAAGTTCTACCCTAAGAAGGAAATATCAACATTTTATTGTATACGTGCAGTATAATAGAATGAATTACATGATTAAATTTAAAAGTGTTTTAGAAGTGCACATGTGCAGAAATAAATATTCAGATTTGCAACAATGACAGTACTGCTTAAGATAAGTACAGCTCGAGATGAACGGATAATTGCAGTAGTACATCACTTGATCCGGCTTCTTTCTACCACAGTTCAATAATCGTAGTAAAGATGTATTAAATCCTTGGCAAAAAATATGGTCAGATATCGTCAGTGAGATATAGATATGAGGAATGTGCTGGACAAAGTGGCCAATAGTCGAACATCTTTTGCATCGAATATAGCCAGGACAGTACACATGATATAAAGCTGTGCATTGTTTTTCTTAAAAGTAAGTCGCGGGAGACTCGAGACCAGGAAAACATCAAATATTTTAACATGCATGGAATAGTACAGTGGCTGTCTAAAATATTGGCTATGCGAATCCGTTGACTGGTATGTGTAATCAATTTTAACCCGTACCATCATTGAAACTGCTGAGCTGTTATGATGATGATAAATGAAAGATGAAGACATTCGTATTTCTCCGTTCTTCCTCATAAGTATACATCTGTCAGGAAGGTCAGGATGGACATCCGTCAGAAATTGATTTGGTCTGATACTATGACGGAATACCAATTCGAGTCAGTGATCATATATTTATGTAAAACTATTGGTTCTACTGTCTCTGCTGCAACATCACTATTTTAACAGTCAGGGATATCGCAGACGTCATCGCAATGCACGTGAAATTGCAATGTTTTTCAGCAGACTAGCCAAGTTGTAGACTCGACATTCCTAGCGTTCGCATGCAATCCCATAATACCGTGAGCGCACCATGCATGTCATCTCGCGCATCGGTGGCTGGGACCGCTGAGATTCTGCGTGGAGTTCTCTATAGCGTCCTGGACTTAATATTTGTATGAGATCACAAAATCACGTTTTGAAAGAACAGCAATACAACTAAGAATTAAATTACAATTCTGGTAAAACATTATCCCCGAACGGTCAAATTGCGACACGTGCAGATAAGCGTTTATTCCTTTTCCACGACATATAACATGAAATTTACATAAACTTCATACGTGATTTCGGAGAATGAAACCTGTTGTACTATTTACTCTTCTTTGCATACAGTACTTGGTTTACACCTACTTGCACTGAAAAGATTCATGATTTGCATATCTGTACATGTCAATGATTTACATATCTGTATATGTTACATTTTTCGTGCAGGTTTCATGTTTGTTGTATACCGCCTTCTTGATACAGCTTTTTTAAATGGGCATGAATGCTTGTTACTGTATCATTTGTATCATGTTTTCGTAGACTATTATTGTAGGCGTTTTTTATTCATATTTTATTGTATTCCTTGTCTTTTGCAATACTTACAAAAAATTATGAGCAGAATATCTCAACTGTGTCAACTTATTACTTTTGTTTCCTTTTATACTTTAAATGTCGCTTTCTTTATGTGCCGCTCCTAGAAGTCTTCCATTGTGTCAACTTTTAGAAGATACATACATTATATCAGAAAACACGTTACATCTAGATATATCTGAACTATGTAATGATAATTAGACATTTGACAAAGAATTCAAACAAAGGCTGTAAACGGAAAAATTAATATTTTCAAGGAAAATAAAAATAACAAAAATTAGGGAGGATAAATTTTAATTTTTCTTCTAGCAGTAAAAATTGACTGATTTTTAAGATAAATTTTTCAATAAAAGGCAGCTTTTAACAATTTCTTTGTTACATATTTGACAACTCCGCAATTGGTTTTGAGTTTTTCCTGTCATATTCAAAAACAGTTATAAATTGATGGAGGGATCATGTTTTAGAATGTTAATCTTTCTACAGTTTCCTCATTTTTCATACAGAATAAATACAACATACTTTTTTTGTTTCGAATTGAAAACTTAACACAAAGAAATTCTGATTTATTGAATTATTTCCTTTCAACTGCAATCGAAATAAGACAGAAAAAGGATGAAAACCCCAATAAGCGATTACATAATGAAATTAGTTTTCATTTGTCATATTTTAATCAGCTTTACTTATACAGTATAAGTACAGTTTTAATTTTATAGAAGACAGGATGTTATAAAAAATAACTCGAGAAATTTTTCAGAAATAAAAATAATCCGGTACGTTATAATATTCGATTGCCTATCTCTCTCTCTAAAAATTACGAAAAAAATATAGGTTATTGAAAATAAACTAAAAATGAACAATTAACTGATAGGTTAATTAGGTTAACAACATTCATTGAAAAATTATATGTTTCGAAATTGGCAATAGGAGTTTTATTACATCATTGTGAAGAAGGATTATTTAAGTAAATAAAATTTTTTTATAATAAAATTCATGAATATTCCGTTCAGATATTATAGTTATCAGTTAATAAATTTCTTTAGAGTGCAAATATATTTAAAAATTTTTTAATTTTATAAAGTGTAATGTATCTAATATTGAAATAATGTTTATAGAGAAGTCATTTTACTATATAAACTTGAATTTTCAATACAACTACCGCCTCAGTGTATAATCGATAATTACATTTATATTTGATGACATGAAAAGGCCCTGTTACTAGTATTTTGATCATTAGCAATTTTACTACAGTTTTAATCAAAAATTTAACATATCTAAGCAAAGCTATATACAGTGGTGTTCAAAATTCGAATTACAAAGACAACTTTTGCAATGAAAAGAAATATCTATCATTATTACTTTTAAACGTGATGTTATATAGTGTAATTTAGGAAATAATTTCAATTTATGTGTCTGTTTAGCAATGAAGAGGGTTGTTTTTCTAAAGGGGGGAAAGTGGAATGGGAGTTTGAAGTTTAAATGTGGTTTTTTTTCTGAAGATACGAAGTTTGTGCATTCGATTCCTTTTTTTAAAGAAACGAATACCAACCGCACAGATTGCAGTTAAAACGACTATGCAGAATCGTTTAAACGAAGAATTTCAATGGAGAGCCGTTAGTAGGCTAGATGCTGAACAGTCGCTGGCGAAAGTCACTCCCTGGTTATAAGTGTCACTTATGGTGTCAGATTATGGTTATCTCCAGATTATGCAAACAGTTTCAGACATAGGGCATGATTCATAGCAAGACTGAACAAGGTAGCCCAAAAGTCACAACACCTGCGGATGACCGCTTTGTAGCTGTAAATTTAAATGAATGGCACCATAGAGGTATAACTCTTAGTCAACCGTTACAAGATCTCACTGCTCCGTCTGGAACAATGATATTGAGACAATCCATGTATAGACGGTTAGTTGAGAAGAGTCCTTACGCAGTATCACAAGAGATACCGTATATGTTATATATATAGAGCCGTGAACACCATTCTTGGATAGCGCATGATTGGTGCCGTATTCTTTTTAGAGAAGAATCCTGATTTAGCATACAGATAGATTTTTGGACGAGCTTTTATCTGGAGAGAACCCTGGAAACGCTATTATCCAGCAAATATCAGGGAAATAACTTAGGTAGCACTAGGGTATCCTTATATGGGGGAGGATAATGTTGGACACCTGTACACCACTCAGTATTTCCTCTGCTGATACAGTGATAGCAGAACGTTATAAGGATGATATTCTCGAGCCCTACGCACGAGTTTTTCGAGGAGCTGTGGAAGATCAATTCATTCTTATGGACGCTAACGCTCGACCACACAAAGTTGCACTTGATATCTGGAGAAGAGTTCGACATATCGAGGTCTTTAGACTAAATCCTGGAGAGCATTTGTGGGATGTTGTATGTATAAATAGCCATTATATGTCAACAGCCCTATCCAAGTACCTTTCAAGGGTCAGAAATGGCTCTTTTGGAAGGATGGAAATTACTGCTTCAATCATTGATCAACAGCCTCATTCACAGAACGAAAGCATTTGCTACGCTTGTATAGCTTGTACATTGTATACAAGTTGGTCACATCTCTTATTAAATAAGCAGTGCTGAGTTATGAAGTATCTTATTTAGACCAAAATTACTCTCACTTAACAGCCTATATTCAACTCCTGTGCAATTTTATATATATTAAGACAGAATATATATATATATATATACATAAGTTTCTGCCTAGAAATAATAATTCATAGATTTTAAAATATTTGATTTTTAATGTTTAAGTATGCTTTTTTTTGCTTTAATTTAATTTTTTTATTAATAGCTTTACATCATATCATGTTTATATTAAAATTATCTATAGGATTATATCTAATTCCCAGTTGTGAATAAAGTAAAAGTAAATTGCATATCACACACACACACATTAAATTAAGGTTTTATTACTCTAAAACATACATGGTGCTAAAAATAAGAGATGACATTCATAAAAATAGAAAACTTGTAAAATAATCGAACTATTTTTCATGATCAAGCTCGGTAACTATACTTGAGTGAAAAAAATCTGGAGAGACGGGGAGGGGAGGGGGTACTATACTGACGTCAGTATATATATAAACAAAACAAGCAATTTCCCTCGTTAACATTTCAAAAAAGCTATTTTTATTTCCTGGAAGGTCTGCATGAATTCGAAATCAGCTTTACAGCTATATATTTTTGAATTCCCAACACGACTTTACATTTAAAGTTGTTTTCTTTTCTACAAGAACTGGAAATACTACAAATAAAAAAACTGGTATTGATATCAAATGAAACCTTGAACTATTAAGATAAGCTTAGCATGTTAATTTTTTTAATGTATAAGAAGGCTATATATTGCAAGAAATGCCATGTTTTCAAACTAATTATACAGAGATCACGAGAGTTCAAAATAAACTAAAAAAAGAATTGGTGCTCTTAAAAGTTTCCAATGATAGATTTTAATGACTGATAAAATTGTTTCATTGAATTTATCAAAAATATGTCAAACGTTGAATTACCCTCAATTAATATTGCAGAAATCAGAAGAACTTAATAGACATTGCTTTAAACAGTTCCATAGACAAAACATGTCTGTTCCTCCAATTGAAATTTTTGGATGAAATGAAATTCAAATATGTTTAGATTTCTTTTAAATATATTAATGAAAGAGTGTTCTTTAGAAATACTAATTTTCCATGGTTCAGTTTCATAAAATGAAAGACAAATTGGTTTTAAATAATATAAAGAAATTTATGCAAAAAAGACTGAATTTTTGTAAATACGTGTACCTCTTTTTTATTCGTATACCCTTATTCAATAAAAGTAGACCTTTAGGGCATTTTTAAGCAATCTAGAAAAATATAATAAAACTGGAGTAAGAGTGTATACATTGCCTTCACTCAAATTTAGTTTTAATTTCTATGTATTAAGTAAAAACAATTGTTGCCCAGCCAGTATGGTGGCTATGACCCTCGGCTTGTAACCGAGTGGGTTCGAGTTCAAATCCTGTAACGTTTGAAAGAATAACGGTAGAGTATTCTTGGTTAATTAAAATATGGAATTTATTTACGTCACAACTATTGAATATTATTTACTAAATGATACATTAAAGTTATTAAATTTAATTATAGATTGTTAGAGTCCAATATTTTGTGAGAGGAGGATTCGTTGGTTACCGCTCCCGTGCGAGTTCAAAGCATCTCTCCCGTCATCTTCCGGTCGACGAGCTAGATTCCTCGGGGGTCAAAAAAGGGTTGCATTGCAGCTGCAGATGCACGTGTGGGTGTCGGGTCCACAAAGAAGCCGACTAGATGTTGATGTTTTGGAGAAGTGACGTTACAATCCCGAGTATGACTTGGTTGTATCTTCTTCGGGAACGAAGTCGGTCTTTCGCCTGAAATGGATTCCCGTCTCGAAAGGAAAAGCAGCGCACCTCTTCTTGTTATATGCTGGGATCATCGTTTGTAATAAAATCTGTGTTCTTCTGTGGTTGTGTTACATGTTTCTGTACATCTATCTCACGTCTTTTGTATGTATCCCAGTAATAAACAATAAACGCACAACAACAAGTAAAAATTATTTACGAAAATAAATATTATTCATAGCAATTCAATGGAATGAAAATGATATAATATATACCGTAATATTACTAAACATCTTAAAATAAGTTTAATAATCTAAAAAAATAAAAACATTTTTATACACAATGCAAGTTTTTCAGTTTTTCAATGTTTTGCTAAGAAATCACAACGTCTTTATTTAATTTTTTTTTAAATATATTTTTAAACTTCAGTTATTTTTTTTCTTTAATGGAGTATATTTTAAGATTTCTTTTACTCTAACAACGTTAATTTTTTCAGCATTATCACTATATTATGTGAGGTACACTGTTACATTCTTCATACGTTTTGGGCAATTTAACACATGATCTGGATGATACAATATTGTTAACTACATAATGCATTACTCAGGTCGCAGATGTGTGAAAACATTAAATTGTTAAGACAGGTGCATTCGAAACATTCCAAGAATGATTTCACAAAGATTGAGAATGGGATTTTTACTCTATCGAGTAATCAAACGAAAATACAAATTTCAACACTGTACATAGACAGACAAAAACACGCATTTGAATTTGAAGTCAAATGATGTAATTATTATGCTCCTGTAAAGTATTTTAAACGTTTTTAATACGTATATAACATATGCAACAAATATCGTAAAGACCGATAGATAAAATAGGAATTCGGAAAAGTTGCATTTATTATAATAAAATAATCAGATAAATTTTTTTGTCAAAAATATAAATGAGAAAGTTATAGAATCCCTTCATAATTAAACACATTTAGTTAATTTTGTCATATGATCCATAAATTAGATTCAAAAAGATATACTGCTTTTTGTAAAAAAAAATTGCAAGAATTTCAAGATGATAGAAAGGAAAGGGTTACAATTTTATTAAGATAAATATTTTATTGCTGGGAATATATATGTTGGACCAAAAACGTAGCAGAGGATTGTTACTTTTGCAATCAATTCTGTATGCAAATGACTATCTTGATATTATTTTATAGAGAGAATAACATAAAAGGCCTCGATAACAAAAATAACAGCTTAGACTACTGAAAGACTTAATCTATATAAGAAATTCCTAGTCTAAAATATTAGTCAAATTAAAGTCGTGTTAGATAATATGCTAGAATTTTTCCTTTAGAAAAAATAGTACAATACATAACAATAATCCTTCCCTCGACGCTATATGAGAACTTTGAAAGAAAATATTATGAGGCATATAGTTTTTTTTATAAAGTTCCATTTAGTTCTTCATTGTAAAATTTGAATGCACAAATCTCACCAATTCTCTCTTAATATAGGAATTTTGTGGTACAACATTGCAAGAATACATATACATTGAAACAAGACATAAAGATATTCAACAGACGTTTGAAAATAAAACAAATTGTAATCGAATATAAAATTCCTCAGAATACATTTCGTAATATTTATCCATTCTTTGAATAACACACATGTTTGATTTCAAAACTGTTTTGAAATCAATAATGGTTTCCCGCGAATGATGAATAAAAATTTTCTAGAAAATTATTAGATGGATAATGTATCAGTTATTTATCATCACAGAGGTATTAATATAAGTTTTTTAGCGTTTTTGAAACTAATTTTGAAATAAAGTGCGAAAGACTCGATTTAATTCAATTAATCATTAAAATTTATTAAAACAATAGAGATATAATCATTTATTGCATAAATAATTTTATTGTTAAAAATTTGTTAAAAATTGTTAAAAATGCATTACAAATATTTTTTTATTATATCTTATGTCCGTATACATTCAAGAAGGTTAGAAATAGCACCATTTCATTCTTTCATCAATAAGTTCATATTTTTCAGAAATTACAGAAGTCATTCTGTACACATTCAAATTAACACAGTTTTTAAATTTATATACAAAGTTATTTTCTTAAACTGACACTATTCGGAGCTTAGTACCTCGATCTAACAAAAGAAATGGCGCTAAATTTTGTATGAAGACGAATGATGACATGGGAAGTAGGAGATTCCGTAAAAAAGTTCCAAAAATCACCGACAGGGGTATTTATGAAGCTGTACAATGCAAAAAGTGTTCCAAAAAATTAAAAAAAGAAACATATACAAATAACTGTGAAATGTTAAGTTTTATTCCCTGTATTCATTTCCATGGAGCGGAATTAGACTACATTCCGTATGCCTGCAGTTCTCACAGTGTGATGTGCATTCTCATCGCAACTTTTCTTACGGCCGTGCGTAACATGTTATAAGGAATACTCAACACTGTCCGTGATACGCGTACCAACAAAAGTTCCATGTGATCCAACGGCAATCACTGTTGTAACATCTGTTATCCTTTCTTCTGACACAAGTTTACGTCTTCTGCATAGACGAATTCTCAGTGACTCTGTGGCTTCGAATTTCTTAATCATTCTTTTCAATCTGTTCTAAGCTCACAAGGAGCAGCGACTGATTAAAATAATAAAATTTTACCAATAATGCACTTTTTCTAGTAATGCGAATTACATATTCCCATGAGATGGCTCACTTCAGTTGAGAATACTACTCTTTGGAGCTGTGTACATGTTTCTATAGCCCAAGTTACTGGCTCAATTGTCGCATATGAAAGCATAAATTTGGATTTTGGTTTCATATCCTTGTTTCATGCTGATTCTTATTTTGGTAAGCTACAATATGTATATACAGTGGTGGCAAAAAGTCCTGAAGACACTCATTTTTTAGCGTAATTTTTGTGTTTGACTTCATTTTTCATTGTGAAATTATCGCACTATCTTAAATATTGTTATTGGATTTTAATGTATTTTTTATGCTGACTTCAAATCTACTACTAGTTTCTTAATGACTAAATTATTTTTTGTAGCAAAGCTGCCTGAACACAATAATGTGAAATATGTGCTGAATAAAACAATATAGAATAACATAATATGCAAAGAAAAATAACACGAAAATTGACAAATATGGTATATTTAATATATATATAAGCATTTTGAAAATTACATTGTTGTCACATGTTAGAAAATCAATATTTTATGGGCCAGCCGTTTGCTTTAATTACGGCTCTACATCGTTTTGGCATGGAATACACCAATTTCGTGACAATATGTTTGAAGGAAAATATTAAAGCTTCAATTAATTCACGTTTGTTTGAAGGTTTTTTCTTTGAAATTTCATAACCAATTTTAAACCATACGTTCTCTATCGGATTAAAGTCGGGAGACTGTCCTGGCCAGTTCATTCTATTCACAGTATGGTCTTTCAACCATTTCTGGACTACCTTTGCACGATGACAAGGGGCGTTATCGGCCTGAAAAATCCATGACTGATTCCCAAAAAGATCTCTCGCAGTTGGTAGCAATTTATTTTGTAGAATTTCAATGTAATCCATGGCTTTCACTGTCCCGCTAACGATGTGAAGTCTTCCAACACCATGGGAAGACATGCAAACCCATGCCATCACTTTTGTCGGGTACTTTACTGTGCACTTCAGACACTGAGGGCTGAATTCCTCATGAGTGCGTCGTCTTACATAAGCACTACTTTGGTTGCCAGAAATACAAAACTGACTCAAAGTCCATAATGAATGTTCCCTTGCCCACGTCAATCGCCTCTTGCGTTGAAATTCAGTCAGCAATGGTTTTGGGCGCGCTTTACAGCCTCGTAATCCAATTTCCAGCAGTCTTTCTCGAACAGTTCTTGGGCACACACTCACATTTGATGTCAAAGTCCATTGTTTCAAAATTTGCGAGGAGTTAAGCTTTCTGTTTGAAAGTGAAATTCTGTGCAATAACTTTTTTTTTTTGGTCATCCTGACCCCTCCCCTGTCCGCAATAAAATTTGTTTCAGAAAATCTTTTCAAAGTTCTCACAACAGTAGAAAGGCCACATGGTACTTTGGCAGCAATTTGGCGCATAGAATAGCCTTCTTCCTTCAAATGTATTGTTTTGTACCTTTTATTTTCAGGCAGATATGAAAATTTAGCCATAATTCCAGTATTTTCCACAAACGCACTTCAAATTGCTTTCAATGCACTATTTTCCACAAGTAGACAACTTCATTCAATACAATAAACCACGTTTTACCTTTTTCTTTCAACCCTTTATCGCTACTGCTCTGTGATTGGTTGAAATAACGGAGTATTTCATTGGTGGAAAACACACTCACTCATTCTTACAGTGATCTTGTGCTTTCTTCTCACGGTTTTTCAACATATCAAAGAAACTATTTACTTTAGATGAAATCTACAAACAGATTTGAAATCAGCATGAAAAAATACATTAAAATCAATAACAATATTTAAGATAGTGCGATAATTTCATAACGAAAAATGAAGTCAAACACAAAAATTACACAAAAAAATGAGTGTGTTCAGGACTTTTTGCCACCTCTGTATATACCTCTATCGGGGACTTTTTAAACCTTTTTTTTACAGAATTCTACTCTCTATGTTACCATTAATATCCATACTACTTTTTGGTGCAATTGTGCTTGTTTGGCTGAGCTACAAATAGCTCTGAATAGTATCAGTTTTAAAAACGCACCTTGTATATAGCTAAAGCATTCTAGATCTTTGATATGCATATTTAGAAAGCCAATAATTAAATTTCTTTTCCTGCTGTTATTTAAAGATCTACATTACGAAAGACGCTTAGAAACAATTAAATATATCAACATATAACATGTGTACGTGGGATTTTTCGTTCAACCACCAATGGAATCGCTAGATATCCAGACAAGTAGAAAAATATAGGGATTTGCAGTGATACACTGTGCATCCTTCCTACTATAATCTCTGCTTGTATCGACGCCAGCTTGCCAGTTTGAGCTGAGCTGCTGATACGCAAACATTGTTTGCACAACTAATGGTTCTTCCCAAATGTAGTTTGGCTACTTCACCCATAAAATATAACAACAGTCAAAAGCACCTTCACACAAAAGAGACAAACAAAAGTCCAAACAATTTCTTTTCAAGAGGAAGATAACTCTAAGATTTAGGGTATGGAAAAACTATATTGCTTATTGAGTTAATGAAACTAGGGATGTGACAGCAGTTTATAAAGTCACTTATTCTCAAACTTTAAGACAGGGAGCTGCCATTGAAAACAACTGATTAATGGAATAATTTTCCTTCATGCCAAGACTAAACTTCACAGTGCTGCTGTTTCCAATAGCTTCTGCATTAGATTAAACGAGGCAAAAATATGATCACTAAGTGTATAGCCCCGACTTAACTCCGCATGATTTTCATCCTTCCCTAAAGTGAAAAATTGGCTAGAATGCCAAAGCTTCCAGTCCAATGTAGAACTTCGAAACACCGCTTACTTCATTTTACATAACTGACGGCAAAATCCCTTCTAAAAGGAGAAATACACAAACTTTCTTGACAATTATATTGAAAAGTAATCATTTTTTAACGTAATTTTTAGTTATAAAATAATTTTTCTTAAGCTTTTTCCCCCCTAGTCTTTTTTATGGCCAATAAGAGATTGAGAAAAAAAACCGTCTCTGGTGTATGGAACGGTTTCAATTAACATTTTTTTTACATAAAAATGCGATCTAATAGTAATTTGAATACAAAAATGAGTTTTTTTAGATTAATTTTACAGGTTTCATACACGTGTGTGTATAAAACTTTTAAATATCTAAAACTATTATTTCTACTTTTTTACTTGCAATGAACCTTTAATACATTTTTCTCAAACATTTTTGAACTAAATATGAATTAAAAAGCTCTCTTGTAACGATAAAAACATATTAAATATTTATTTGAAGTTTTTAAAAGAAATCTGAGCATCAGCTTTGAGAAATTTGAAGTTAAAAGACACGTTATTATGTTGCAGCTTAAATCCTTTGTTTGTAAGACAATTATCACAAGATAAAGTATTTAAAAAAGTTTCATTGATATTTTTAACTAAGACTTTTTATAATAAGTATAATTAAACATATTATCACACACTGATATTAATTCCTTGAAATAATATATGGTTCCTTTACTTTAAATCTTTTTTTCCAACGTTCTTTCTATTAAAAATATAATTTTTTTTATGTTGAAAGCAATTTTACTCTGTATAAAAAACATTCACGGAACATAAATTTATAAACCATTTGATATTTTATGTATCTTAATTTGAATAATTTAATACAGCTTAAAACATGCGTGTATTACACAATTTAAAGAAAAGCGTCCAAGTACTCCCTGTCATATTGACTTTGATAATTATTACACCAAAGCATCGTTTGCTAGATTCGAATTTCATAATTACCAGAATTTTAAAAAAACTAGCGAGAGTATTCATTATTAGAAAATGCATAGCATGAAATTTTCACGCATGTATAATGAAATTATTTTGCATAATTAATTTTTTTACAAGAGAATTGCACAAATACTGAGGATTTATTCCTTGAAATTTTAAAATACCTATATTGACCAATGTTAGTTGGCCAAAGAAAATAGCTTTTTCTATGTAATTGTTGTTTCATAGAATCAAACAATTTTAATGATCAGGTTTCATCAGTCAGAAATAATAAAATCAAGATTTACTCTTACAGGAAGTATTCTCCAAACATCTTGGTATTGTGTAGATGTAAATTTGCAAGCCTCTTTTTTTGTGCATCATTTGGTAACACAAGAGAAAAATGATGGATTTACTTAACAGGAAATTCTTAATACTTTTAAACACCGAAAAATGTACAAACACTGAAATTTGATTAAGAAAGATTTAAAATATTGGTTGTACACAAATAATTTTAACAAGAATCATTTCTCAAACTAATAGTAAAAAATTACGCTAACTCGTATTCAATCTGAAAAACATAATAATAACTGAAGCATCAAATGAACAGTGAAATAAACGAGTTACAACTCTATAATTAATTTAATAATTTTCAGAAACTTTTAGAATAAAATAATAAAGTTTAATTTCTTAAGGGATTTTTTTTAAATTGACTATCAATACTGCTTCTTAAAGTAATAACCTGGTATATATATGATTAATTTCAGCCATAAGAGGATAAGGCAGTTCTATTTCCCTTTATTACATAAATATCATTAGAATTCTTCCATTTTGCTTTGATAATGAAGAATAATAATAAAAATTTTATAAGGAAATGCCTGACTTCAAAATACTCAAATAACCTTTTGAGACATAGCTCTCACGATTATGTGGGTTTGCGCGAGTTAGACCTCCTTTTAAGACCCGAAATATTTTTATTTTTAAATGTTACGTTCTGGTTATTAACACTATACTGACACCAATGACACTGTAAAAAATAATAATAACAATTCTGTTGCCCTCTTAGAACATGGAGGGGTATCCTATTTGAAAGTTGCCAAAACTGTTTGCTGACCATGGATTGATTTTCAAGTATCTTAATGTTTTGTGGAATTTCATAAAACCAAATGAAATTCAGTGGGCTTAAGATTCCATTCGTCATAGATGATTGATTTGGGTTCAATTGCTACAGTGCAAAACCTTAGGATTATCTAGTTCTGGCTTTGTATTTCTAAACGCCATTATGTAATAGAATTGATACACCAGGTTTCGACATTTTTCTTGCTGAGGTGTGCCAAAACAATCTACCAATATGATTCAGGATGCAGCACGTTTGGGGAATATTTGAAACAATGCGATTACCACGGCAATACATGTAGAGTTAAGGAACAGATGTCAAGAATACAGATTTAGAGTTTTATTATATATTAAGTATGCATCACATTTAAATACATTTATTAATATAAAAATAAGCAACATAAAATATAACTATTCTTTGAGCATAAGTAAATTATTTAAAATTGTACATGTATTGTATATTACGAATCTATTAAACAAATGCGTTAAAACAAGAAATAGGCAACATAAAAAATAGTGACTCTCTTCTCTTCAATATAATTAAATAGCGACACTGAGAATCATGCCGCATGCCATAGGTTGCCGACACCTGTGATATACCTTAAATCTTTTTGGTCTACAAGTTCACGTATGGTGAACTTTTAAGTGTGCGGATGCATGGTGCCAGCTCAAGTTTTGGTTCCATAACTTAATCGAAGCTCAAAACTGCGAAGATAGTTGACGAAAACTCTCTTGTTTTGATCTAGTGTGACATTAAGAGAAAAAATAGAAATTGAGCTATAAATTTTACAAAAATTCTTGTAAAAAATTCATTTATTATTGTATTTGTATCTGAAAGCTTGGCATATATAAATATTTATGCCGATATATTAACTTACAGAATACCTTGTAAGAGCAAATTTCTGTGAGGGGGAGTTGAAGTGGAAAAAATCTTGGAGTCTTAACAGAACTAATATAACCTTGATGGCAAGTGCAATTTTTGTTAGCTATTTTTGAAAATTATCATGAAATATAAGTGACCACATTATTAAAAAGGTAAAGAGATCAGATTGCAATCGTTCATATAATGACGACGATATAAAAAAATTATTTTCACTACACACAAGAAGAAAAGGAAGATATAGCCCTCTGGTAATATAATATTTAGGCCACTTTCATGCGATCCCCCTGTTTTTGCAGTAATAACCCAATTTATAATTGCACCATTGGTTGCTTGAAGGTCAAATATGGGTTGTCTTATACATGCATGACTATTTCTTTTTGAGAATAATGATATATAGCAGTCTTTAGATGTGATACCTCGAACGACCTTGAAGTTTTTGTCGAGTGACATTTCCAGTATCAGACCATCCCCATAAATTTGAGGCAACATTTCGAACATATTTGATCCCATAGAGATAAGTCTCAAGAGATGGTAGAGAAATTCGTGGTCACAGCTAATCATTTTAATTCCCTTCATTTAAAGATTATTCTTTAGAAATATTTTTGGGAAGAATTGATTTATAAAAATAGCAAAATGCAACTATTTGCAACTAGTTTGAAACTAATCCCAGAATATGTAAGCTAGAATTTGAATATCTCTCATAAATTATAAATTCGTTTTTGTATTATATTTCATGGATTTAACGATGTGTTCCTTTTCATGTTTTCACGTTTAGAAATTCTGAATGAGTGTTCAAAATTACGTTTATAAAAATTTCTATTGATAAATATTGTAATTTAAGTTTGTTTTCTTACATATAAGTGTTTATGTGTTAGCATGCGCGTGTATGGGAAGGATGAATTATGTTTACTAAAGCAAAAAAAAAAAGTGTGTGTGTGTTTTGTAATGTATGAAATAGTTTCAAAATTAATATTTTAAGGAAACTACCTAAGTCTATAAATGAAATATTTGATTTGTATTTAAAAAAAAATTCTGAGAGTTAAAACTGAACACGTTGCCCGTAAAGTTTTTGGTTTAAATATGTTTTTTTTAAACTGAATGATTCAGAATAATTGTTTGAAAAAATTTAGTTACAATAAAAGAAGATATTTTCATAATTCAACGAATAATAAGGCTTCATATGTTAAAGTTCATGAAATATGTATTTCATCCACTCAGTAGTCCCAAACCCTGGGCCTTGAACCGGTACCAGTATGTGGATCAAATGGTAAGGAACCGCCTAAGGAACATTAAATTATTTCCATTTTATTTACTGTGGTGTATTTGTCTTGGGTTTGTGGGACTTTCCATGGAAATCCCTTCATATTCATTTTTTGGCGTAATTTTATTTTATTTTGTTGCCACATTTAAATACAGTTAAATTAAGATTATTAGATCAAAGCAATTCACATTATAGACAATCAATGTTCCACTCTCAGCTGGCCGTGGTTAATTGTTAACCGGTCCGCGGAGATATAAAGGTTGGGAAGCACTGACTAACTGATTAGATATTTTTATAAGTGTGGTATTACATAGATGGAAAATTTATTTAAATTAAGATGATATGATTCTTGACAATAGCACTAGCTCAAATTTTTCAGGGAGGTAAACTTTTTCTTAGTACTGTCATGCAAACTTTATTCCATTTTTCTAGAACCGTTTTCCAAAGTCCGTTCAGCGTTTTTGGATGCCGTTTTCTTAAGACTCGTTTTAATAAACTGGAAGCACAAGAGCTCATTGCAAAAACGGAGAGTGTTTTTACACGTATTTCACCAAATGAGATACATTTTGTTCCTGTTTCTGATTTTCTATTTGTTAAAAAAGCGGCATTCTTATATGTGTGGCTAGATGCTTTGTCCATATGAAGCTCAACTTTATCAATGTCCTTTCCATATAAAGTTACAAATTTTTTTTCAAAAATTGGTTCTAAAATATTTTGCTGATAGTAGAATGCACTAATTTTGTCTTTATTTGAGACATTTTTTATCTTTAATTTGTCATTGTTAGAAAATCCTGTAACTATCATAAATCTCTTTGAGAACATTATTGTACACTGACAAAACCATTTCGCACGGTCATTCCGTCAGTTGAGCAATAGAAAACTGGTCTTCTTTTACTCCATACACTTAAATATACCCATACCTCATCGAGTCTCTTACCATAAATTTCCATTCTACTATTTGGTTTTATTTCAGCAATGTTTTTTTAAAAAAAGGGACAAACTTTTTGTTTAAACATCTGTTTTAACTTTAAATCCTGATAAATGATTTTAATTACAGTTTCGGAAGACATTCCTAGTTTCTATGCAATGAATCCTTCAGTTGACTGACTTTCTCTTAGGCTCAGAGACTTCACTTTCTTGAGAGTTGCCTGCGTTTGAATAGTCTTAGGATGAGGTTTCGTGGTTATGTTTTTAACTTTACTTTCTGCTGGAAGCTTTTCCTACTTTACATTTCAAATATTATAATTACCTTTGATTTAAATGCAATAAGCAAGATTTTTACACCACTTTTTAATTTGTTGATAATAATATTTCTCCTTGAAAAGCTTGATTACGTAATCTTTGAGCCATATATCAGTCTAAGGAGCCATTTTTAAAATAAATATTTTATTTTACATTTCAATCATAAGAAGACCTTAGCAGACGATACTTCTGAAGTTGCCAAAGTTTTATCTCAAAGTCCGAACCAAAAAATGAAGTACAAAATCGTTCCCATAAAGTGCGAACGACCTTCTGTATAAAAACTCTAACATGGCGGGATTTTACAGTCATTTGGCTGAAAAATGCGCGTAGCGTATCCATATTAAATGAATGACTTTATTACTATAATATTTGTTTACGTTTTTTGAAAGATGAAAATTTATAAACATATTAATTGTTTGTTAACGTTACAAATAATATCAATGTGTCTTTTCTTAATGATGAATCGCGCAATTTTGAACCTCAGTCCAGTGACGATTTTGACACCTGAACTGTCATTCCCCTTTCCAAACTTCTATATTACGTCACGTAAGGACTTAGAATCGTAACAGATTTTACGCGCATCAATTCCACTAAAAGACAGTTTCTTAACAGCTGAAACCCATGATTTATCTACAAGAAAACTGATCACGGGCTGCTATAAGGAAGAAAGAGTTCAAGTAGTTCATTAAAAATAATAGTAGCATAATTTTTTTAATGTTTGATTATTTTAGTTTTCAAGCATTAGAACTCACAAAAACAAGTGAAATATTACGTTTATTTCATATTCAAGAAATTATTTTGTATAGAAAAAGAAAATAGTGTGCAAAAAGAAGAGTATAGGAAGCACTTAATTGACGCCTGTTAAGATTTCACGATTTAATGATATCTAGAAATTTGTCGAACTAATTTAATTAAAAACATCTCGGCTACTTTTATGTCTATTGCTATTTGTAAATCGATTCGAAGTATCTAAAATGAATAAATGGTACAAAAATGTAAGAAATTGCTAAAACATTCATGTCTTATTTTTATTTTCACAAGCTAAGTTTCTTGCAAGTTTTAATAAAGTATTATTTTTGGATATTACTCGAGGAAAAAAACTGATTTCTCCTATTACATATAAAATATCAGTCAAATCTGAATCTATGATGGTCACATGATAAATAAATGCGTGAATAACTGTTGGTCACACTTGTACTTGTTCTGCTTCTAAAATTTAGATAAAATTTCAGTTTTGTTATAATTGGTTAAATATGTTCAAACACTATCTTCAAAAAGCTTCTTTTAAAATTAAAAGAAAATTATATTATACGCTTAACCCTTAACTTCGCAATTTTTTAAATTTCTATGAAAAAATTATGAGCTAGTTCTCAAGTAATAATAAAAGGAAAAAATATGAAAAAAAAAATAAGCAGTTTTAAACTGAATTTCAGTCATTTTTTTGTTTGTTGCAGAAATGCAATATTGCGCAGTAGTGCTGTAAATTACAAAACTTTTTTTTATATTATTCATTTAAATTCATCATAAAATGTTTAAATTTCTTGCCTGGTAATTTATTTCGTCAATAAACAAGAGGAAGCATAAAATATAATGGATTATTTTTATAGCAAAAACACAGTTCTTGAGACATCAGAGATTTTTATAATCGTTGCGATTTCGGGAGAAAAAATGTACTTCCGTCTAGTGACAAAATTAGGACGTATTTTGTTGTAGTAATCTTTTTTTTCTCAGATAAGTGATTTGTAGGTAATTAAAAAATATTGAGTCTGTTAAATTAAAATAAATCATATGTTGCAGAAATGCAACAGTGCGAAGTTAAGGGTTAATATTAACCCCTTTTTTACCTATGTGTGTTATTATTATTGACAAATATGAACCTTTTGAAAGGAAACTTCTGTGAGAAGCAATAGTCGGAAACACGGAAGTGCATGAACTGATTGGCTGGAACATCTGATTGTATTTATCATTTGATAATGACATCACATGAATTAATGATCTGATTGGCTGGAAACAAGTGATTGTAGTAATAATTTTCATAATGTAATTTATAAAAATCAAAAATATTTAAAATACCAGCTAAAAGTATTTTTGAAAATTAGTATTTAAAAGACAATGACTCAAAATTTGGTATTTAAAGCAACAAAAAAATAATGTTGCGAGTTAGGCCGGTAAAAATTGTTTACGATAACCGTAAGCTATATTACTTCAAAGGAAATGTTTAGAAATGATACAGATAGTTACTCTTCTAAAACTGATGTGGTTCAACAATTGCTGTTACAATCACTTTTCTTATGAGTAATTCATTCAATTTTTGAATAATTAATTTTTCATTTTAGCACATTATTTTGAGTGAAATCGCAATCAACAAGCGTAAATAATTAAGTTTTGGAACAATCAGTGAGAGTTAACCTAATTTAAATAAATAAATGTTAATAAAATAAATAAAAGTGACTTTATGTTATAATTAATCGTCGTTCTGCATTGCTTATGAATTTGAACATTACGCCTGAATGGGCGTACTTTCAATAAAATTATTTATTATGATATTTGTAATGGAGTTTTCATGTGATTTTCTTGTAAAAATTATATTATTATTTTCTTCTAAAAATTTACTATCATTAAAAAAAATATTTTTATTTTTATTATTTTTTTGCGTTATGATTTTTTTAAAACCTCATGCAACAATTCAATTTTATCATGAAATAATTATAATAAAAGCATCTTATATGTTTTTTGACTGAATAACCTGGAATATGATTTAGAAGTTTAATAAGCAAAAGAAATGATCTATTAAAATGTTCAATTACAAAAGATATATTTTTAAAACATGTGACAAATTAAATTTATGAGTAATTTTAGCTTCGTTTCTGAAACACTGTGTATTGCATGAATATATAATATTATACTTTGTGAATATCGCTAACAGTTTTAATCAATATTACAGTTAAATGCTTTAAAAATAAAAAAAATATTTTTTGTAGGAACATTTTACAAATCTGAATATTCTTCCTTCTGAAAAATAAAATTAAACTTGCATTTTACTGCACTTGTTTCATCGTATTGACAATACAGCAATGAATAAAATACATTCATTGCCGTAAAAACTTGCGGACCAATAAAAAGTCGTCAAAATGAAACTAAATTTTACATATGTAAATACTACTTAAATATAAGAAAGTGATTAGAAAATCGTAGAAAAAAGATCATTTATTGCAGAAGAGAGTACAAATGAACGGAAGTTTTAGTACTCGGTTAGGCTCCCTCTAGCGTGAATGCAGGATTTGATACGAGCGGGACTTGAGGCATACAAATTCCATATGATATCCTGAGACATCTCATTCCACAGTTGCTGTAAAAGCGTCTCTAGTTTGACCAAATTCGTAGGCTGCCTAACTTGCCACCCCAAATCATACCAGATATGTTTGATTGGTGACAAATCTGGGAAACGAGCAGGCCAGATAAGGGTAATGATGTGGCTATGTTAACCCTTTATCTACTAATGGTACTTATAAGTACCACACGCTTTTAACTTACATAGAATAACCATTTTTACGAATACTCTGACGATACTGTGCAGGAATATTCTTTTAAATCCACTCTTCCAAGATATAAAAAGTGTTTTTTTTCCAGGTATAGAAGTTTAAGTTGGCATTACTTTCCAAGATGGCGACCGATTTAACAGCTGTCAAGTGATTTATTCTCAGTTTGGTTTGACAATTAATCATGAATAGACTCACGCCTGAACAACGCGTTTAGATTCGTCGAATGGGCCCAAAACGAGATTGCCGTTGTTCCCGATTGTCATAAGCGAATTTTGTTTAGCGATGAAGCGCTCTTCTGGTTGAATGGCTACGTCAACAAACAAAACTGCCGCATTTGGAGTGAAGCTAATCCACAAGTGTATGTCGAAACACCGTTACATCCAGAAAAACTGATTGTTTGGTGTGCTTTATGGGCTGGTGGAATCCTTTTTCTAAAACGATGAAGGCCACAACGTTACAGTCAATGGTGATCTGTATAGAGCCATGATTACTAACTTTTTAATTCCTGAATTGGACAATCATGATGTCCAGGAGCTGTGGTTACAACAAGACGGCGCAACATGTCACACAGCTCATGCCGCAATCGATTTATTGAAAGACACGTTTGGTGACCGCCTCATTTTACGTTTTGGACCTGTGAATTGGCCTCCAAGATCTTGTGATTTAACACCGCTAGACTATTTTCTGTGGGGCTATGTAAAGTCATTGGTCTATGCGGATAAGCCACAAACGCTCAACCATTTGGAAGACAACATTCGCCGTGTTATTGCCGATATACAGCCACAAATGTTGGAAAAAGTAATCGAAAATTGGACGTCCAGATTGGACTACATCCGAGCCAACCGTGGCAGTCCTATGCCAGAAATCATATTTTAAAAATGTAATGCCACAAGATTATCTTTCGAATAAAAAAAATTCATGTCAATCGAATAATACATCGTTGTTTTATTGCAATTTAAAGTTCTATACCTCTAGTAAAACACCCTTTTAACAGCATGGGTTCTATGATGAGTATTTGAGAGGAGAAGGCGAATAGTTCGAAAGTAGAATCTGCATTTTTAGCTGACATTTTAATCGGATTGCGAAGATTGTCATTTTTGTTAAGAAAAAGTAGTTAATGTCAAAATGTAAGTGTCTTATTTTTTTTGTATCTTAATGAAGGCATTAGAAAACGATTTGGCTATTTTTTTAAGTGAATAGTGTATATAATTATTTTTACAGTTGAATAACTTTGTGGTACTTATAAGTACCGACAACACCCTGGGTGTTGGAGCAAGAACTTAGTTTTTTCTTTTTTGTCCGTGTAGCTTATTGTTTTTTGATGCGTTGTAACGTCATCACTATAGTACACACACACAATATAATTATGCCTTTTTTCGGATTTCTTTTTACATAACTTATTTATATATTTACTTTTTAATTTTTTTTTATTTTAACGTTTTCAAAAAATGCAAACTTTGAATCTGAACTTGTTTCCCACCCCCCTGCACACAATTAAATGAAATATAATTTTAAAAAATAACAACATTGTAATTTATTTATGTGTAACTGAGATTTAATAATAATATAGGAGATTTTCAAGGTGATATTATTATTATTATTATTTCCTTTTCATAGAATGTCCGGAAAAAAGCTCACTCTTCGAGGGGCTTTGGATTTATTATAGAACCTACGATCTGAAATCAGTGGTGTACTAAAAGATTATCTTTTAAATGAAGAAATACCAAAAAATAAACTGCTGGAATTTTCGTTAGATTCTTAAAATGACGATCAGGAGGCTGAACAAGATTCAAGGTGCAGTAGTTCATCTTAAGAAAATACAGCACTTCTTAGCCCAGGATGAGGTATTTTAAAGGAGTTTCAATCGAAACCTCAGTCAAACTGCGCAACGTGTAATGAATTTTCGTGTATTAATGAAAAGAAAAACTTCTTTTAATATCATCAAATTAAGTTTACGTGTAAAAGCTGTTTTATGTGTAAAAAAAAATTTAAAAAATTTAAAAATTTAAAAATAAATTTTTTGTGCTGTAAAATATTAGTGTTCTCTGGTTATTTAGCATTTTTAAGAGTTAAAACTGCGTTAAAAAAGTCATTCGGTCTTTTTGTATTATGAGAATATTTTAGACCTCTGTGGACTTATGGTACTTTAAAGAACCAAATTAATTAATTAGCTCTAATGGATTAAATTTCCCAAAGCTGAGTATTTTCATTACGTATACCCCTTAATTTTCATTGTAGTGATTAAAAAAATATTTTATGAAAAAAATTGCAGTAAATTATAATGCGGTAGATAAAGAGTTTTAACTTGGTAAATGCATTTAAGTATTTATCTTAGTATATGAGGTATGAGTAGTATGTGGTACAACTTGATTTAGTGAATTTTTTATTAGAGTCGCTGATGAATACAATCGATAAACCTGTTTTCTCTTGATTGCGTAACTCCAACAGTCTACCTGATTTGATACAGGAGTGCAACGCGCCAAGCGCTTTTTGACGTGATTCCTTAATTGCGCCAAACAGCTGTAAAGCAAAACATTCCCTTTTGTTTTGTCTACGCCATGCCTCAGTGCGCGCCCCACTTTTAATTTATTCCTTCGATCAGTATAATCACCATTTTTTTATTTCATAATAAAACTAGATTTCGAAGGAAGAGGCGATGGCAAGATTTTAACATAAAATAAATACAACAGAAAGTAATATTAATGTATTACACTTCCAGATATAAATTATCCCAATGTGTTACTTTTGCTGAGCAGAGGTCAGTTTAGGAAGGTGAACTCAAGAGACTCACAAGAGATTTACGGGGAGTTAAAAATAAAAAAAAAATCCTTTTTATCAGCTATTAGATCAACAGACTTAAAATTTAATAATTTTATTTTCGTTCAGCTGAGATAGGCAAAAGGCTTTTTTTTTGTTTAATTTGCAATTCATGATTGTACTATTATCGCCTATGTTGGCGAACATAAACAACAACTTGGCACCTAGCCCTACTATATCAAATTAGCATCCCAGATGGAGTTACGGAGCCTGATAATTAGACCAAAGACATGTATTTTGATCAAAAATATTAAATCAAGGGTTTCTTTCACTGTTTGCAACTGCATAATCATTAACAAAGCGTAAAATTTTTAAAAAGTTGTAGAAACATTTGAGTAAAGATTAAGAACTGAATTCATAGCAGGCCAAATAAGGTAACGAAAATATTTAAATCAATCAGCCATGTGTTGGGAGTCAGGCAGATATTTTCTGTTGGGGGGCGTGATCGGAAGCTAAAGAACCGCTGGTTATATGAATGACCAATTTCTTCGAAACCGGTTTTCCAATTAGTAATTCATGTTAAGCGGAAGTGTAAGGGGGGAAATTAATAATTATAGAACACAAAATGTCTTGTTGCTTTTAGTCGTCTTAGCTGATTATATAAGCAATGGATGCGACAAAGATGAGTCATCAAGGACGCGTCCATCTTTTGATATTTAATATATATATATATATATATATATATATATATATATATATATATATATATATATATATATATATATATATATATATATATACACTGCTGGACAATTGCTAAGGACGGATCACAAATTGCTATGTAGCATAACATTAAGCGAGACATGAGGCCTAGTAGGATAAAATATTGTTGCCACACTGTTCAGACATTAGAATAAAGAATATTTATTGTTCTGGAAAGTACAAAAACTGTGAAACATCTGAAAGAAAATAAAATGTTCATTTGATCTGCGTACGGAGAAATGGAACAATGCATCTAAAAGTCAGCAGACACCTTAAAGAAAGGTATCAGTACGGGATATGTCCACCGTGGAGTGTGATGCAACATTCCACACGTTGTACATTATCCAGCAGCTGTTGAGGCAATTTATCCCATTCCTCTGTGAGTGCACGGATGAGGGTGTTCTTGTTTGTCGGAGGATAGTTTCGACCAGCAACTTGCCTCCCCAAAGCATCCCACACATTTTCAATGGGGTTTAGATCTGGAGAACGCACTGGCCATACGAGACGTTGATTACCCTCGCTGTCTAGACAATCCTGAACAGCGAGTGTTCGATGACATGTTGCGTTGTCGTCCATAAAAACAAATTTATCACCGACAGCACCACGGAAAAGACGAACATGAGGAAGTAGAATTTCATCAATGTATCGTTGGCCCGTCATAGTCCCATTCGCAACCACATGTAGGCGCGTGCGGCCATTGATCATGATGCCGGCCCACACCATGATACTGCATGTCGGATATCAGTCTTTTCCCTGGATATTTTCTGGACGATAAGCAGTACCACTCTCGCGCCAGATCAGTTGGCGTCTACAATCCGATGACAGACTGAACCTACTCTCATCTGAGAATAGTACGCATGCCCAGTCCTGTTCAGTCCAATTGTGATGCTCACGACACCATTGCAAACGGGCAGTACGGTGCTGTCTGGTCAATGGGACACACACAACAGGTCTGCGTGCGTATAGTCCTCCTCCCCTCAAACGTCTGGCAACAGTTTTTCGGGAGATCTACTTTCCTGAGGCAGCAAGAAACTGATTTGCCATCTGCTGAGCTGTGGTGCGCCTGTTCCTTTTTGCTGATAGGACGATATATCTGTCTTCTGCAGGCGTCGTACTTCTAACACGACCTCCCCCGTGCCGTCTACTACACATTCCAGTAGTTTTAAATGACTTCCACAGCCGTGAAACAACGTTGTGAGCGATGTCGAACTCCCTGGCAACATCTGTTATTTTTCGCCCTTCTTCGATCTTTCCAATAATTCGACCACGCATAAAATCATCTATGTGATGTCGGGAAGACATGCCAAAAAATTTTAAGTTCATCTATTAAATCTTTCCTGTAAAACTTTGATTTGAAACAGCAACTGTCCACACGCGTCAAAACCTTTAAAGCTCTTATGAACGCTATCACGTGATGAAAAGACGTGGAAAAAAATTTGCATACTCATACTTCTTCTTACTAATATCCCGCACTTATTCTAATTTTCCACATTTTGCTTCCTTTCATTTTGTGGTTACTATGGATGATAGTGTTATCCGTCCTTAGCAATTGTCCAGCAATGTATATATGTGTGTAAGGATAATTAAATTAGATTAAAAATTAAATTCCCTATCTAGCACTTGATTCATCTTTCTCAGGTCTCATCTTCAAGTATCAAACTAATCTCCCATCCCTGAACATCTGTGAGTTGATGACGCAGATTTCTCAGAGAGATGTGTTCAAAATTAAGTAAGATGATACAGTTTTATTAGTGAATGTGTGATGCAAGAGAAACTCAAGAAGTTTTGTCTATGAAACGTATTTTTATAAGATTACGGAAAGATTCAAAATATTGCATGCGATATTAAGTTACAATGAATATTGTGAAAAATTTTTAGAAATACTAAAAGTTATTGTTGAAGTGAGTCCACTTTTCCGAGTCAAAATAATAAAAAAGACCTCTTATATTCTTATACTCTTATATTCTTATATTCTTATAATTTTTATATTTTATAACGCATATGAAATAAAACATTGTTTATTGTGTTGGATAGTGCATAGAAGTTGTGTGTTATACACCGTTTTCATATTATTAATAATTTCATTTTATTAGTGTCTATATTTTTTTTTATCTTTTTAAAAAATGTATTTCATATATGCAAAATGTGTGTAACAATATAAGGTATTACTACGATGGCGCCAGAGTAGATTTTTATACAAAATTATTATTTTAATATTTGTATGATTTCATGCATTTTTATATTTACTATCTTATTGTTTGATATATTATTTTCCAATATAAATTTTTTTTTGAAAATATTATCTGCTAGCTATAATATAAATCTATTATTATGAAGGAATAGGAGGAAAGGCGAGCTCTTTTTCTGGATGTCGAATAGTTTTAAACAAGCTAATCTTCAATTATATGTATGGAAATTCATTTTTATCAATTAATATGTTGGAAGTGTCCTTACTGTGTTTGTTGTTATAGTTTTCCGTTTATTGTATTGCTTTTTGATTTTAGTATTACTATTGCTTAAATATTTCTACTGTCTTTCTAAATAATGTTATGTATTGTTTTGTGTTTATTGAAAATTGATTAAGTTTGTAAAGAGAGAAAAAAAACCACGCCATGACTCCCTTTTAAAATTGGGGGGCAAATGTAAGGATAATTAAATTAGATTAAAAATTAAATTCCCTATCTAGCACTTGATTCATCTTTCTCAGGTCTCATCTTCAAGTATCAAAGTAATCACCCATTTATTTCTTCCGAACATATGGCCTAGCCAATAAACATGTCTAATTCCAGATCGTTAGATTTAATAGTCAACATATGTCAGCATTAACTTGCAAGCAACCTCTTCAAAGCAGCGATACTTACCATATGTTTTTCAAGTGTTATCCAATTGAAACCACCACCATAGCGTGCTTTTTACTCCCTGCTCTTAGCGTCAGAACAGATGTACAAACGATTGAATAAAGATCTCCTTTTTTAAACGTTAATCTGATTCTGTCTTAAAAATCATGATATATATATATATATATATATATATATATATATATATATATATATATATATAAAAAAGAAATATGTATTATTTATCAAAAACAAGAAATAATAGATAAAGAACATAACAAGAAATAGCATAATAAAAATATAAAAAGCAGAACATGAAGAACAAAATTATAGAGAAATAAAAGAACTACAAAAAAGCAGAACCTAGCGAGTCAGAAAGCAATTTCGGACTTAGGACCGAATAAGTGGGGTTAAACTAGTTTAAAGGCGCCAACCTTCCCCCTTTGCAACTCGGTAGGAAAATCAAATAAAATAAAATAAACAAAACTTCAGAGTATGGATAACTCAGAGAGCATGATAAAACCAATCACTACTATTATGTAACAAACTCTCCCAAAACTCTTAGTGCAGAAAAATCACAAAATAATTATGTAAGAAAAGTAGAAAAATGCTAAAACAATTACATAAGAAAAGTATCATTCAAAAATCAATTTAACAAAATTTCTTTACTCACAAAGCTTTTACGAAGAGAAACAAGCATCTTGCCATTAATGAAAGTCAATTATTCACTAAGTTAAAAATTCGAAAATACATAACCACATCTTTTGAGCTGACTTTTAAACCAGCCAGAAAAGACAAGTAAAATGACGACAATCAAATATGGTAAAATTTGAATTGGTTGATTGTCAAAAATGTATATTTGCTAGGCTCTAATTTGGTTGGTTGTCAACAATGTGTAAGATGTTCAAAATGTGTGTGGAAAAAATGTAAACTATGATATGAGTGTTATGATATAATCTTCACAGCAAGACCACTAACATGCTGACTTTGAAAACCTATTGTTGTGTGGTGGATTTGGAATTCGAAGTAGCAAGCCGGTTAATGTATTTGTGATGAATATAAGATCTCAAGAAATTAAAAGGGTATTCATGATCTAAACAACATTGAAAATTTTTTTTTATATTATTGTATTTATCTATTTTGTGGGTAGTTAAGCTATCATTTCTAAATAAAAAATTCAAAATGATATTTCTGTAAATTGATATATGTAAATTACTGTTCCATACGGGAATTTTAATTATATGGAACTTAAACGAATCTCTTTTGTCAAAAATGTTACTAACTACATTATTGTTAATAAGATGCAAGTCTAAATCCAAGAATTCCACCCTATTGGAGTTGAAGTTAGTTTTAAGGAGCTTGAGATAATCAGGGTAGAATGTAATATTTGGTTTGTATTCACTATTTTTACCAAAAATTATTATATCATCTATATAATGATAAATTAAGTAAGAATCATTTACAACATGATCTATTTCAAAAAAATGTAAATATAGGTTCGCTAAACAATTACTAGCTGGACCACCCTGAGGTAATCCTTTGATCTGTTTATAAAGATTCTGATCAAATGTAATGAAATTTTCTTTTAATACGAGGTTAACAAGAATATCAAATTTTCTTTTTTCATTGAAGTATATAATTCATATTTATCATAAATTAACTGTAGGACCTTAATCATATCGTCAATATCTATAGAATTAAAAAGGTCCTCGAAATCAAAACTATGCATAGAAAAAATCATCATATCCTTAGTAACTCTAGCAATCTCTAAGCTATTTTTAATAATTGCCGTGTTTTGTAAATTATCAATTAGATTTTGAAGAAGAGATTGTAAGATCTTCCCAGACTTCGTGATATATGTATTGTATCCATTAGTGATACTACGGAATTTTATAGGGCTTTTATGAAATTTTGGTGTTAAAAAAATACTTGGATATTTAATATTATTTAGATGAATATTCAGTCTTTTGTTAAAAGCTAAAAGACGATTACCATCTTCTCTATTATTGTGAATTGATTTTTGAAATGAATTATTATTTAAAATGTGGTTACTTAATATTTTACTGTAAAAATATTTACAAATTATGGCATAATTAGCAGAGACCTTATCAACATATGTAATAACGATATATATATATATATATATATATATATATATATATAGATAGATAGATAGATATATAACCGCAACTTTTCAAAATACTTATTTGACTTTTGGCTTTTAGTAGGCTGATTAAGAAACCTTATATTTAGGTTTAAAACAACAAAGTGCAAACTTGTATTGAAATATATCAGATGGAGAAATTTCCCTCTTGTAGATAGACAAAGTGATGTTTGAAGTTCATTTATATAATTTCACTCTTAATTTAGAGTTACACATATCATATATAACGTATCAGATGTACCTTGAATAGATTATTGGTTTCGAAAGAAATTTTTGACTCAATTATTTAGCTATGGCAAAATCCTTTTAATATGATATATATTTTTTTTATTGAAAACAATTATAAAATCCCCGTGCACCACAAAGTATCACACGGGGCTTACAGAAGTAAGTATTAAACACACATTCAAGGGAAATAAACAATTAAAAAAATGAAGTTAAGAAGGATTACAAACAGTTACAACAAATTTACAGAAATTATTGAAAGCACTTCTGGTGGAAAGAAATTGGTGAAAATTCGGTGGCTAATTAATGTTGAGTCTCTTGAACGCCAGTCTTATGATCTTTCTCTCTCTGACATACTTGGAACACAGAAGGATCACATGTTCTACATTTTCCTCGCCACCAATATTACAGTCACAGAAAGATGAAGGAGCTAAATTAAATTTGTTCAGGTAGCTTTTGAAATTACCATGACCAGTGAGAAATTGGGTTAATTTGTAGTTAGTGTAAAAATGATGACATGATAGTCTCTTATTAATGGTGGGAAAAATTTCTTTGTTATGCTCCCCTTATTAGAAATGAGATATTCTTGGGTTCCAAGACTTCATCATTCTTTCATTCGTGATCTTCTTGTAAAACGATTTAGGAATATTAACGTCAATGTCAAATTTGCGCTTGGTTGCAGCTTTTGAAAGCCAATCGGCTCGCTCATTTCCAAGAACGCCCGTGTGTCCGCGAACAAATGCAAAATCTATTGAGATGTTTTTATCTCTTAGGCTTTTAAGTTGCTTCTGGATCTCGACGACTATATTGTTAGATGAAGAAATACATTTAAGAGAATCCAAGGAGGAAAGAGAGTCAGTACAGATGAGGTATTCTGAGATGACACTATTTTGCTCAGTGATCCATTTAACGGCGAAATTTAAACATAAAAGTTCAGCTACAAAACTGTGCATTCATCACGAATTCTAAATTGAAAGTTCTCGGATTCAACACCACTCCTGAACACAACAAATGCGAAACCAACTCTTCCATCAATTTTACTGCCATCAGTATAGCAAATAACAGGGAAATCTTCTGTGCTCTTGTCACTAAATTGAACAATATTGATGGCATTCCTCTCTGAAGGATGAGGGATAAAAAATGGAGATAGAATAAATCATAATTAGAGATGGAAGAAGCAGAGGGATTTTCCCTAAAAGCAATATCATGAAGAATAGTAATGTCGATTGGAGGGAAGCCAGAAATAGCATAAACTGAGTCGTAACTTATTGTGCGATAATCACATACGACCCGTAAAAGTATACTTCTTTGTATGCGTCGCAGATACTTAGAATTCCTTTTTCTTTTAAGTGCCTCGCCCCAAACTCTAGAGCCATACAAAATGAAAGGCTCGATTCCTTGCTTATAAATGAGAGAATGTACATTGAAATTTATTCGGAACGTGTTGCGAGCAATCCTATTTAATCCACGCTGTAATTTGTCACATTTCTCGGATATGTAACTTAAGTGTTGCTTCTAAGAAAATTTAGTATCAAGAAGAACCCCAAGATACTTCATTTGCTTTACCATAGTCAAGGGAGTTCCATCGAGATATAGCTGAAATGCATCATAGCAAACGTTTCGTTTTTCAATAGCTATGAATCTGGTTTTATCAGGATTAAATTCCAATTTAAAACTTTTTGACCAGTCAGAAGCGAAGTTCAAAGCTTCCTGTGCATGTAGGAAAGTCTCAGAAAGATCCCTACCTTGGGAACAAACTAAAATGTCATCAGCAAAAGCTATGATTTCACAGCAGGCAAGATTATTAAGTTTAGATAGGAGATCATTGATAATGATATTCCAAAAATAGGTCCAGACACTGATCCTTGAGGGCAACCCCTTTCAAGGCAGCGGATAGCAGACGTCGAACCCAGTTGCATTTTGGCCACTCTGTCATTTAAAAAGTCAGCAACAAGTGAAAAAATATTTATCGGAATTTCAGCTTTCTTAAGGAGATTCAGAATGCAACGCCACCATGCATTGTCAAAAGCACCTTTTATATCAAGAGATATCAAGATTGAGTGTAAATGTTGCCTCTCTTAACAATCTCATTTAAACGTAAAAGAGCATCTTCAGTACTCTTATGAGGAGTAAAACCGTATTGATCACTAGAGAGAAAGTCTCCACGGCGCAGATACCAGGAAATCCTGTTAACAAAAAGTTTCTCTAAGCATTTACCAAGAGCCGGAAGTAAGCTTATGCACCTAAGGTTATCCAAATGGGGAACTCTAAACTCATTAACTTTGGGGATGAGAATCACCTGGGCAAGCTTCCAAATCCGAGGAAAGATACCTAAACCGAGGCAAACATTAAAAAGCTTATGGAGAAAAGAGGGGAATGCTAAGTGAAACTGTTTAATAATCTCATTTGAAATAGAATCCGGACCAGGTGATTTATTTAGCTTTAGCATAGAAACCATAGTATTTTCATCATGGGAAAAAAGAAGGATCAAAAAAGGAAGGGTAAGCAGTACGCGCGGCATGACGATAGTCTTTCTGAAAGATATTGTCCTTTTCCTCTGAATCAGATGGGAATGATTTCTGAAGCACGGCATTAATTGTCTCATCTAATGAAGTGGTTGTTTCTCCTGTGGGTAGCTTAATACCAGTTATTTCAATTTTTTTCATGAATTCTTTTTTAACGCCATACGTATAAACCTTCTTCCACACATTTTGCGCATCAATGGTCAAAAGAAATTTCTTCCAAGACTCAGATTTTGCATTAATAAGCATTTGATTATAATCCTTTCTATATTCAAGATAACTATTTTTATACGATTCTCTAACAATTGGATTTTTACAACGCTGAAATCTACGTCTAGAAGCATTAAGCCTCTTCCTCGCACAACCAATCTCGATAGACCACCAAGGCACATTATGCTTGCTAGTTTTCTAATATGATATTTAGGTGTCATTTCTAAGCTGTTACAGAAAGGTCTGTTTTTGCTTTTCTTTATAAATGTCATTATTTTTATTTATTTATTTTTTTGACGTCGTTAAATAAAGCACACTCAGCTTGAATACTTGCATTAAAGCAAATATTTAGCAAATTTTATTTGTTAATAGTTACTCGACCAATATTTCAATGGTGACCTCAACTCTTTTACGTTCGTTAATATATATTATCCTAGTGGTTACAATAGGAGGATCCTGTTCACGAATGTCTAAATACCCTGAAAATTGTTCGTTGCTATCTGCTAAAACAGAAATTTACAAGGTAGTATAAAACCCGTAAGGAAAGTGGATATGTAATTGATTTAGAGCTGGTGAAGGGTGAAGTAATAATACATGTTCTTTTAACAAGGTATTGATAGTTCTTTTTATTTTAGAATGTATCAATAGTCGTTATTTTAGCTGCAAATTAAATCATACATATTTTTTTTTGTTTCCTTGAATAATTATATACCGCAAAAAGAAATCTAGCTCTTGGGAGCTGAGAGTTTTTGATGTTAAAACCCTTAATATGCTTTTCTACATTTATAATTTTCATTATTTTTAAACTTTTATAATGTTTTGTTTTAACATTGCTGATTATTTTTAAAAAAAATCTTCTCATTGCTATATCATACATCACAAAAACCTTTTAAAATAATCGAAAAAGAATATTAATGTACTGGGAAAAATATATTTAGCGCTTCTCATTTAATATTTTTATCCCGTAATGTAAAATGTCTCAGTCATTATAGGAGTTTTTTTCTTAACGTACAATAAGAACCGTGAACTTCAGTCTTGCGCATAATGGATTGTACTTCTCTCACTCCAGGAAAGGGCAGTGTTGTAAAAATGAGTTAAAACTCTTATTAACATTTCTTTTTTTATTAAAAACAAAGCGACCATTGTGTTTTATTCTAATGTTTGTCATGAACTTTCCTTATTATTATCAGCCATTAGATAAATTCAAAGAATCATTGGTTATATCTAGAGGAATTTAACAGGTTATACTTAGATTCATGTATGATAACGTAACGGATAAATTTAAAACTAAATGTCAGTCTTTAGTAATATATAATCAATTGAAAAAACAAGGGGAAGTTTTAAAAGATTCAATAGATTTGAACAAAGCAGTTAATGAAAGTTCTTTTAACTCTTTCCCTTGAAATTTATCGTTATTGCGCACTTCTTAAACAGAGGAAAACTTAATACTCTTATCTAAAGTCATGAACGATAAAAGAAGGAATTACGAAAATCTTCAACTAGTTATATTTTGAACTTTTTCAGATAATGCATCTAATAATAATCCCAATTTAAGACCAATTATTAGACTACCATTTCCCATAACATACAATTTATTAAAAACTCTAAAATTGGAAAAATTAAAATAACTTCATCTTTTTCAAAATATTTATCTTTTTGAATAAGAAGATGTCTCTGTGTCAGTTGATAAAATGTTGTAGATATGAAAACTAATGACCAAAAGCAAGAAAGTGTTTTATAAAATTTACTTTAAATAATTTGATTTTCTTCAGTCTAATAAAACAATCAAAATAACAATAGCCATTTAGTTTTAATATGTCTATAATCTTTAAATGATCACCTTTTTTAGACATGCATCTTGTTTTCCTATCCTATAACACATCACTAAATAAGTCCCGGGCCTAACTAATAAAACAACAACTTTTAGGCAAAACTGAACTTTATTTATGAAGATACTCCCCTTCAACAGTGATACATTCAGCTCAGCACTCTTCTAATTTTTTAATACCTTTTTCGTTAAACGTTTTGTTTTTGCTCTCAAAATGAGCTTCGACTTCGGCAATCACTTCTTCCTTTGAGCCAAGCCTCTTTCCCTTGCAGCAGTCTTTTTAGATCTGCAAACAACAAGTAGTCCCTGGGGCCAGATATGGTATGTACGGTGGTTGGGTAAGTAATTCGAAGCGCAATTCGGTCAATTTGACTATCGTTTTCATCGTGGACTTGAGGCACGGAGCATTGTCTTGGTGAAACATCACTTTCTCTTTTGCATTTGAAGACGTTTTTTCTTTATTTTTCATTCAATAGATCCAATAACCCCATGTAATAATCGTTATTAATTGTTTTGTCTTTCTCAAGGTAGTCAATAAACAACATTCCATGTGCATCCCAAAATACGGATGTCATAACCTTGCCAGCTGACGTTTGAGTTTTTAGTCACTTTGTACGACTTTCATTGGTTTCTGTCCATTCAGCTGACGATATTTTTGATTCAGGCGTGTGGTAATGTATCCATATTTCACCCATTATTGCATATCTGCATAACATTTTTTGTTTATTTGACTTAACTCCAAACAACGTTCTGAATCGTCGATGCATTGTTGTTTTTGATCGGCAGTGATCAAACGACCACTTGGTACACAGCTTTCTCATTGACAAATGATCATGCAAAATAATGAGTACACTACCTTGTGATATTTTTAAATCCTCTGCTTTACACCTCTAAATCAACTTCAATCAACGGTCGACTAAAACGATTTTATAGACTTTTTTGATATTTTCTGGAACAACTTCAGAATTTAGGTGATTTGGACGTTCAAAGTCACTTGTGTCTGTGCTACCATGTTTTAAGTCTACATACCACCTCTTAACGGTCTTGATAACACTTATCAAGCCATAGTTTTGCTTGAACAGCATTTTCCCCCATTAAAAAGAAATGTTTAATTAACACACAAAATTCTGTTTCATCCATGGTTACTAAGCAAACAAAAGTTGCTTCACTAAAACCACTGTAAATTTTCAACAAAACAAGATGTTATCACGAAATTTTGACTCGTGCCTTTTGAAAGTTATTAGTACCAGGTTAGGTTTAGGAAAGTTAGAAGGTAGCGCCATCTATATGTTAGGCTCGGAACTTATTGAGTGATGTGTAATTTATATTTCAAATGAAAATTATTCGTTCATAAAAACTGATAAATATATTCGGATATTAAACTTTTAACTATCATGCCCGAGAACATTCCGGGCACGGCACTAGTCTTCCAAAATGGCATGCACGAGATTATTTCGGGTACGACACTTATGCTTCAAAATGTCACGTCCGAGTATTGTACGGGGTAATTTTTTCTGAGTGCAAATTATTATGCCCGAATACATAATCGGAGAAGTTTATTTCGGCTTCATCTCTTTGTCAAACCCGAATCTTTATCAGGAAAAGTTAATTTTGGCTCAATGTAGCAGAATGTGTTTGATGAGCAGTATTTTGATGCTCTCAAGATTAGCCTAAAAAGGAAGATATATTCAAGCAAAAGATTTTTTAAAATTTTTTTACCATAATATTACTATGGGGGATGTAGATCGCAGTGATCAAGAAATATCCTTTCTTTCTTTCTTCCGACAATCCAAAAACGCTAGAAAAATATTACCGAAAGATATTCTTACATTTACTAGACAAGGTTCTCTGGAACACATTTTGCCCTGTAAAAATGTAGTTGAGAAACGTATCCCATTTTTAGAATTTTGAATCCAACTTTTAGAAGAGATTTTACATAGATATGATGATGCAGCATCTGGACAAAAGAATCCTGGCATATCACCAACAGTAGATAGCCTTACCCGTCTTACTGAAGGTACATTTTATACCTCATATTCCTCCTACTCCTGCGAAAGGTGAGCCTACAAGACAGTACAAAGTTTGTTGTTCAAAAAGGAATGCAAATGAAAACAGATAAGAAAGGAAACACGGTTCTGGTGTAATGATTGCGGAATTGATTTGTGTTTGGAAAGTTTTTCTAGTTATATCACACAAAACTGAATTAATGAACTGTTAACAAGTGCTCATTTTTATTTATTTTTACTTGTTTTTTTATAGAAAATAATGCTCCCCTAGAAATGAGCCTTACCACATCCACCTTTAGTAAATGTGCAGTCACTACAAAACCTTAAAAACTTTTAAGCATGTAATTCTAAATATCAGTTTTTAACTATTAAGAAAATTTTATTTTGTACTAATCATCAAAATAACTTGATAGTTTAAAAGGTTACACACACATCACACACACACACAAAAAGTAATACACATCACGTAAAAAAAATCTTAATATATTGATAATATATATTGATTTAACTACCATGATTGCTAGAGCCAATTATTTAATTATCTCTATGAATACGAAACTTGAAACTTGTTATATAACTCTAATTGACAACTAAACAATAAGATGATAAACTAACATGATATAACTTCAAGAAAGTAGAAAGAGAACAGAATGGTAACACACACAAACACACACACACGCACGCACACACACACACACACACACACACACACACACATATATATATATATATATCATATTAATTCATTAGGAAATGTTATAAACTTTAATTAATTCATGAAATTAATTCATAATTACATAGTTTTGTTTCAGTAACTGATTTTCTAGAGTTTGTCGAAATTTGAATACTTAAGATTGATTTCTTAATATAATTGTGCCTTATTTTCCATAATTTTGTCCCACCCGAAGCATTAAATCTAAATTTGTTATGTGTAAAAACAGTAAATTTGCTCTGAACGAATTTTAGTTACAAATTAAAAATGAGTTGCAGTTGTTTATGAGGCACTCTCAGTCTTTTTTCACACTCACTCAGGTACCGCACAAGCACATTGACAGCACATGTTGGTGTTCCCAGCAAAGTGAAATCCATTTTTGGCAACTCTTAAGGTACGATTCTTAAAATTCCTTAAAATAAAGTGGTCATGGAATTCAACAATTTATGTATGTGTTCAAATAAATGAATAAAATTAGACTAACAAACTTTTTTTTTATCTACAGCCTTGAACTTCACTATAATCTTCAACATCACGAGTGATTCTCATCATTCACGTGAAGTTTCGTGACATATTGAATGGAAAAAGAAACTAAAAAGAACACATTTAATGACTCTAATATCTTTGTCTTCTGAGAGTTTCACCATTGTGTGGTTTGGTACTACATGCTATGATTTATTTCCAAGTACCTTAAGAGGAAAGTTTGAAATTATTTGGGTGGACGGTTTTGCGATCCTAATCAGCTGTTACTCTTTTGAATTTTGGTTTCAACTACATTGACAATCTATATGTTTATACATTAAAAACAATATTCTTAAGCTAGAAGAATAAGCGAAATTATTGACACTGATGCGGAGACTTCTCAATAAGAATAATAATTGAAGTTTCTTTGAAAAGAGAAAGCTTCCTGATTTATTGGAATTCCATAACATGGTTGTTGTGTGTGTGTGTATGGATGAATGTGAGACAACATTTTTCTTTCGTATTGATCTAATAACAAAGAAACAGTCAGTCAAAATAGAAAGTGTTAAAAATAATAAAAAAAAGCATCAGCTTTTTTAATAATTATAAGGTGTGATATTTAAAAGATTATGTGTATGATGATATTGAAGTTCAATGACAATGAGTAGCTTGGAACTCTTAATGTATAAAAGGTTTATGAGATTATTTATAAACAATGTAATTTTATAAATACAAGAAAGCTTGTGTATTTTCCTATTTCATTTAAGAAAGTGCATAAAGTACAAAATACATCTTATTAAGTTTAAGTAAGTTTTAATCGTAATTTTTGGAGATTTCTGCGTTACTTAAATATAAATTTTCTCCTTTTACTTAAATGCTTTTCCTTTAAAAATGCTTTCATCTTTTAAAAATTAAAATTAAAATCATTTTTTTCAATTCGAAATAATTTATATTAAGTTATTACAATTTAATTGAAGTTTTAATGAACATTTATTTATTTTTTTAATTCATTTTAAACTTTATCAATGATTTGTGAAAGAAAATCGTAACGATACATCAAGGATTTGTCAAAAATATTTGTAATGGATTATTTAAATGTTTTTTTCTCTTATTAGGTAAAAGCTTTCTAAAATTAATTCTTTTCGAAAAGAATTAAAAATATAATAGCAAAATAAATAAAAAACTATTAGATATCAAAATATTTATTAGATTATAACAAATAAAATAAAACTAATAATTTTGAATGCCACATAAAACTTCAATGCTTCATACTCTTTGGATGAAGTTACAAATTGAATCTTATAGAAATGCTATTTAAGATACAATTTCCAAAAGGACACTCTGAAACAATATATGTAATGAACAATTAACAAATATTAACTCTTGTGCGTTGGTACAATTTCCAAAAGGACACTCTGAAACAATATATGTAATGAACAATTAACAAATATTAACTCTTGCGTTGGTACAATTTCCAAAAGGACCCCCTGAAACAATATATGTAATGAACAATTAACAAATATTAACTCTTGCGTTGGTACAATTTCCAAAAGGACACTCTGAAACAATATATGTAATGAACAATTAACAAATATTAACTCTTGCGTTGGTACAATTTCCAAAAGGACACTCTGAAACAATATATGTAATGAACAATTAACAAATATTAATTCTTGCGTTGGTACAATTTCCAAAAGGACACTGGCCCGCGAGATTATAATGTTTTTCCGAAGTGGCCCGCAAGGTCATTTGGGTTGGACAGCCCTGATTTAGTTATCTACATATTACATGATTTCTTATGTTGAAGTTCAGAATCATCTACAGAATAAATTTTCACCCAGTTAATTTACGCATTAACATATTTAAATTCATTAATGTACAAAAGTAGGTTACACAACGTGTATTTTAAAACAGTTATATGTGAAATCTGAATAAAAAAGTGTTCAGAAAAATTGATTTTTAAACGAATGGTGACGTCGTTACTGTAGAATTATCATCACGTCAAACAGCATTGCAATAATATCTTGTTCTGGACAAGGTTCAAATTATGACTTCCAAACTAAATGTGCCACAAATATGTGTGTTTGTCGTAAAAATCAATTGACATACTGTTCTTTTGGTATGCTCATTATTGGTAATCAATTGGTTACCAGATTTTATATTACGATAGTAACCAAATGTACCGTAATTTTATACATCAAATTTTTGAAAATTAATATTTTTTATCTGCAGTATTATTTTTAAGCCATTTAATAAATTATTTACAATGAACTTTGTCCATTGGTTGATACTGTCAACTTTATTCTTTAGATATTGAAAAACAAATGAGTATTATTTAATTATTTACTGATTATTATACGGAATTTCTTATAACATCATTAGATAATGTATAAAGTGTTTCGCCAATTAGTATCTTCTAATATTATTGAGTTTTGTTTATCTGAGTATCAAAAATCTTTTATTGACCTGAAGCTCTTCCTGTGACACGCTCAGAGTTTTTTACCATCAAAGTATCGCAAAATGCGACAAAATAAAAATTCCAATGTTGAAAATTGAAAGGAATAATTTTTCATTTTTTGTAATTTCGTTTTCTATTGTCTCATGTCTAAATAGACATATTTACAAGATGATTACATGCTTTGCAAAAGAGATATTAAAGGTGTTATAAAGAGAAATTATATGTATACCCCACAAAATCAAAATTTAGACATATTTCATAAAATTAAAACGAATATATAAATTTTACAAAACTAAAATCCTCTCAGGAAATTTTTGAAGTTATTGTTTAATTCCGTTTTGTTTATGATTTTTAAATTTTCGTCAGTTTTAAAATAACTGTATTTAAATACATGTTTTCTTGGAAAAATTTAATTCAGGATAGAATGAATTGAAACTATTTACTTTAAATGATTAATTTAACAGTAACTGTGAATTATATAAAAGAACATAAATTAAATTTTACTTTTATATTAATTTTTTTTCTTTAAAAAAATACATCTTATTATTTCGATAAAATTTCGTAATTATTTCATTTGTTTCAGGTTTAATCAAAAACAGAAATTGAGAATCTTGTGATTTTATTTAATTAAATAAAGTACCGTATTTTCTCGAATCTGAGCCGCACTTTTTTTCAATGTTAATGTTACTGAAAATCGGGTGCGACTTAGAATTCAAGGGGAAAAAATTCCTTGTATGGGACAATTAGAGCAATTAACAGCTCATGTACGTATTCAAAAGATATAGCATTGGTAAAATAACTAATTGGTCACTTCTTATTAGTTCTCATTTTAAATTTATTTTAATTTCGTAAAATTGGATATCGATAAACCATTTTAAACTTCTTTATTTTCTCAAAAACTTGCTTAGAGTTCGGGGAACGGCTTAGATTCGAATAAATACGGTTTTTATTATTTTTGTTCTTAGTGCGTGTATTCCGGTGTACTTATCAATTTATCTCTATATCTATACTATATCTATATCTATCTATACTATCTCTAAAACTATTCGAGCCGTGGGAATAAAAGTCATACTTTATACTCGTCAAGGTTTTTTTTGGAGGGGGTGGGGTAAGGGCTTTAAGATAAGCAATGCATTAGAAAATTTATATCCAAGATCTATTTACAAATACTTAGTCAATAAAACTTCAGAGGAATAAACATTTTGCTTAAATTAATGAAATCCTTATACTAGTTTTTTTAAACTTATTTATTAATCATACAATAAATGGAGTTTTCAATGAATTTAACAAATTATTTTGTCGATCATTACTTAAATTTTTTTTAAAAGGATGGGTATATATATGTTTAATAGAAACACTATATACATGTTAAACTAAATAAGTAAGTAATTGTATTTTACATGTGAATGTTTTAGTCCAAAAAAATTCAAATGCCTGTTTTCTTAGAGAAGAAAATGATAAAAATAAATTTTGCATAAAAGGTCTATGAGAGGAGCTGCATTTAGATATTTCTTTCAAAAAGTGTTGTGAATTTATAATGCAAACACATTTAATTAAAAAAATAAAAACTTTTCTAACCTTGTGATCTTTTTTTCAACTATATAATTCACAAATAACTTTTAAACAATTATGTCTAAATTTTGCTGTTATTTTAGATTTAATGTGAAACATTTATCAGAAGTTCAATATAATAAGGACAATTAAAAAATATAAAAGATAAATGTAAAATATAAAAAATATAACAATATAAAATAACACAAATATAAATATAAATAGAAGAATATGGAATAATTGCTAATTAAATCTTATTGTCCTCTCGAGACTTTTCTTGATGGAGTGCAGGTACAACTACAGTGAAATAGAAAAATGAAGATGTCCTCTTAATTTCTTGACCAATAAATTGCAAAAAAAAAAATCGTTGATACTAATTATTGTAAAAATATAAGGAACAGCATTTATATAATTCCATTACAGTAGTAATTAAATTAAAACTAAAATTCTACTCTCAAAAATTCCAAGCAGTTCAAAAAGATCTGATTTCCGGTATACAAATCAACTGCACTATAATTTGAATGGCCGTAAGTAAATCGTCATTTGATTTATGCAGTGCCAGCCTCGTACAACGTATTAAGAGAAAAAGTAATCACGTGCAAAAACCAAACAAGCAACAAACATTAAAACACGTTTTATGCTATGTGGTCATCGACCTTAACTGAAATTCATGGACCATCTATTCATTCTCTTATGATCAATTCATGTCCAACTGTCTTAGCGATTTCCCAATTTTAAATATTACCTGTAGAATAGCCTCGAAGGACGCAATACATCGACCTTAGAGAGCGGGATGTGTTTCAGTTTCCATTTCCCACTGTGCCCTTGCATAAATCTTTTACAAATTTTAAAAAAAATTCCTTAGAAGTAGAAACACAGTGAATAGAAAGCGGATTTTAGGAACATCTAGGTCATGGTCAGGTCGCTTACATCTGTTGCCAAATCTAACTTTCTCTCTTCACTTTTTGATTAAATAGGAAGAAAAGTTTATTGAGCGACTAAACTTGTCCAAAAAAACACGTTTCTTACTGTTGAGGTCAATGGATCATGTCTGAATACAGTTCTCAATTAGTTGTAGCAAGTGTAATCAGATGTAAGTTCGTCGGTCGGAGTTTGTAGACTTCTGGTGTTTAGCGTCACGCGCGCAATGGGAGATTTGTATAGAAGTTTCTACTTGTGGCATCTGGGTAATTACAGAGCAATTTTTAAGGGTTATTTCCGATTTTCAAAACACAATATTTTTTATAATCTTTCACTCTTCTTGACAAGAAATGTTCTGGAAAGAATTTTGAACAGTTTTGCTGAAGTAAACAGTTAAATAGCAGGTAAATGGAAGGTGAGGAACAATGAAACACCACAAGGGAAGTACAATGTGATGAAATATACCCATTTTACAGTTGTGAATTTTCGAGAAAGCTAAACCATCAACAAATATAAAAAAGTCACAGAAAAAATAATACTTTTACGTGACATAATTATTTGAATTTCTAAGAATTTCATAAAATTTCTTTTGATGCATATTCATAATCCTGCTTTGTAAAAAATATAATTCGTAAGAAATTATACACTTTATATACCGGCGTATTACGTGCACTCATACATTCAAACGGTCTTTTTTAATTTTGTCATATATTCGCCGTTTTATACACATTTCTTTTCACAACGGAAACAGAAATGCACATGTGCAAAGTTTTTTTTCTTTTGAAGTCATTTATTCCAAGTATTACAATAGGCTTTTGAACATCGGTATACTTCTAAAACTGCAACCCTAAGGCAACCTCCGGTTCTAGGGCCAGACAATCCGGACCCTTGTCCGAGGCGGCATTTGAATTGAATTTGGAAAACATTTTTTTCTGTTAAAAAAATTATGTATATTGTCTGAAATATTATTGGTGTGATTTTGGTATTTAATTTAACGTATCTTATTTCATTATTATGAATTCTGTTTGTTTAATATTGGTTTTCTTTTACATTGAAACTCGAAGGATTCAAGGTGGGAGCATATGTTACATAATGAAATTTGATATGTTTCTCTAGTAACTTTCCCCCAAGCCAGGAGTGGGGTCACAATGGGCATTCCTTTCACCCATACGATGTCCAACATCAACAATCCAAAAGGGGACAGAGTTAATAAGAATTTTTTTAGATAGAAAGCCACAGGCAATGTTTTATTTCAGTCTTGAGTGTAGTTACTATAAATTAAAATAAACACGCGTGTGATCTCCACGATCAGTAGACTCTTTTTCGAAGAGATTGGCCTGGCTGAAATGAGCGATTTTATATTTTTAACACTTAAATATATATATATATATATATATATATATATATATATAAAATCACAAGAATTATTGAAGTTTTATTGGTTTGTGTCTATGTGAATAATTTCTCTTTTTTAATTATAATTTTTCGTTTAGGACAGAGAGGAGGGCGGCATTTTCCATTTTTGTCCGGGTTGGCAAAACTGCTAGAGCCAGCCCTGCCCTAAGGCACAAGAAAGAGGGAGGAGACAAAATGTATAAGGCATTTCTTTATTGCAAGCTTATCAGGTGTGTAATTTTTTTAAATGAACGATTTTTCGATGTACGTAGAAATCTACTATTTCTGCTCATCTTTTCTTCATTTTTGAAGCTATCTGAAGCTCTTTTATATCTTTCTTATAACTGCGTGCATTCGTAAATTTCGTTTTCACTTTTCGTGTTGAAAGTAAAGTGTGTAGGTGTAGTGACACGTCAGATTATACGTTGTGTGTGCTTATATACACTGCTGGACAATTGCTAAGGACGGATAACACTATCATCCATAGCAACCACAAAATGAAAGGAAGCAAAATGTGGAAACTTAGAATAAGTGCGGGATATTAGTAAGAAGTATGAGTATATGCAAATTTTTCCCCCACGTCTGTTCATCACGTGATAGCGTTTATAAGAGCTTTAAAGTTTTGACGCGTGTGGACAGTTGTTGTTTCAAGTCAAAGTTTTACAGGAAAGATTTAATAGACGAACTTAAAATTTTTAGCATGTCTTCCCGATATCACATAGATGATTTTATGCGTGGCCGAATTATTGGAAAGATCGAAGAAGGGCGAAAAATAACAGATGTTGTCAGGGAGTTTGACATCGCTCACAGCGTTCTTTCACGGCTGTGGAAGTCATTTAAAACTACTGGAATGTGTAGTAGACGGCACGGGGGAGGTCGTGTTAGAAATACGACGCCTGCAGAAGACAGATATATCGTCCTAACACCAAAAAGGAACAGGCGCACCACAGCTCAGCAGATGGCAAATCAGTTTCTTGCTGCCTCAGGAGAGCAGATCTCCCGAAAAACTGTTGCCAGACGTTTGAGGGGAGGAGGACTATACGCACGCAGACCTGTTGTGTGTGTCCCATTGACCAGACAGCACCGTACTGCCCGTTTGCAATGGTGTCATGAGCATCACAATTGGACTGAACAGGATTGGGCATGCGTACTATTCTCAGATGAGAGTAGGTTCAGTCTGTCATCAGATTGTAGACGCCAACTGATCTGGCGCGAGAGTGGTACTGCTTATCGTCCAGAAAATATCCAGGAAAAGGACCGATATCCGACATGCAGTATCATGGTGTGGGCCGGCATCATGATCAATGGCCGCACGCGCCTACATGTGGTTGCGAATGGGACTATGACGGGCCAACGATACATTGATGAAATTCTACTTCCTCATGTTCGTCTTTTCCGTGGTGCTGTCGGTGATAAATTTGTTTTTATGGACGACAACGCAACATGTCATCGAACACTCGCTGTTCAGGAGTGTCTAGACAGCGAGGGTAATCAACGTCTCGTATGGCCAGTGCGTTCTCCAGATCTAAACCCCATTGAAAATGTGTGGGATGCTTTGGGGAGGCAAGTTGCTGGTCGAAACTATCCTCCGACAAACAAGAACACCCTCATCCGTGCACTCACAGAGGAATGGGATAAATTGCCTCAACAGCTGCTGGATAATGTACAACGTGTGGAATGTTGCATCACACTCCACGGTGGACATATCCCGTACTGATACCTTTCTTTAAGGTGCCTGCTGACTTTTAGATGCATTGTTCCATTTCTCCGTACACAGATCAAATGAACATTTTTTTCTTTCAGATGTTTCACAGCTTTAGTACTTTCCAGAATAATAAATATTCTTTATTCTAATGTCTGAACAGTGTGGCAACTATATTTTATCCTACTAGGCCTCATGTCTCGCTTAATGTTATGCTACATAGCAATTTGTGATCCGTCCTTAGAATTTGTCCAGCAGTGTATATATATGTATATGTGTGTGTGTATGTCGATTAAACTGAAGTATAAAAAAACAATTTCTGTTAAACTCTTGAAACAGTTTAAAAACAGTATTTTTTATATGTATATCCTTTAATTTTTAATATAGTGATCCAAAAAAAGATATTGCATGAAAAAAACTGCACTAAATCATAATGCGGTAAATAAAGGGTTAAATACTGTCTGAATTTATGGGAAATATAGCAGATTCGTGTGATCTACAAGGAAACATAGCAATAAGTATGTTTTTCAGAGAAACTGATTCAATTTCTGATAAACAATAGTTGAATATTATTTAGTTACTATTATAATAGAAATGATAATTTTTTAATTACAATTTAATAGAAGTGTTTATAAATAAATATGTCTGACTTACAGCTAAGTCATTTACATGAAATGAAACATGTATATATTTACAAGAATAAAAAAAAAAATGTTGTTCTAAATGTATGAAAAATTAATTTCTTTAACTTTGTTATTCATTTCAACAAAAATATCTTATCCTTATCATCGTATAAACATATTTTTCATAACATTAATTTCTTTAATTTATTATTTCTATAAACGACAAGGATATTTAAATTATGCAGTTTAGTTTGATTAATTGAATTTTAACTTCTCACTCTTTACTCGAGTGCTATTGGCGATGAATTTTGTCATTTTGAACACATCAAGTAACAAGAAAGGCACCAGAATTGCAGCCGAACTCATCAAAATACGAGAATATGAGGACTGAGCATTGAAAAAATTTAACGTGCATCAATCCCCTTTACCTGGGTTTTTCAGAGTCACCCACAATTCGACCAATTCTTGACCATGACCATTTGGTTAACGCGTCACTAAAGATTGAGAAATTAATGGTATTTTCAAAGCCAAAAAATAACATTTAAAATTATTGTTTAGTAACTATAACATAGAAAAGGATGAAAATAAGTAAAAATAAAGATTTTTATTTATTTTCATCTATTTAAGGAAATTGGTACAATTAACATTATTCAGAGGAAATTTCTTTATCTGAATATCTTATTTATGTATGCATGATTTAAGGATAACAAAATCTCGTGAAAGTTCACAAAATAACATGTTATTATATAGAGAGTTTTCTATTGTTTTTTCATTTTTCAGTTGCTCATGAGGAAACAATTTGGCACTTTGGAGAAATATTCAACTAGAAGTGAAAATCCCGTGATTATGAGAGGCAATTAAACAATATCGTGCACTGCTGCAATTTTAAACCTTTTTTTCCCCATGTTACTTCTTCTATAACAATAGATGAATCACAGAAAAATAGTTAAACAAACTCATTAAAGGGTTGAATTATTTTTTTTTTCATTTATTATTCGTGTGTGCGCTATTTTTGTTTTCGTGGTACGAAATGTTGAAATTACTTTTTTCACTGAACTCAACAAACAACAGCATCAAAACGGACTACTGAATAACTAGTAATTTTTACGTTAAAAGTTAATCTGTATTAATGACATGGATCTAAATTAAGACTATAAAAAAGAGGATAAATTAATTAACGGAAGTTATGGACCAAATTCATGACGGTTACGTGATAAATGAAATCACGTGTTCTCCATTGCATTCAGAACTGATATTAGACTTGTACTTGTTCTAATGGACTCGATTCATCACTAGAGGGCGCTGCGATCATTCCGATGACAAGTGATTTTCCATGTGCGTTTAAGTAAACAATAACAGCCGATCGTTTTACACTTCTGGTTGTGCGCTAACTTTCGAATTTGCTATTTTATATTCTTTTTAGTACGTTTAGTCTCTTTACGTTAGTCTTAATTTTTTTTACATTACTTATTTGAAAATGTAAAATATTATAATGGACTAAATTCATATGACATTATGATCTAGTGATATTTGTTTTCAATTGTTTCCCGCCTAACGCAAAACACTTTCGTACTTTGTTTTGTTACTTCGTATAGCTATATTATTCTTTTTGCAAGTTATTTGTTGTTGTTACTTAATATGTATATATTGTTACAAATTTTGTGCACTGAACGCTAAAAATGGTGTAAATAATTAGTTCTGAATGTGTAATTCGTTAATATTACTTTCTGTTGTATTTATTTTATGTTAAAATCGCAAGCAATTCCGTTCGTTACATAAAAATGGCGATTCAATGGAAGCATAGCCAAGTTGGCATCCTTTCTGGCGAACATATATTGATGCTTCTAAAAAGAAATCTACTAATATCACAGTCACTGATGTAAACGAATTCTTGAGAAAAATTCCAGCAGACTAAATAGGGCGTGGTGCTCGGCAAAACAAAGTATTGTTTTGACTACTGAAAAGTCAGCCAACGATTATTTAATACTTCTGCTGTTGAATAGAACGAGTGACTGCTAATGGAATACATTAGTTATTTGTATTTCTAGAGTTGTATCTGGCACTTCTAAGGATTCTAAACAATAAATTTTCATCGCTACTGAAGACTGCCTTGCTCTTTTGGATTGATAGCATTAAATCCTGGAACTCCGAACAATATTTTTACATTCTAAAATGTCTTGTTTCAGAGCAGATCGGCTGAAATATATTCATTCGTTTTTTGTAAGCAAACCTATTCCTTAGCAAATTTTATTATATTTTTTTACATAGAAACTTCTTGTAATTATGAAAAAATAGCCTGATTTGTTATTTTTTAATATTCATATAAAGTTTCCTTTTTGCTGTTCTTGAAAATCCATTTCAGTATTATTGTTAGGATATCAAAACTTTTAATAATGTTCATTGATTTATTTTTTAAAAGTGTATGGAAATATTTGTGTGGTTTACATCTATTAGACAATTTATATGTAATTCAATAACTCATAAGAAATAATTTGTAATAAAGAATAATCCTATAAAATTTAGTCATTATTTGTAAAAATTATGTATTAACATGATTCCTTTCTTGAACTAAGAGTGTTTTCTTTTTTGATCTTTGAAGACAGTCATTTCTAAAAGAAATTTCAAACCTTCATAAATGATAATTATTAATTAAAGTCAGACAATCAAAGCTGGCAAATGTTATTTCATTACAGAGTCATGGTATATTTCAAAACATCTTACTATGTCTTGGGAATTTTTATAGAACAGTTGTGTTTCAAAAAATTAGTATACAATAACAATGTTTAAACTTTATATATCCATATTAAATCAAATAAAGTTTGAAACTGACACAAAAAAAAACCCTCTTTTGTCATAGATCTTAGAAAAATACTCTTCATGAGTACACAATGAAGGGATGTCACTGATAGTCTTTCAACAGAATATGATAAAAGCATTTTATAAATTACTACAATGAATTTCTTAGTTAAAAATAAAATTTTCATATGTTTCACTTGTATTATAATCATGTAATATTAAAATTAAATGTTGATAAATAATGCATATTAAATAAATTTTAATTACTAATTTAAACTAGCTATCTAACAAAAATTTTGTATGCTCCTTTATGGAAAAATTTTCTCGAAAATAACACTTGGAATGTTTCCCTATAGTGTAATAATTTGTTTCAAACAATTCCTAAAAATAATCCCATATCTTAGTATGATTCATTTCTATTTCTTTTTTTCTAACTAAGGAGACAATGATTTATAAAAAATAATTTTCAAACATTTGTAGGTGATAATTACTAACACTATCAAAGCGCCAAATATTATTTTATAACATATCTTTAAAGGCTTCACACTGTATTGGTACAAATCATACTATTTTAAGGCTACAGCTTAGGTTTTGGTTTCAGTTTCATTTTAAATCAATTTTCCACTCTTAAATTGAATGAAAAATATTTTTCAGCACAATTGACTCTTGCAGTGTGAAATGATTAATTTTTCGGTTAACATTACTAAAAGCATTTCTGCTCGATTATGTTTTAAATTCTCATAGTTATTTAATCAAGATTGATTTCAAGGCCAATTTCTGTTTTAAAAATTGTTTATATAACTTAGAAGCTTTATCATTAATATTTTCTTGTTGAGTAACAATATTTCAAAGAGATGGAACACTATTGAAAATGATGCATCTAAAAATCCCCCTCAGCTGATAATGCAATTAGACTTTTGAATTCTAGTATTGCTGATAAAAATGAATATTTTCATGATGTACCAAACTATACGATAATATATTGTAGTACTATAAAGTTAAAAAGTAAACCTAAAAAAATTATATTATTACTGTGTTTCATGATCCTAATTCTCGATAAATATACAATTGCTCCAAGTTCTCTTCTTGAGTCAATACTTGTAACTAACTCAATGCAACAAATTCATTCAGGACTTATAAGCCGGATAATATCAATATACATGAGTCTTTTTTCAGACTTTTATATTTATGCAAAAATAAATCTAATCTATAGTGATAAATTTTCAAATTGTGCAAAAACCAATAAATGCATATTTGTTATATATAGTAAAAAAATTTCTACATTTGTATGATAGGTTTATACTACATTCAAACTCTGAAAAACACAAATGTTGTGTTCATAAATACCACACAAATATGTTGCAATTTTTATTTTTTTGTAAGATAATTAGATTCAAAAATAGCTTTTTTTTTTTTTTTTATTTTGATCATGTAAGGATGTAATACGTAAATAAGTCAATGATAGACGGTTTCCTTAGCAAACTATGGAAATTCCACTTTTAAATGAAAACTACATTTGACATATATGCATATACAACACTAACAAAAAAACAATAATAAGAATAAGTATACGCTATACTCCAAAACAGCTAATACATAAATCAATCAAAAATAAAGGTTTTCTAAATACACTATGAAAATTTCACTTTTAACCGAATATGACGGTTACCATATATGCATATACAACATTAAAACAAAACAGTAATAAGAATAAGGATACATTAGACTCTCTAAAACAGCTAATACATAAATCAATCAATAATAGACGTTTTCTAAATAAACTACAAAAATTTCACTTTTAACCGAATATGACGGTTATATGCATATACAATATTAACACCCAAAAAATATTATAAAGATACATTATGATTATGTCTCTGCTACTCCTCTTTCCTCGGTCCCAATATAAGCGAGGTGAGGCTTTATCTCCCCGAATGGTCACTTTCGGTTTGGCACGTCGAATAAAACAACGTTTCTGAAATTCTATTTCACTCTCCCTCAATTTACGTGCAACTCCCTGCTTCATCCACGCTGGGTCAACGATCTTAAAGTCTAGGTGTCGGGTTTAACCCCTAACCTTCCCGTCCCGGTAGATATTGTCTTGTGGTCTCAATTTAAGTCGAACTCTTTTCCTGGTGCTTCGATTTTCTCGCGATGATCATCGTATCTTCACAGTACCATCTCGCTTGATAAAATCCGTCAGTTTCCACGCAAGTTTTCCTATTCCACTTTTGTCCTGCGAATATTCAGCGTCTAAGACTCCAGTGCTGGGAGTATAAGTACCATGTTGCTTAAGGCTTTTAGATTCACTTTTTGTTGTAATTCGGCAACTGTCCTTCTGCTTAAATTTTTGCAGCTTTTTTTTTTAGGTAATTTTAGTTTTTTCTTCACTTTCATATCCCTCATCAAAGTCAATTCGTTTCTTGCTGTTGATCACGGATTAATATCAATCTCTTTATCCTTTCTTTATCACATCAACTGATATTTCTTTCCTTTCTTTCTCCACAACAAATAACAGATTGTGCCACGGCATATTGGATCCGTACTATGCGTCTGAATTTGTTCACCTTCAGATACAAGAACCTTCTCGATTGCTTCGTTACTTCCATATCTTCATCGGAAATTTTTCTTCCTCTTCATTTGCAATTGATTTTGTTCGTCTCTCATTTTTACATCTTCTTCTGGTAAACACTTCTGTTTTTCATGCTCGTTTCATGTTCCCTTTCTTGAACATGTCGCATCTGCTCCTCCATAAGCCATCTTTCATTTTTCAATCTCATTTCTTCTTCCAAAGCTATTATTTCGTCTCATTCTTCTTTTCTTCTTTCCATCTTCCGGGCCCTTCCCTTCTACTGCTTTGATCTCCCTCATAAGCCTTTGTGTCTATCCTCCACTTCCCCAACCTGAGTCTGGTCTCCCTGGGTAAGGTTAGATCTCAATGCTGTCCTATGTTGCTCTATTTGTGGACACTTCATGTCTAGGCATGCTCTGTGAAATGACCTTTCTCTTCCCAACTCGCTCGATTATAAGTTTTTTCTGGGTTTTGAACTCCATTTCTTCTGATATCCTCATCTTCTGCTTCCTCGAAATCGGCCCGTCTCTTCCTTTCCCGCTATTTCCATCTCTTCTTTTTCTTTTTCTCAGCTAATTTCCTCTTCTTCCTCTTTTCCTCTCATCCAATCTATCTCTCTTCTTTTCTCAAGTTCCTCTATAATAGTGTTTAAAAATTCTCACAAAACTCCTCGTCGAAGTATTCACTATTCAAGATAGCGTCCCCTAAATAAACACTCTCATCCCAAGGGACATCTTTCAACCCCCATTTCCGTAGCCATATATTGCAGGTCTACTTTTGATCCCTTTCCTAAAAATGTCATCTCGCTCCCCTTACTATATAGTTATCCTAAACCAATCAATAACACTCTAAATTTCACAACACAACAGTATGCTTAATTAATCCAGGTGGGTCTTATTTTCTTTTGGGGAAAAAAAATAAAATGTTTTGTATTTCTTCCGCATAAAATTTGCAAATTAATACCTGGATGATACATTTAGCACATATGATAGACCAAAATTCAATTCAACTATGTTATTACACACAAGAAAAGGTTTTCTGCTGCATGAAATAATATCAAATTTTCGAAAATGTAATTTAAAAATCATCATAAATCATAACAATAATAAAAAACAGTAGCAGTCGTGGGACTGCCGATAGAAGTGAAAACGGAACTATTAAGTTGATATATAATAAAAACTATATATGCAAAATTATATGAAATTTTTTATGTTTTATTTATTATTGGTATATGATGGGTTAAACAAATCATGAACAAAATATAAATACAAGTGGTTGAAAAATAATTAATATGCAATATCTTAATTATACATAGTATTATATTTACACGAATTTCAATGAATTAAAGTTTGAACATTATTTTCATTATTTACATCATTGTCATCATTAATTTCGACAATACTTAGATTATCTGTTCGTTCAATCATTTCATTGTATTCTAAAAAAGATACAATAGGTTTATGGTAACTGAAATGTTGAAATAAAAATGTTTGGATTTGAAATTTATCTTAAATATCGTATAAACAGCATCGATAGTCGCTTTATACTTTGTTGTACTGACTTTCGACATTAGACATAGTCAAACCCATCGTTTCATTCAAAAATTCAATTAATGATAAATTTTTGTCATCTGCGAAGTTAATATTAAAGTCTCCGCTTAATATCATAGGTATGTCGTCAAATTTTTCTTTCAAATCTTTTTCGATTAATTCAGAACCTTTTGTGTAAATCATTAAATTTCGAATAAAAATTGTTCTATCTGTTGCATAGATTTTTCAGAGATATATAAACAGTGCAACCATTAAAAATGTATTGTCCATTTTTCAGAATTGCAACGAGCAACGCATATTTCGCTCTATGTCTCGAAACATTAACACCAACTCTAGTGAATTTAGTGTGGATGTCCAATGTATGAAGTGACAATGTGTGATGTATCTTGTGTATGTTGATAAATAGCTACTCCTGCTGCTGGAACTTCAGGCCTTTTATAACTTGGGTAAACAAAATTGAAATCTGAATATGAATTGGTTCTTCATTTTTCATACGAGTTTTGACAAAAGTAAAACATTTGATTTTTTTACAATAGCATCGTTTTTTATATCAGTTACATGTGCATGTAAACTTTGGCAAATTGAATGAAAATATAGATAATCCTTTCTTGTTAGAAATGAATTCAAGAAAATTTGGGACTGTTTGTAGTGTATTGTTTTTCAATCTTTTAATTCTAATGTTAGATCTTCTCGATGACTGTTGATCTCGCTAAGATGTTTATCTGATTCTTTAAAGCATTTAAAGGTATTCCCTGATCTTTACCAACGGAAAAAATTTCCAGCTGTCTTCAGTATTTTCTTTTAGGTAACCATAAATAAACCTTCAATCTTTCGTCACTCTGGATAAAAGCTTATGTATAAATTCTCTAGGGATGTTTGCGATCATATTTCGTAAACAATAGCATCATAAGTACTCTCCCTGTGATTTTAGAACGTCATTGCCAAAGCAGAAACAAGTGGAAATGTTTTCGTTTCGCTATGGTTTTATTATTATTGAGTGCTACTTGATGATGTTTGAGAAGTGATGTAAAAGCACAGCAATTTCCAATACTGAGATTGAGGTGTGCACCGAGATTTCTTATGCATCCTTGTAGCTTGTTTTCGTCCACATGATTTTGGAATGGAACTAGCCTCTTATAATATCAATATTCTCATCACTCTCTACATGATACAATTTTCTTACAGTTACTTTTTGATAATCCGTCTGTAACGTCTATGTTATTAGTTGTCATATATGGTCTATTGAGTAGCGCAACCAAAAATTAATTCGTAGGGTATCCAAATCAGTTTCATCAGTTTTCATTTTTATAACTTGCCTAACGAAATTTTCGTCTTCAGATTATGACAAAAACCAGTAATAACATCCGGATGCCACAGATATTATTTATCATCTACAGAGTTTAAAACCGAATAGTTGTACGCGTTAACCGCAGCGTTTGTAAATAAAAGTCGTATTCCTTCAGGGCATACTGATTGAGTTTCCTTTGGTGATAAATCTGATTCCATGACTTTCAGTTCTTCCGTTAGAATATTTCCATCTCCAATTTTTGTTAAAATTTAGAAAACTGACGATTTTCTTGTTCACATTTGTTTTAATTCAAATTGTTTAAATTTTCGCCAAAAAGTTTCACCAGTTATTTTTCTTTGATTTTGAGTGGAAGATCATGGCCTTACTGAGAGGTAATTGTCGCAAAATCTCCAATAAGTATAACATCTAATCCTCCAAAATCTTTGTAACAAGCAATAGAAATTTAGAGATTTTAATTATGTTACAATATTTTTTCTAATAGTGAAATTAAATTATATAAGTTCATAAATAATTATTTGGCAAAAAAATTAACAAAAAGCACGTATTTTATATCTAACAAATTACACAAACAAATAATAATCTCGTAAAATTGAATTTTACAATAAATGAACATATTTCATAAAATCTAAAATATTATAACATTTTTAATTTTCCAATTTTAAAATCCACGAAAAAATTTTATCAAATAAATAGAAATCTATTTTACCACGCTAAGATAAATCTTATACCGTAATAATACTATTTCATGATGAAGAGGTTAAATATTAAAAACATAATTAAAAATGAATAATGCAAATTTTAAATACAAATATTCGTACAAATATTAAAAATGTTTAAAAATATATTCGTTGTTTTCATTATTCTCATTTATCTGTATAAAAAATATTAATATGTTTCATACTCACTTTTGTTGGTCTTCATGCTGTGGAAGTCAATGAATTTAAATTCAATAAATAAAAAACAGTAATCCTTCAATTAAATAATTACAATAATGTCAAATTAAAAAAAAATTCATTTAAATAAACAAAATCCAGTACACACAAGTTGAACTTCTTACGGTCAATTTAACCTTTACTTTATGTATATAACTACACTCTAATACTTAATGTGGCTAACGCGTCACATTTAGAGCAATTACAGATGGGCCTCGCTACTATAACGTATTGGTGACGACCTACAAAATTGAGTACTTATCCAAAAAGGCTTCGCCTCAATCGCGTACATATTGGCTACACCAGAAATAAGTCGGGATGTGGCTTAGTGTGTATACATGTACAATGAGGCTGGTTGCGCGTGCGCTAGTCTGGTTTCCATAGCTATAGATATACTATTATCATTAGCATGCAAACAGACGCTGAACCGAGGATTTTACCCCCACCAAACGCTCTGAATCATGTTATTCGCTAAAGAAGTTTTCACTCTCTTCCAAAAAATATTATGCAATCCAGTGAAATAATGAATAAATCTTTCATCAATTAATGTACATTTTCACATTAAAAACTATATATATATTTTTTACTTAGATATTCTGCTTAAATTACATTTGATTTCTATATGTAATTCAACAATATTTTAATACCATAAATCATTCATCAAGTTGAGGTAAAGGAATTAAAACATTCTTTCTTTCTTTTTCTAGTCATTAATATACCTCAAAAACTCAACAAAATTTTATACTTTTCTCACAATTATATAAACTGATGTTCAACTAAAAATACAGTTGTATTCTCTAATGCTTTTACAAAAAGTTTGATTTGCCACAAACAATAGCATGAACTGATGTTCAATAAAAAAAAAAAAGTAATATGTACCATATTTCAACGTTTCGGTGAAACACACTAATTATTTGAACTGGTGTTCAGAATAGACTATATATCTAATTATTTTTTAAATGTTTCTGATGAAAAACACAATAATTATCTTACCTCTTTGAATAGATGATAACCATTAATTAGAAAAATGTTTTCAGACAGAAACCCCATTCTTTTTCACAGTGACCATTTAATGATTCTAATGGAGAGGTCATTGAACGTGTCTTCTGACGGAAAACTAAAATATTTCTCGCGGTGATCATTTAATGATTATAATGACTCACCTCGACTAATCTTCTACCCTGGGGTTTCTAATGAATCAACATACATGGTTAGAGACTGTAAATCCTATTTTACTTTACTACAATAATATATCATCTATTCCAAAAACAACTACAGCTATGATAATGCACTCTTACATTACAATACATACAATAATAACTTTAATTTGTGAGTGTGGACCACCCCTTTCTTACCTGAGCTTGATGAAATCTTTAAAATACATCCGACTGCGCCAGTAAGGAATTTGTAGGTACTTTTGTTTCCATGAAGATTCCAAAAGAAAATCCAGGCACAATGAATACCCAAGTCTAGTGGCTCAAAATTTATTGATGCAGATTGATAGCCACACACACAAATACATATTAATCAGAAACTATATACATTTAAATTTAAGTTACCTCATTTTGTTTTTTCTCCTTCCTCGCGCCCGCTCATTCTCTC
>BMAU01005715.1:0-55720 GCA_019973935.1 Trichonephila clavipes | reverse complement strand
CTAAAGATCTGCCTGTGTTTATTTCAAATACTTGTGAACCGAAAATAAAAACACCTTTGCACTTCTAGGTAATGTGTTATTTCGATTGAAAGTTGGATTTATCAAGTAAAAGTAATGTGTATCCTCAATTGTTTGTACCACTGTATATAGTTATATCATAAATAAAAATATGGTAAAATGTAATTAAAATAAAGTTCTACTCTTAAAAATGTTTTCAATGTTAAAATACAAAACAAAAAATATATTGTAAACGTAAAAGAAGTGACTCTCGCGTAAAACGTAAAAGAGTGTTATTTAACTTTTAAAATGCAAGAACAATATCCATTTCTTTGTATAATTCATTTGAAGCGTATTGAAAAGGTCTGGAGTAAGATCATAGTAAAGAGTGTTTTTTTTCCAGGTATAGAAGTTTAAGTCGGCATTACTTTCCAAGATGGTGACCGATTTAACAGATGTCAAGTGATTTTTATTCTCAGTTTGGCTTGGAAATTCATCAACATTATAACAGAGGCTCCCAAACTTCGTTTCCTCATACTTGCATACAAACTTGCCATGTTTTCCGGTTTGGGATAGACCACTGCCTCGATGATTTTTAGCTTTTCCTCAAATTCCTCAATTTCAAATATAAAAAAACTGTAATCAAAATGTCAACGTACTTTTGACGTGTAAAGTGCTATTGAGTTTAAAAGATTTAAATTTCTAACCACATTGTGTGAAAGACTTTTGAAAAAAAAACATATATGCTATTTTTAAACATTTATTATTAAAATTTAAATTGAAATTTAGTATTTGTTACATGAAATAGTTAAAAAAATGCTTTTAATGGAGGGATAAATTTGATGATTTAATCATTTTTTTCTAAATCTGCATCAATTTGGTTAAATTTAATTTTAAATCTCCTTTTGGTTAGCAGTATCTAGTCAATTTCTTTTGGACAACAGCGCTGAAACTCCTTTCAACCAGTGAGTGAGGGCATATTAACGTTGTTATGACTTATGCCACCTGCCTGACGGAGTCAGGTGGAGGCCCGCGAAATTCATCCATGCTAAGGGCTAGAATTTGCGTCTGTCGTTAGCCTTAGCCTTGAGTACCATGCAGGTGACAGTTCGTTTTTCCACCCCAATTTAGAGGGGGGAACCCTGGGGATGGTCAGGGTCCTCCAACCTCTCTTCACCTTCCACCAACCACACGAGAGGCCTAGCGGATCGACGGTTATTTAGAGTACCCCATGCCGCAAAAGGCACTATACATTTACAAACATCCATGTCTTCTCCAGGATTCGAACCCAATCCCTACGGCATCGCAGTCAGCTTCGCTAACCACTATACCGGTTGGGCGACTGAATATTAACGTCGCAATGTTTAGCTACACGAGGGCTTTTGGCGACGTACCTCGTAATTTTGAACCATAATCAAGTGACGTGGATGACACCTGAGCTGCCCCCTCTCTTCAAATTACCTCACCAATGGGAGGATGTTTGAGCTCTCGACAGATTCAACGTGCATCGCCGCACTGCATGGCGGGTTCTTATTGGTACAAGGCTTGAACTCGTGACAAGGCCAGCGATCCGATACCTTGACCACTCGGCTACTGCGGACTTCTTTCTTCCCCGAGGAAAGCCGTTAAAAATTTTCTCACGATATTTAAGAAAGTATCCGGTATGTCTTTTTAAAGTCAAAATTTCTGATATCTGTTTCTAAACTGGACTTCGCCCGAGTCTGCCGTGTCTCTTGTAATATGACATTTGTTTTTTCATTATTACTAAGTGGTTTGACTGTCCACTGTGTTATTACTACTATCGAAGTATTCTCAAACCTACACTGGTGTGCAAAAATTAAGGACGAAGTCGAAAAATTAGCATATCAGCTGAACGAAGAGGCTGATGATTGATTGATTGAAATATTAACGTCGCACTGTTCAGCTACACGAGGGCGTTTGGCGACGGACCACGTAATTTTGAACCATGGTCAAGTGACGTGGACGACACCTGAGCTGGCACCCCTCTCTCCTAACTACCACACCACACCAACGGGAGGACGTTTCAGCTCTCGACAGATTTAACGTGCATCGCTGCCCTACACGGCGGGTCTTTAGTGGTACAGGGTTCGAACCCGTGACAAAGCAAGCCACGGTCCGATACCTATACCACTCGGCTACCGCGGCCACCTGAACGAAGAGGCAGAGTGGACAGAAAGACCAATCAGGAGATTAAGTAAGGTGATGTACGGTAGCACATGCGCAGATATGCAGGTAGACGTAATGGGGGAGTGTCTGAGTAGTATAAAGCATGTTGTCGGTGTAAGATCAGTATTCCTGGCAAAGAGATTGCACGCCGTATAGCAGCTAAAATCACACCAAGTTGCTGCCTCAGCGAGAAATGGAGAATAATCAATCTGTTAGACGACATCTGGATGCTTTTACCCGAGGTCGAATCATTGGGAAGTTGGAGGAAGGCCGCAGTGTGACAAGTGTGGCTGCAGAGTTCGGAATTGCTCACAGCATCTGTTGGCGCCTTCTAACGGAATTGGCGACTTCAGGGTTGCCAGAAAAAACATATGTAACGCGATGGAATGAGGGCAGAACGCGAATGTAACTGATCGAATTAAGGTGAAAGGCATGATGCTTTGGCAGTGCGCTTTAAGCGAAAATTATTCTTAACCCTGTAAATAGTTAAATAGTTCTTAAATGTTGGTGTGTGTAGTGTAGAGCTGTGAAGTAATGTTTAATTATCAATAAACTTATTTGTTTACCAAGGGCTCTTCATTTATCAGATTGAACATATAAATCAACAATACAGTCCTCTTGCTCTCTATTGAATTCTCGATCATTAGATGGTCCGACTCCCCGGAGTTGTTCTAGCTTAATTATGGATACGACGAGTCAATTATTTAACTATCGTATTGAAGTAGCCCTGGTTAATTGATCATTCACAGTTCTCACCACACCATATCGATAAGCGGTTCCTGAACGAGGAATATAATCGTAATTCGGTTCCTGAACGAAGGAATAATAATCAAATCGATTCCTGAACGAGGAATAAATTGTGTAACAAAAATGACCATCATTGTGAACTTAATCTTAAAAAAACGACCTTTCGAAATAAAGTTTCGAAGGTAAAAAATTTCATTAATATTTTTCAACCAACGGACAGTACGAAGGATTACATCACCTTAAAATCGAAACTGGACAATATAAAAAGTATTATCAAAGAATTGGACATTCTTCAAAACGACTATTGTGCCCTTCCGGATAAAATCAATTTAAATGACGCATTGGATTCTTTAAGCGATTTACAAGATGAGGCTGAAGAAACCAAGCTAAGTCTTGTGCTTTTATCCAATTATGAAAGTAAAATTGAAACTGTAAATAATACTTCAAAGAATACTCATGTTAAATTGCCTGATCTGCCATTGCCAATCTTTAGTGGCAAGTTCCAAGAATTCGAATAATTTAATTTACAGTTTATGAATCTAATCGGAAAAAATTCCGTCTTTAAACGAGGTACAGAAACTTTGTTATCTCAAAGGAGCACTTAAAAATGAAGCGTCACTAATTCAGAGTGATCAAGATACTTTTGATTCACTATTGAAGGCCTTGGAAGTCCGGTATGAAAATACAAGAGCTTTAGTAGACATTCATATAGCAGAAATTCTTTCTATAAATAAACTTAACAGCGAAAATCCATCTCAAATTCGATCAATCATAGATAAAGTAAGAAATCATTTGAGATCTTTAAGAAATTTAAATTTCGAATCGAATCTTTTGTCTGATGCAATTATATTGCATGTCTTAAGCAACAAAGTCGATAAAGAATCTCAGCGATTATTTCATTTAAGTTTAACTACTACTTAAAGTACCTAGCTTATATATAGATGAATTTATTTCCTTTTTGGAACTAAGATGCATTCAGTTAGAAGCAGTCATTAAACCTCCCGAAATCGTGGCGAAAAATGTTCCAATAAAAAATAAACCAACTCCCGGTTTAATTAATCCGCGATGGAAATCGTTTCTGACTAAAGAAAAATTAAAACCAACCACTTCCGTTGAATCTATCCAAGGCCAAAGGGAATGTTTGATTTGTCATAAAGAAAATAAGCATCCGATATTTAATTGTGACTCATTTTTAAATCATACTCCTTTAGAAAGGTATAAACTATGTAAAAAGGAATAACATTTGCACGAACTGCCTTAATTTCCACCCTGATAAAAAATGTGTGTCGACATCCCGTTGCAAGATATGTAATAAATTTCATAATACTAAACTACATCGAGAGAAGGAAAATGGTAGTTTAATTGCCTCTTCACCCACGCCAGGCGAAGCATCCAAGGTCAATACCGAGCAATGTTTTGCAACGAACGCAGATGAATCACCGCGAGTTAAATATATGCTGAGCACAGCAATCATATACATAAATAATATTCCAGTAAGAATAATTCTGGATAGTGGTTCAGAAATAAATTTGATCGATTCAGATAGTGCAACTACATTGGGAGTAAAGAGAAACAAAATAAATTCAACGGTTTCTGGCTTTAACGGCCTTGCTCAAAAGATAAACTATTCTGTAAGTGCTAATATTTCGAATAGAAATGGTTCTTTCAATCAACACTTGAAGTTTCTCGTTGTTCCAAATATATCATCATTTACCCCGTCGTGTACGTTAGACATAACAAAAATTTCTTTTCCAAAGCACATTTAGTTAGCGGATCCTTCTTTTTACAAACCATCGAAGGTTTCAATGCTCTTAGGCGCGCAAGTGTTTTTCAAAATTATTAAGGCAGATCAGATAAAAATAAATGATTCAGTAACTTTGCAAAATTCTGTTTTTAATTACATAGTTACTGGAGGGCTCCCGGCAGTCGATGATAAACAGCAGTGTTTTCTTCTTTCTGAACAAGAAGGGTTAGAAAGTTTAATTTCTAAATTTTGGCAGTTAGAATCGATTGAAGATGAACCTCGTAATCTAAATTCACAAGCCAAGTTTTGTGAAGAACATTTCGTAAATAATCATCGGAGAGATGAATCGGGACAATACATTGTCCAGATGGCCTTTTTAAAGGAACCTAGTTGTCTTGGCGAATCAAAACAAACGGCTGTCCGTCGATTAAATTCGTTATGGCGAAAATTAGATGTCAATCCAAATCTTAAACAGTTATATCGAGACTTTATCCATGAATATTTGGATATGGGACATATGGAGCAATTATCCGATGAATCTGAATCGACAGTTTCATATTATATGCCGCATCATGGTGTATTACGTCTCGACTCCAAATCCACACCACTTAGAACTGTTTTCGACGCATCATGTTCTACTTCGACTGGCGAGTCATTGAACTCTATTTTGGCAAATGGAGGAGTCATTCAAGATGATTTATTCGCGATATTATTGAGATTCAGAAAAAATAAAATCGCTTTCACTTCAGATATTAAAAAAATGTTTTGCATGATATTCATAGATGAATCTCAGAGAGACTTGTTGCGAATTGTATGGAAGGACAGTATTGACGACTCTATCAAAACGTACCGAATGAATAGAGTAGTGTACGGTACAACATGTGCTCCCTTTCTTGCACAACGAGTGCTTAAGCAATTAGTTACGGATGATGGGCATAAATATCCGTTAGCGGCCTCAGCTGTGAGTGCTGATATTTTCATGGATGATCTTATCAGTGGCTGTTCGAGCATTTCTTCAGCAAAGCAACTTAAACAGGAACTTATATCCCTCTTCAGTGGAGCTGGCATGCAGTTGCATAAATGGTCCTCCAACTGCATTGAATTGCTTTCTAATTTCGATGTTTCCGGTGGAGATGTTTCTCTCACAATTCCTGATGAAACTAAAGCCTTAGGACTTTGTGGAGACCTCAAAAGGACACTTTAGCATTTTCGGTGTCTTCTATTGCAGATGTCTCTGATTCCTGTACAATTACAAAAAGGTCAGTCCTATCAACCACAGCTAAGATTTTTGATCCATTAGGTCTCATTTCGCCTGTAGTTACGAAGGCGAAACTGGTGATGCAAGAATTATGGAGATTAAAATTGGACTGGAAAGATTCCTTGCCAATACATTTGGAAACGCAGTGGAAAAGATTTGTGAAGTCTTTAGCTGCAATTAACAACTTGAACATTCCACGATATATTTTATTGGACGATGCACTGAGAATAGAGCTCCATGGGTACTGCGACAGTTCTTTAAGAGCCTACGGTGCTGCAATTTATGTAAAGTGTCTTCATAATTCGGGAACTGTATCTACAAATTTATTGTGCTCCAAATCAAGAGTTGCACCTTTGAAGTCGGTAACGATTCCCCGGCTTGAGTTGTGTGCAGCAGTGCTTCTTGCTAAGTTAATACGAAAGACCATCAAATCGATGAAAATTTCCTTCAACGATATTGTGCTGTGGACTGATTCGACCATAGTCCTTGCATGGATAAAAAAGGACCCTTCAGTTCTCAAACCCTTTGTGAAAAATCGAGTCAGTGTAATTCAACATCTAACCGAGGTGAGCTCCTGGAAACACGCCCAATCGCAAGAAAATCCCGCGGATATTATATCCAGAGGGATTGATCCTGATAAAATTCAAGATAGTGTATTGTGGTGGTATGGTCCATCGGGTTTGCAAAGCAACCCAGTGGTGTCTACTTGTGATGTCAGTGAAATCAACGATAATGATTTATATTTACGTGAGTTTAAAAAATCCGATCCAGTGTGTCTTGTAACACAAAATGTGGAATTACTCCCAATCATCAATAAGTGCTCATCTTTTGTGAAACTGAAAAGAATTCTTGCATGGTGTCTACTGTTTAAAGAAAATGCAAGAAACCATTCCTCGCAAAGAACCATTGGCAGTCTAACTGCAACTGAATTATCTCGAGCTTCTCTCAATTTGCCTTATCAGAAATGTTCAATCAGTGCACTTTCCTTTAGAAATCCAGTGTCTTCTTAAGGGTAAACAAATACCCAATTCAAGTAGTGTACTAAATGTGTCCCCTTTCTTAGATGAGAACAGCATCCTTCGTGTTGGAGGAAGACTTAAACACTCCAACTTAACTGTCAATCAAAAACATCCCATGCTTATTCCAAACAAAGGTCATATTTCTAATTTGTTAATTAATTATTATCATGTTTTACATTTTCATACAGGTGTTGAATCAACTATAGCTAACATCAGGTCAGAGTTTTGGATAATTGTAGAAACCAGGTAAGAAAGATTTTGAAAAATTGTATTTCTTGTTTAAAGGTAAATGCAAGGGCAAAAAATCAAGTTATGGCAGATTTGCCCAGTGACCGAGTTAATGTATCAAGGGTATTCACCAAGGTCGGTATTGATTATGCCAGTCCTTTCTTTATTAAATTGTATCCAGGTAAATTCAAGAAATCATATAAATGTTATGTATGTATTTTTATTTGCTTCGCTGTAAAGGCAATTCACCTAGAAATAGTTACCAATTGTTCTACTGATGCTTTTCTTGGTGCATTAAAACGTTTCATTTCGCGTTGGGGAAAACCCCACGATATCTTTAGTGATAACGGTACAAACTTTGTAGGTGCTAACAATGAATTAAAAAAGATATTGCAAAATCTATTCATTAAGGAAGGTAAGGAAACAATTGAAAACTTCATAGCGTCTGAAGGCATAGTTTGGCACTTGAATCCGCCTGCTACTCCCCATTTCGGTGGTTTATGGGAGGCAGGTATTAAATATCTCAAATCTCACCTAAAACGAGTTATAGGTAACACAATACTAACTTATGAAGAATTTGTTTCACTTGTAACCCAAGTGGAATCAGTTTTAAACTCAAGACCCTTAACCAAAATTTCTAGCGATCCAAACGATTCTATTCTTACTCCAGCTCATTTTTTGGTTGGAACTTCCTTAACTGCTTTGCCTGAACCCGACCTTACAAATACACCAATCAATCGACTAAATAGATGGCAATTGGTGCAAAAATTAACACAAACATTTTGGAAAAAATGGTCAAATGACTATCTAAACCGGCTACAATCAAGAGTAAAATGGCAAAGGGATGAGCAACAATTTAAGGAAAAGGAATTAGTGCTAGATAAAGATTTTTCAAAATTACTTAATTGGAATCTTGCAAAAATTATCAAAGTGCACCCAGGTAAAGATAATATTATAAGAGTTGTGACTTTAAAAACAAATAAAGGCACCTACCAACGCCCAGTCAATAAATTGATAAAATTGCCAATCTATGAATAACGATATATATATTATTGTATTGCATAATTGTATTTGTGTATTATATTCATTAGCATATATTGCATTTACGTATTGTATTATATTAATTATTGAAATTGTGTGTATCAGTATTTTGTATATATTTCATATATTAGTATGTAAAAAAGTATGCAAATTTGCAATTAAACATTGCAACGGGGCCCAGGATGTTGGCGCCTTCTAACGGAATTGGCGACTTCAGGGTTGCCAGAAAAAACATATGTAACGCGATGGAATGAGGGCAGAACGCGAATGTAACTGATCGAATTAAGGTGAAATGCATGATGCTTTGGCAGTGCGCTTTAAGCGAAAATTATTCTTAACCCTGTAAATAGTTAAATAGTTCTTAAATGTTAGTGTGTGTGTGTAGTGTAGAGCTGTGAAGTAATGTTTAATTATCAATAAACTTATTTGTTTACCAAGGGCTCTTCATTTATCAGATTGAACATATAAATCAACAATACAGTCCTCTTGCTCTCTATTGAATTCTCGATCAGCATCGTTTCACGACTTTGGAGACAATTTCAAACTACAGGAACAGCTATCCGGGGGTTCAGTAGTGGTCGTCCACGAGGAACCACACACGCAGATGACCGGTCAGTGCTTCTCAAACTTTCAATACTGGCGCCCCCCTTTTCGATCACAATTTTTATCACGCCCCCCCTTATACATAATAATTTACTGAATGCAATAATAATGCACTTTTACGATAAAGCAACAATATTTATTATAAACCGTACAAATTCATGACATAAGTATTAAATTTTGTATGTTACTTTTAAGCAAAAAAAAGTTAAGTAATAGGATAATTACTAAGTTATTTTTCCTTTCTCTGATTTTTAAATTGGAACATATTACAAAATGCGGTGGTTGCTTAGAAGACAAAATATAGATATCAGCTAAATATAGAAAATTAACTCAGAGGTTCAATTTCTTATCTTAAAACTCCTTTCAAAAACTTGGCTCTGTAAGACAAGCCCATGGAAGTAGCTAATAATTATTAAACTTGTTCTTAATTTAGTATTAATTAATTAGTCATAAAATACTCTGTGCACCACTCATACATTAAAAGCAGTGTTTCTCAAACTTTCAATACTGGCGACCCAATTTTCAATCATAATTTTTGTCTCGCCCCCTGTACAACAATAAAGTATTTACTGCAATAAAAATGCACTTTGAGAGAGAGACGCTAAAGTTACAATACGATCTTAATTATAAACCGTACAAATTAATACGATAAGTATATTAAATTTTATGTATATGTAACTTTTTAAGTAATATATATTTTAAGAAAATTACTTAAAATATATATTACTTAGAAATATGTTATTTTTCTTTCTCTAATTTTTAAATTGGAACAGATCGCAAAATGATGTATTTAATTAAAGATTTATTTCCTTCAGCATTCATTTCTCAAAGTACAAATGTCATTAGAAAAATAGTCTAGTCAATGTCGCTCTCTATCATATCCATCACATCTGGCATTATAGGGTACGTTTGCGTGAGTCTGGGCAACCTATCGGACGTCTGCGCAAAACATGTAAAAATGCTTTTCCTCGTACAATTCCAGTCAGTTTTGATCGACTCGATACTCCTATAGCTACCGAATCTAGCTTAAATGTACATTTTTTTTTTAATTTCCACGTTAATTGTAATTCACGGTAATTAAATATTTACGGCAGTAGATTAAAACAATATCATACATACATTTTTAAGTCGTAAGCAAACATTCGACCATAATAAAGAATCAACAAGTACACAGACAAACGAGCATGGTTCCAAAAATTAAATCAAGGCGATCTTCTCAAAAATACTTAAATTTTGGATTTACCACTACTGAAGTAAATGATGGGAAAAAAACCCAGCTCGATATGTGTTAAAACTTACAAATCTGTAGAACAACACGTGAAAGTTGTTTTTAAAACATGTAAAATCATTTAGCTATGTTGGCAAAGAATTTTAAAAAAGTATTTTCTGGATGAGGACAGCTTGGTAGCAAGTTACGAGTGGATTAGGGATCTATTTCAAGATACTCCAGAAGGGCTCTCAACTTCCGAAGAAGAAATCTTCATGGATTTCACATCCAGTGAAAAATTAAAAGGCAATTTTGTAATAAATCGCTCTTTGAATTTGGGGTAGAGGTGGATGAGGAATTATCTGTACTGAAAACAAAAGCACTTCGTATACTATTACTATTTTCAACATCCTACCTTTTTCAAACCGGATTATTTGCAGTGGATGCCTTGAAGACAAAATATAGATCTCAGCTAAATATGGAAAAATAACTCTTTAAGTGTCAATTTCTGATATTAAACCTTCCTTTGAAAAACTTTCCTCTACAAGACAAGCCCGTGGATGTCCCTAATAATTATTAAACTTGTTCTTAATTTAGTAATAAGATTGATTGATTGAATATTAACGTCGCACTGTTCAGCTGCACGAGGGCTTTTGACGACGGACCACGTTATTTTGAACCATGGTCAAGTGACGTGGATGACACCTGAGCTGGCACCCCTCTCTCCTAACTACCACACCACACCAACGGTAAAACGTTTCAACTCTCAACAGATTTAACGTGCATCGCTGCTCTACACGGCGGGTCTTTAGTTGTACTGGGCTCGAACTCGTGACAAGGCAAGCCACGATCCGATACCTATACCACTCGGCTACCGCGGCCAAATTCAGTAATAAGAAATTATTTATAAAATACCTTCTTCAGTACTGATACATCAAACGTATACTGACTGAAACACCGACTCTTCGCACGAGTTCATTTTTAAAAAATAAACATTATTCTTGATATAATAGCTGAACTGTAAAGAGAGAAAAACTGTGTGCACGACATTGTATACAAAAATGTAAAATGATTTTTTTTTAGATAAATGCTATAATTGTAAATAACTGTTTAAAAGAACTGTAATTTTAAACCTCACACAATTAGCATTTAGAATTAATGTTAAATTATGAAAAAGAGTATAAAATTCCGATGAAGAATAATTGTGTTACTTTTTAACATTTAAAGCGAGAAGACTTCAAAATGTTTTAACCCGGGAGCAGGCGCGTACTCGATACTAACATTAATGGTAGTGCGGGGGACTCAGTCACCCCAATCATTTGTTTAGAATTATTTTTACTGTACACGATACAAATCGGAATTCTAATGAATATTTTAATTTATAGAAAGTATACTTACTATCTTTCAAGGACTATTCATATCTTTGATGATTTGAGAAAAAATCTAATAAAACTGAACTAAAATGATTCAAAAGTACAAGACCATAATAAAGGACGCAAATCAGACACTTTTCAATTATCCTACAGAAATGTTAAACCAATCAATTCTTTTCCAAATATCGCAAAACTCAATTATTTACAATTTCTCTAAGCGAAAAGCAAACGCATAAAAGATGGGAGGGAACTCTAATATTGATAATAACCATACCATAAGATTGAAGGTCAATCAAATGATTAGCAAACGTGCTATGCAGCCTGGCTGAAAAGTGAATCATGACTTCCTTTTCTTTTTCTACAACTAATGTACAGTATTTCGATAATAATTACAGCGGTGAATTGTTTATCTTAGAATTTTTCTCAGGGTCTGGGTTTCGTTTTTTCTTTTAACGAGTAATATTTTATGTTAAAACGTAATAAAAAAATCTCTCATTGAGGAAATACAGCAAATAAAACAAAATGTTTTTTTTTTTTTTAATTTGGTTTTGGGATCAAAGATAGCTATTTGATGACGGAAAAAAGCCAGATAATAAACATAAATTATGTCAGTGTTGTTGTGTGTATTTTTTTTTATTATGGAAGAAAGCATTTTGTTTTACTTCTCTTTCCGGTTATTTTTTTTTAAAAAAAAATCTTTAAATTTTCGATACGCTCGTGCCCCCTTGTAGGGTCATCGCGCCCCCCCGGGGGCGCGCCCCACACTTTGAGAAACACTGTGACCGGTACATTGTCTTACAGGCCAGAAGAAACAGGCGGCAGACAGCGGGAGAAATCGCTAGACACACGACACAAGCGACTGGACGACCGATATCGCATTTTACCGTGGCCAGAAGACTGCACGGTGGTGGTCTGTTTGCACGACGCCCTGTACGGTGTGTACCTTTAACGCCTGCCCATGCGTTCTCTGTGGTGCCGGGAACACCGGAATTGAAGAGACAATGAATGGGGACGAGAACTCTTTACAGATGAGAGCAGATTCAGTTTGAGTAGCGATTCTCATCGCATACTCATCTGGAGAGAGCGGGAAGCCGCAATCATCCCTCGAACATCATTGAAAAGGACAGGTATGGAGATCGTGGTGTTCTCGTTTGGGGAGACATCATGCTTGGTAGTCGTACAGACCTTCACATCTTCGACGCAGATTCAGTCAACGGGACCCGTTATTGTAACGAGATTCTTCTTCCATATTTGCGTCTTTTTAGAGGCGCTATGGGTCTGCAGTTCCTTTTCATGGACGACAATGCACCATGTCATCGCACAGTAGCTGCCGAACAGCTCTTAGAGAGTGAGGATATTGAACGTATGGATTGGCCGGCACGATCTCCGGATCTCATTCCCATCGAGCATGTATGGGATTTTCTAGGCAAACGCTTGGCCACTCGTACCTTACCACCAGTAACGATTCGGAAGCTTCGATTGGCGCTGCAAGATGAATGGGCACCAATGCCTCAACAACTCATTGACACCCTCATTCTCAGCATGGGCAGACGCTTTGAAACCTGCCTAGCAGTCAGGGGAGATCATATCCCCTACTAAAGACCGGATGTTTCTTGCTGGACACCCATCACAGAGATGTTTTGGCCTTCAGTCGCATTGCGCTCCATGCTTTTTCAATAAAGATTCTTTTTATCCCTCTGATTTCTCTTTTAGTAAGTGTTGCTTACATTACACATGTCCTTACGTATTGGGGAACTTACGGTATTAAATGTGTTGATTTGGAAAGCTTTTGTACAAAGTTATATTGAAAAAACCTTCTCGTCCTTAATTTTTGCACACCAGTGTAGTTTCAAAACCTGAATAGAGGGCATTTAAATATTCGACATACGTTGAGACGCTATCCTCCTGGTAGCTTGACTGTGATAAATTGGGGAAAGTGATGTTATATTTCATTGACTTAATTCTGGTAAGAGCGCTGAGATAATAAAATTTTGCTTTAATCAAATTTAAACTCTCACATTATTTATATAATGAGGTAACTGTAAGTTTTAACCTCATTAAAACTTAGTAAATAAATCTGTTAAATAGGCAAACCTGCTTTCCACTTGACTAAATTTTCCTTTGAATTTGGATTACTAAAACGAAAGTACCAAAACTCTAAAACAGTTTCAAAGAGTTAAAAAAAATACTTGACGAATGTAATCCTTTTAAGAGAGCCATCAGTATTCAGTGGGAAGGAATTAATAATAAAAGTTGTATTTTTCTTCACACATCTGCACAAATACCCCGTATTTAGTTGGTTGTTTCGGACTAAGGTGACAGTAGTAGCCTAATGATTAATCACAGAATTATGAGTTCGAGGCCCAATGACACTGAAAAGCCACCGTGTAGAGGAGGCTGATGCACTTTAAATCTGTCGAGGCTCAAATATCTTTCCGTTGGTGTGGTGTGAAAGTTAGAAGAGGTGGTATCAGTTAAGATGTCGGCCTCGTAAAAATACATTATTAGTGCATTCAATATAATGTACATGCTATTGCATTCAATATAATGTATAAGGAAGGGATGTGCGATGAAATTTATAATTGAAAATTCGTTCCAAATATATTGAAAGTTTGAGAAGTACTGCATCACATATTTATGTAGGCCAGTAATTTATTTTAAAGTTTTTAATTAATTCATTTTTAAAGAATTATAATTTGGAAATTTAAATGGTAAAAATGAATTTCTTGTGTTATTTCCCATCTTTGGGATTCTTCGGCACGTTTCTGTATTCAGTAATTCAGAGAGTTTGGACTCACAGAAACTGATATAAAGGGTGTATTTTTAGAGGTATAGAACTTTAAATTGCAATAAAACAAGGATGTATTATTCGATTGACATGAATTTTTTTATTCGAAAGATAATCTTGTGGCATTACATTTTAAATATGATCAAGCAAGGCGTAGATTCGTCGAATTAGCCCAAAACAAGATTGCCGTTGTTCCCCGATTTTCATAAGCGAATTTTGTTTAGCGATGAAGCGCACTTCTGGTTGAATGGCTACGTCAACAAACAAAACTGCCGCATTTGGAGTGAAGCTAATCCACAAGTGTATGTCGAAACACCGTTACATCCAGAAACACTAACTGTTTGGTGCGCTTTATGGGCTGGTGGAATCATTGGTAAGTACTTCTTCAAAAACGATGAAGGCCACAACGTTACAGTCAATGGTGATCAGTATAGAGCCATGATTACTAACTTTTTCATTCCTGAATTGAACAATCATGATTTCCAGGAGCTGTTGTTCCAACAAGACGGCGCAATATGCCACACAGCTCGTGCCACAATTTATTTATTGAAAGACACGTTTGGTGACCGCCTAATTTCACGTTTTGGACTTGTGAATTGGCCTCCAAGATCTTGTGATTTAACACCGCTAGACTATTTTTTGTGGGGCTATGTAAAGTTATTGGTCTATGCGGATAAGTCACAAACGCCTGACCATTTGGAAGACATTATTCGCCTTGTTATTGCCGATATACGGCCACAAATGTTGGAAAAAGTCATCGAAAATTGGACGTCCAGATTGGACTACATCCGAGCCAGCCGTGGCAGTCCTATGCAAGAAATCATATTTAAAATGTAATGCTACAATATTATCTTTCGAATAAAAAATTCATGTCAATCGAATAATACATCGTTGTTTTATTGCAATTTAAAGTTCTATATATATATATATATATATATATATATATATATATATATATATATATATATATATATATATATATATACCTAAAAAACACCCTTTATTAGAATCTTCCACTTGGAGCTAGAAATGTGTTGATATTCAACGCAACTGGTTTGCTTGTACTCCTAGACCCTTTCACTAATCCATAATGAACGGTCACGGTGTGTGCAAGTTTAAAATTTTCCCTCAAAATAAGCATGAGTGCACAAATCCTTTAATTAGCTATAGGAATTGTTATTGTACGCAGTCTGATACCTTATGGAATTTGGTCTCGGATTGTAAAGGCAATTCTGATACATGATTTTAGCATAAAGTGAATAAAAGGATTTTTAATAATAGATTGGAACCAAGTATATTTAGCATTTTGAGAAGGGGAGACTAAATTAAAAAATTTTTTGTCAGAGGACATGCGAACATATAACGTGGTCAGCGACCCTAACAGAGCCACAAAGACAATTGGGAGTAATTTTTAATTTGAAGCGGTGCAAATAAGAAAATGGGCCCCATAGTTTGTCAAGATTTGTGTAACGTAACTTAAATGGGGATGGATCTCTAAATTGGGTTAGGGAAAGAAGGATTTGACTTGTAAGCCAGTATTAGAGTTCGACCACCAATTCTGTTACTCCTCAGTTAATTTATTTTGATAATTTTTTGTAACATATGAAAGAGGGGGGGAGGAACACTCATCTCTACACCATTAGTAGTTGCGACTTTAACGCGATAATTTTTTTTAATGATATTTTAAAGTATTATTTAGTGAGCCTTAAGAGGCCTCAGAGGTGTTAATTTTGTCTCGAGGGATGAAAATATAAACAATTTTCAAACACACACACAGGTATAATTCTCTTAAATTTAATTAAAATAATTCGAATCTTTTACTCATTGTTTACAAAGGATAATGGCTTTAAAAAAGTACAAAATGTTTGAAATATAATAGTTTTATAAATTATAAGCATATGAAAATAAGAAATAATTTTGTAATAAATATTAAGTAAATTTAGCGGTGCGAACGCTATTTTCTGAAATAGTAGCCTCTGATGTATAAATCTTTATAGAATCATAAAATGCATCATGCACTTTAAACCCTACATCCTTTAAAGATAATATATCTTTTGTGTCTCAAAATATATTCGAAAAATATTGAAATTTGTTTTTAAAAAGTTACATTTTAAAAATTTTAAAAGAAATATATAATTTATTATTCTACTTATATAACAATACTGAACTTTAATCAGGATACATTTAACTTTATAAATCAACTTATAGCCAGTAATTAAAGCTACTGTTTTAGAAAATAGCATGCGCAACGTAAAACTTAATATTTCTTACAGAAATGTTTTTTTTGGATTTCATATGCTTATAATTTTTAAAATTATGATTATATTTTAAACATTTTATACTTTTCTGAATCCCCATTCCTTTATAAAAAATGTGTAAAAGATGCGAATTATTTAATTTTAATTTCAAAGAGTTAAATATATTTGAATATTGTCTATAATTTCAGCCCTCTGAAGAATGTTAACACTCCTGAGTGAGTGAGTTAATATTAACGTCGCACTGTTCAGCTACACGAGGGCTTTTGGCGACGGACCACGTAATTTTGAACCATGGTCAAGTGACGTGGACGACACCTGAGCTGGCACCCCCCTCTCCTAACTACCACACCACACCAACGGGTAACACTCCTGAGACTTCTTAACCAAAAAATATATGTTATAAACATTTTAATACATATAGAGCGTTTATTCTTTATTAAAACAAAATACGCTAATTTATTGTTAGGACATTTAAGAAAAAAGACAAACTATCAGTGTAAATATTAATTTTAACACTTTTGGTAACGGTCCATGGGACGGAGAATCCGATTGCAAATACCTTCGTTTGGAATTCAATATTATACGGTTTTAATTTAAAAGTATAGGTCCCATAAAGGGACTCCAATAAAAAAATACAGACCGCGAACCCGGTCTCGATTTTGGATCCGCCTGTGTACACCATCCACTCATGAGTATCCTATGGAAATGTGATTAAAATTAATTCTAAAAAGCGCTTTTAAAGAGTAGAGGGAAATAAAGTTTTCAATGGAGTAATAGTCGATATTATTAAAATTAGGATTTCATAGTTTCCAGATTTGGTATTTTAGAATAGCTTTATTGTCAGAAAGATGAATTGGGGAATTACCAGATATGATTTGCAAAGCAATGGTAGGTGAAGTTCTGTAACCTTTTGTTATTTTTGAAAGATAGATTCTTTGAATAGAAATTAGTTTTGGGATATGACGATAGGTGAATAAACTTCCCTCCCTCCCAGAATCTCGCACCATAGATCAGGGGTGTCCAACCCAAATGACCTTGCGGGCCATTTCGGAAAAACATTATAATCTCGCGGGCCGCACATAAAAATATGTACCTTTATATCAGATTTGGAAAAAAAAACATTTATTGGAGGGAAAATTTAAATCAGAATGAACTATTATTGTTGTTTTCATTATTTTTCATGCACACAGACATAGATAAAAAAATGTTTTTTATAATATAATAATGCAATGACCAAATAATGTTTAAAATATTACAGTAGTGTGTTGCCATTTTCTTGAAAAATACGGTGTTCCTATTGAATTAATCTCTCGTTACTCATTGTTGAAATTGTCATTCGCAAACGATTAAGTATATATTGTCCTTTATCTTAACCGCGTCCTGATTATTTTTTTTTTTTTAAAAAACATCTCTGACTGGCTCTTGCTATTTGGGCACTCCAAACAGAAAAGGAGGAGAAACGAAAGACGCACACACAGAAGATCATGTACCATCCATAGTAAAGGATATGCATAACGCACAATTCAAAATTTATTAAAAAAGTAATTAAGTATAAGTAAAATCAAATGCAACTGTTTAGTAAAATATAAATTTATTTTAATCTAAAGAACATTTCTAGTATCAAAACTGATTTATTTTAAAACAAGAACAGGTAACAGGTAAATACATTAAAGATATAAATTATATATACACACACAAAATTACATACAGTTACTCCCAAAATTGAGGGTACACCTACTTTTAAAACGGGAATCAATGTTTGGAATGAAAAATTATGTTAAATGAGGGAAATAATTAAAACCTTTAAGCATAGATGCGTTTATTAGATCATGATTTATTACTTTGAATGATAAAACCAAATATTTGATAGTTTAAGCATACATATAACTTATAAAGAAAATTAACAGAAATTAATAGCCACAAAATTGAGAGTACATGCATCTATTTTCCTGCATAAATCAGGAATAATAAGGAGTTAATATTTAGTAGCATAACCTTTTGCTGATATGACAGCTTCCAATCGCCGAAGCATCGATTCCACAAGATGTCTAGTGGTCTCGGGAGCACTATTCAGCCTTCTTTTGGCAATACCGATTTCAATTGTTCCTTGCTTGTAATTTGATGTTTTTGCACAGCTCTCTCAAGGTGGGACCACATATTCTCGATAACATTTAAGTCGGGAGACTGTGGAGGTGTATTAAGTTGATTCCGACAATGATAAAGCAGCCATTCATTACAACAAACGCAGTATGCTTGGGGGTCATTGTCTTGTTGGAATATGAAATTCGACCCCAGTCCCAATTTATCTTGGTGTGTCATTGTGCCAGTTGTCGAATATGGTTCCAAATTCGTGGTCCGTCGCCAAAAGCCCTCGTGTAGCTGAACAGTGCGACGTTAATATTAAATCAATCAATCAGTCCCAATTTATCAGCACTTTCTTTCAAATTATTTTGCAGTATATTAAGACAAGCTATCTTGTGTGCACGATTCCATCAATGAATACTAGCTTTCCCACCCCCGACACAGCCATACACCCCTAAACCATCCCCGACCCACCTCCGTGCTTCACAGTAGGAATTGTGTGTTTTGGGTGGTGTGAGGTATTTGGCTTACTCCACACCATACGACGACCGTCACTGCCGAAGATGTTGAACTTACTCTCATCGCTGAAAATGACTTCGTTCCAAAACTGTTGAGGCTTTAAAATGTGTTATTTAGCGAATTTCAATCGCTTGACTCTATTCCTCTTACCAATTATAAGGGCTTTTTTCAAGCTTCTCTACCATTATAGCCAGCCTTTCTTAGGACTCTTCGTACCGTTTCTGCAGAAACAGATCGACCTAAGGTATTAGAGGTACTGGCTGCAATTTTAGGAGCACTAATTTTAGGACTAATCTTCACTTGATGTATAACTCTTCGCTCGATTATAGAGTTCATAATTTTCTTTCTCCCTCTTCCTTCGTTATTTGCCAGCATACCAGTCTTAAAATTTTTGCAGGATTTTTTGGATGCAGTTAACACTTCATCCAACTACTTTAGCAATATTCCGCAGGGATTTACCTTCATTTGACAGTTTAATAACAAGTTTTCTCTCTTTGATCGTCGTTTCCTTCCGATTATCCATTTTAATAAAGACATCAAATTACAAACACAAATTTGTTATCAGATAGCCTTTGAAAGTCTTTCTTTATCATAGATCTATTGTCAAATTTCTATTAAAGAAATTACTGGTAGTTTTGCATAGTGATTAAAGAAGTGTACCCTCAATTTTGTGACATTAACATAGCTTAGTTTTTCTTTCGAGTCTTCACATATTTTTGTTTCAATCAATTTCCATATCTTACATTTAATGTTATTTTGAAGAGTAATGTATGCATTTTGAATGTACAAAAGTGCGTTAACATAGCGTATTAATTTCTACACCTGGTGATCCAATGGTGAATTCGGAATTAAGTGTACTCTCAATTTTGGGAGTCACTGTATATAAATTTCCACTCAAATAAATTTCAAAATGAAAAAACTTTAAAAATCTAATATTAATTTTTTAAAAAAGAGTCGGTGTGGGCCGCATCTTACGTACTGGCGGGTCGCTGGTTGGACACCCCTGCCATAGATAATAATGGATTCAATCACAGTAAAGTACCACAATTTGAAAATTTTTAAAAAAGATTCAGAAAAAAAAATTATTAAACTGAAGAGACAATTGATAAATATTCTCTTGAAAATATAAGATTAGGGAACCAAGAGAGCTGGTTGACAATAATGAGACCAAGATATTTTTACAGTATAATGTAGTTGATTAAAGATAGGTTTCCACAGTATCATCATGATCAGTACATCTGAATGCACCAGAATCAGTTTTTTTCAGAAGTTGCAAATGGAAATTGAATTTACTAGAGATTTATTCAAAAATTTCATTGGTTTCAGTTTCCAAAGTTCTTCGTGCCTTCCTCGTAGTGACAACCGCAAGATCATCTGCAAGAGCTTCGATTAAAAATCTTTCCGAGTTTAGACCTAAGACTGGATTGAGGATTATGTTTCACAAGATAGGTGCGTCTATCGAACCCTATGAGGACAACCTTGATTAATTGGATGTTCAACCCTTTTTATCTACTGCATTATGATTAATTGCAGTTTTTTTCATGCAATACTTTTTTTGGATCACTACATTTAAAATTAAGGGATATATACATAAACAAAATACTCAACTTCAGGAAGTTTAATCCGTTAGAGTTTAACTCGTTCCGTTAATTACTTACGCTCGTATTCACCGCTAACCTAACCCAGCAATGAAACCTGGAGTTAAGTAACCGGCAGTCGACCGCAGGTTAGAACTTCAATTCACAACTCTTTTTCGACCTCCAGTTACTTGACTCTGGGTTTCCTAACCTGGGTTTACTGGTCGATTCTCATTGGTCGAAATAAACCCCGTGACTTCCGAGTAGAGCTACAATTTCTATATTCGCCTCGTGCCAGCTTGTTTTTAACCTCGAGTATCGTTAACTGTTTAAAATGAATGCCAACAGCATTTATTTTACGCAGTACGAAAAAGTTGTTGTTGACTTTGATGAAGTCACACTTTCATATAATAGAATGTAGGGAAACAAATGATGTTAGTAGCACAAAAAAATGAAGCTTATATTGAAATAACGCGGCAATTTAATGACACTGACGGAGTGGTGAATCCGCGAACACCACAACAGATCCGTAAGTGTTATTTAAATTTAAAAAAGAAAATGACAAACAAAAGTAGTGTCTTGCGGCAAGAAAACGCAAACGTAAACACTCGAAAAATCGCTTACTGCGCATGTGCGGTTAAAACTAACCCACCTCTGACCCCTGGGTCAGGACTTTTTAACTTGAACCGGAGTTAAGTCATTAACTTGTGATGGTGAATAGCGTTTTCAGCGAAACCCAGGTTTCCTTCCTCTAACCCTCGGTCAGGTAAGTGGTGAATATGGGCGTTAAAGACATTCAACTGTAAAATTAATTATAAAAACTGTTCACGTAAATCGTCAACTCGTTTTCTAAGGTCTTCATTAACATGCAAAAAAAATAACACTTAAATTTTGACATTAACTGTTTTTTTCGGGACAAAAAATGATTATCTGTGCAATCCGCTGAAAACGCAGATTCTGCTACAAAACTATTCCCCTTCCCCACGAAAATAGGGCTGCGGTTATCCAGTGGTTTAGGTATCGGATCATGGCAGGGATGAGTTCGAGCCCATTACCACTAAAACTCGCCATGTAGGGCAGCGATGCACGCTAAAGCTGTCGAGAGCTCAAACATCCTATTTGTGTGGTGTGGTAGTTAGGAGAGGGGTGCCAGCTTAGGTGTCGTCCTCGTCCTTTGATGACCATGGCTCAAAATTACGTGGTCTGTTGCTAAAAGCCCTCGTGTAGCTGAACAGCGCGCGACGTTAATATTTACTCACTCATTCCCCGCTAAAATACTCATCATAGAACCCATCCTGCCATGTATCTTGGAAGAGTGAACTTTAAAGAATATTCCTTCTAAGTATCGTCAGAGTATTCGTAAAAATGGTTATTCTATGTAATTTTAAAGTGAGTGGTATTTATATGTACAGTCGGTAGATAAAGGGTTACCGTGATATTGGGATAACAAAATAACAGAAACGGACCTTGTAATTTTCAGCCTCAGTTAAGTGGCTGTAATGATACTGGTGCTGGCACCTCTCCAAACCACCACATGACGCCAATGGAAGGACTTTGAGCTGGACAGGTTCAACGTGCATCAGCTCCCTGTACATGGGGGGTCTTAAGTGACAACGAGATTCGAACCCGCAACACGGAGGTAACGACCATAGCCACACGCATTTCATAATCATAGCAAGTAGGCTATGGTGTTACTCGTTTATCCTGAGGCAATACAGAATATATAAGCAAAGCTTCTACATAAGTTTATCTACAGTATTGATAGTATTTCAGAATTTAGATAGATAAAAGATATTTTAAATTTATGGAGAAAGTTCAATACTTAAGTGATTTTTATGTAAATAAATGGATTTCATCCAAATAAAACGTTAGAGACAGTATCGTACACACAAACTCGTTTAGGAAAACTAAATATTCATTCAATGTCAACAAGCATTGGGCTTTGTTGCTTCAAAAAGAATTATATATATAACTATATCAAATAAATACAACTTTATTTTAATGATAACATGGGATGACACATTAAATATAAAAATACTTTAAATAGCGTGTATATACATATTAAATCAATAACTTCAACAAAAGTTAACGTAAGGTATATAAAAATGTAGAGAAGGCCAATCAATGTTCTTCAAGGTAGCCCCAAAATATCACTTAACTTACTCTGCTTCAAGTAACTCAAAACTTGAAACAAGTTCTTTTAGTTTCTCTTCAAGTTGGTTTAAATGACTCACGCAAAGATTGATTTGTTTTTCAGGTTAATGTGGCTTATCAGAGTCTTTAAGCACATTAGTTTCAATCGAACTTCTTCCTTCAGCTTCTTTTGAAACCGATTTTCCTTTATTTATTTTTGGTGTATTTATTTCATTTAAAAGAGAAGTTCCTGCAGACCACATCACTTGATGAGTTAAATCAGCTATCCACTCGTTAGGGATGTATTCTGGCATTTCAGTAGTAAACGAGAATGACCGTCGTATTTTCTTTTTCAAATCTTCTGGTATAAAATCAATTATGAAATCATATTGGGCACACTCATTAAAATATTCATAGTATTTTCTATTCAGGATGTGCTTTTCGAGACGCTTCCAGCCTCCGTGTTTCATGAAATCTTCCCACAAAGAATTTTCGAAGAATACAGTGAGAATTCTGGAAGTTAATTTATAGAACTTTTTATTAGTAGTGCAATATATCATTCCTGTTATATATCTAACCAACACGATTGTACTTAGGAATCTGTCATATATGTCAGTGACAAATTGTTCCTCCATCCAGCACATGCACATTGTATGCCATACATAGAATTCTGCTGATTGTATCATAGATCTTCGGATTTTAACAATATGTTTTGACCAAATTTCTTGAAGGACAATTTCGATAACTTTAAACGCTCTAACAACTAAATCAATTAAATCCTTTATTAAAGGTCCTTTTGGTGTAAATTCTTGGTTGAAGGCCAGGGAAGAACCCGATGCTTCGTCATAAGAGTAGGGAAAGTATTCTTGAATGAGATGACAAAAAATGGGATCACTTGCCATTCTAAAGTATAGATAGAAAATACTAAATTATAGAATTACGACTGAAAACACGAATAATACCTTACTTATTCACCAATTCAGTGTGACTCTTATTTGCAGTGATCTCTCTTTATCGAATAGATTGTTACTATATACCGTTAAAATGAGTGCTTTGAAGGCAGAAACCTTTCCCTCCTAATTCTACGAAGTTTGGAACCAGTTTCGTTTTCACGTTACAGGAATATGGATCTGCAATAGATCCAGTTTGGAAGCAGTTGTTTCTTCACGTGATATGGATCTGCAATAGATGAGTTTGAAAGCAGATATCACGATCTAGGTACATATTATATATATATTAGACGTATTGCCAAAACGCTAAATGAAAAAATGATTGAAATTGAAAAACGATTTATTGTTTGATTATTCGACTACGTTTGGAACCGTGATTTTGAAAAAGCCTATAAATGGATAATATTTATGATATTTAGTGTCATTTAGATTAGAAAACGTATATAAAATTGTTTTAAGAGTATTATTACAATAAAATATTATTTAAGTACACACAATATTTTGACAAAAAATGAACGTAGAATGACCAATTTTCAAAACATTCTCCTTTTAGGAAAAATACTTCTATTATAAAAATATTTTGTCTGTATGGAGCTGAGACCTCTGTACAGAGGCTCAACTAGAATTTTTGAAACATGCAACTTAGAAGTGGTTTTATCCATATTTTACTACAACAGAAGGGAGAAATTTTAAGAAAAAACCGTCGATAATTATTTCAATTGGTGGTAATTTTGAAAATGTGAAATTTTCAAAAATTCTAGTTCAGATTCTCTGAAGATGTCTTTACTTTATAAATGCAAAATATTATCATTATAGAAGCCTTTTTTGTTAAAGAAGAACGTTTTGAAAAATGATTATTTTAAGTTAATTTTTGACAAAATATTGTACTTAAATCACAGTTCTTTTTAACATAATGTCTTTAAAAAGATTTTAAACATGTATTCTAATCTAAGTGACAATAAATATCATGAAATTTATCCATTTATGTGCTTTTTTTTAAAATCACGGTTCCGAACGTAGTCGGATATCTTAAACCACGTATTTTGAAGCTATAAGAAGAGTTATTGGTGATGTGCAACTAGATATTTTGTTCAGCTAACTAGAGAAGAGGACGATACCTAATCTAATATCCTTCTCACTAAACGCCAATGTGAAGCATCGACAAATTTAATGTCCTCTCTACGAAGTGTTCTAGTGGTACTTAGATTCAATAGAAACAACGCCGGGAACGATGCAATTAATCACCATGACCACTGAGCTATAATGGCCACATAAAAAGAGAACTAAACATTTCCTCGAATTTTTAGAGAAAATTGTATGTCGCTAGGAAGCGATCATATTAGGAATTTGAACAAATTCCTAAGGATATGATCAATTGGCAGGAGATGTTAAAATATCGTCTCTTGAGAGGTCATTTTCCTGATGGAATTAAGGGATTAGAACGAATCCCTGATATATTTTAGTGAAATGATAAAATAATATTGTCAAAAGTGTTTATTTAACAAATAGGTTACATTATTAAGTGTAGAAGTAAGTAATACAACAATAGTCAATGAAATACAAATTATTTATTCGAAAATAATAAACAAATAATTAGAATATTAGGCTGGTATTTTTTTATGTGTAAGATATTTCCTCTCAGTTGCTGGATATTTTTGTGGGAGTGATTTAGTGAAAAAGGACGGAAATGTAAAAGGTGTTTTTTAGAGGTATAGAACTTTAAATTGCAATAAAACAACGATGTATTATTCGATTGACATGAATTTTTTTTATTCGAAAGATAATCTTGTGGCATTATATTTTAAATATGATTCCTGGCATAGGACTGCCACGGCTAGCTCGGATGTAGTCCAATCTGAACATCCAATTTTCGATGACTTTTTCCAACATTTGTGGCCGTATATCGGCAATAACACGGCGAATGTTGTCTTCCAAATGGTCAAGCGTTTGTGGCTTATCCGCTTAGACCAATGAATTTACATAGCCCCACAGAAAATAGTCGAGCGGTGTGAAATCACAAGATCTTGGAGGCCAATTCACAGGTCCAAAACGTGAAATTAGGCGGTCACCAAACGTGTCTTTCAATAAATCGATTGTGGCACGAGCTGTGTGACATGTTGCGCCGTCTTGTTGGAACCACAGCTCCTGGACATCATGATTGTTCAATTCAGGAATGAAAAGTTAGTAATCATGGCTCTATACCGATCACCATTGACTGTAACGTTGTTTCCTTCATCGTTTATGAAGAAGTGGTCCGCCAGCCCATAAAGCGCACCAAACAGTCAGTTTTTCTGGATGTAACGGTGTTTCGACATACACTTGTGGATTAGCTTCATTCCAAATGCGGCAGTTTTGTTTGTTGACGTAGCCATTCAACCAGAAGTGCGCTTCATCGCTAAACAAAATTCGCTTATGAAAATCGGGAACAACGGCAATCTCGTTCACACACTTACACACAAAAATATCAATCCCTATGTTAATCCTATGGTGCCATTTCTTAAAAAAATATGGGTTGATATTTGGGGGATAGATAGTACTGCCTGTTTGGTTAGGAAGTACACGGAATCTAATCCCCTCCCCCAGGAACCTCCCCTCTCTCTACAGCATTTTGCCAAAGCAAATCCTGACTAGTTCATTTCATCATTCGTCTGAAGTAGTTCAGGAATTTGATAAAATTACTTTCATCAGGGAAATGACCTTGAAGAGACGTTATTTTAATATATCCCGTCAATTGATCAATATACCTAAGGGATATTGATCAAACTCTTAATTTCGTTATTTTCCTGCGACATATACACTTTTATATTAAAAAAAATCCAAATGGTTCTCAAAAGAGACAGGGAGAAGAAGCAGAACACTTCTGTACTTCTGTTTCCTGCAGCTCTGCTCAAACTGAGAGTGAGAGAGAATTATGTTAACGTCACATAAAATACCAACAGAGGAGCTACTGGCGGCGGACCTCGTAAGTTTGAACCTCGGTCAAGTGACGAAGACGACACCTGAGTGGTCCCACCTCTCCTAACTATCACACCACATCTACGGGATGACATTACGGCTGTTTCACCATTATTTCGACAGTGAAGCATTTAACGCGAAGCACATTTTCAGATTGAAAAAAAATGCCTCAATTTTTATAAAAGTTTGTGATATTGTAACTCATATGCATTTGTATACAATATATTGTTTTTAAAATTTCAGAATATATGTTTCGTAAACAAACAGTTTTTCCTTTTAACATGTAAAGGGATAGCTAGTTTAGCATTACGGTACAGGAGAAGAAAAATGCGAAAGATATTTAATAAAAGAAAAAAAAGTTTCTTCTCGGATAAAAATGTGTAGTATTATGAAATAAGTGATTCTCTCTCTACAGGATAGAGAAGCCAAAATATAATATTAATGTTTGAGCACTTTTGTATTTAAAGAAAATATTCGAAATTTGGGTCCTATTCTTTAATATTAGCCAAATATAAGATATATAAGATATATTTTATATAAGACAGCTTAAGGCCTCGAGAGTTTTCACCCGCATCTGACCCTTCAACTAGGCGAGTCTTCAGTGGCATCAATACTTGAACCTGCGAAACATCAGCCACGAGTTCGCAATCCTAACCACTTGTCTACCGTAGCTACGAGTATTCGTTGGATTAATAACATTCAAAGACTTTAAAGATTCATTAAATTTATAGCATCAAAATCTTCTTTTGGAGACAGGAATACGTTGTTATGTGCGACGTAACTACACTGCTGGCCAACGTACAGGCAATATCAAGACAGACAAGAGATAACACAACAAAAAATTTTTGTACATAACATGTTGACGAAGTATCAAATGATCAAATTTATAGATTTCTGTGAAGTGTGGTTCCTGCCAGAATCTGTAGCCAGAGTAGACGACATTGTTGGAGATCATCGCTGCCACACGCCTCGGCATTGATTCAAAGAGACTTTGCATGTGTTCTTGGGGTACAACAGACCAAGCACCTTCCACACGTTGCTAAAGTTGATGTGGTGTGACAAATGAGGGTGTAATCTGGGTCAATCGTTGAGCATGGCTGTGGCCAAGCCCTGAGGGTAAGGAAGGACAACTGGCTCCAACACCTCGGTGATGTAGAGCTGGCTGTTTAAAGTACCGGCAATGCGTACTAGAGGAGTGCGAGAGTGCTATCCAATACCTCCCCATACCATAATACCCGGTGCAGTACCAGTGTGGTGGTGCATAATGCAGCTGTTCAGCATCCTCTCTCCACGGTGTCTCCAGACTCGAATTCGACCATCGTGGTGTTGCAACACAGATGTTTGACTATTTAGTCAAGACAACTTCTTTCCATTCTTCCACCCAAATCTTTTTTTCCTCACACCATTGGCGGTGGAGACGTCTGTGGTTCTGCGTCAAGGGCAGACCAAGCAATAGACGTCTTGCGTACAGATCACACTGCTGTAAACAGCGTCGAATGGTACACGCAGACACTGAATGATGCGTTACAGACTCAATGTGCTTTGCTACAGTTCGTGATGTGACTGAGCGATCCGTCACTGCCATGCGCACAATTTGCCCCTGTCCTCACATGAAGTGATGCACTGAGGTGGATGCGATCGACCACGTCGGTCCGTTGTACCCTCCTGCATCCAACGGTCATATATCCGCATTACAGTTGTTTGGTTTCGTCCATCACGACTACCGATTTCTCTGAAAGATAATCAACAATCTCGGTAGTCTCCTATCTTTCCTGTGTCAAACTCGGATACTTGATAAAAAAAGATGATCGCTGTTTTCTAAGAGACATAACTGATCTTTTTTGAAAAAACCACAAGAAAAACACAATTGCTGAACTTGAAATCGTCGAAATCTCCAAGCCTTAACTAGCGCTTTCAGATGGCACCACAGACACGTGTGATGTGTGTCTGCGCTGGAATTCTAATCATTTGCATATCTCACCTCCGCTAATGCATGTTGTAAATTTCTTGTTGTTTGCATGCTTCCTTTAGGGTGTTGCATTTACGGTGGCCAGCAGTGTAGTTTGCTTGACTATTTCAGCCCATGCATGTAAATGCACTACTTCCACAGTGACTTTCTGAGCGTATACGGGGCATATTTAATATTTTCTGTACAAAATAAGCACAATAGCACTGATGTTTTTAATGAGCTACATGAATTATTGCTATTACTAAACTTTTTTGTTTCTAACAAGACTTAGAGCAAATTAAGGAAAAATTAGCTTTACGAAAAGTAAAATGCACTTGTAAAATAAATAGTCTTCGTGATGACGCATTAAGCGCGAAAGATTTAATATTCGCTTTAATTAAAACTATTTAATTATTTCACATTTTTAATTAGAGTCAAATTAAAAGTATTATCTTTTTGTTAAAATAAATACATTTTCACCGCTTATATACATTATGTAATAATTGCCCCTTTTTTTTAAAAAAAAAATTCTTTCTTTATATATATATATATATATATATATATATAGGTAATTTAAAATTTTACAAAATATATATTTTCTTCAGAGTAAAACTTTTTGTCATTTTTTTTTCAATACTTATACTTTCGCTTACATTAGGCACTTTCAAAATCGTGATCGTAATTTGGAAGGCATTTTAAGCAATTGACGGGAAATTGCTGCTAATCATCCCAAAGTTCATAGTTTGTGCTAATCCATTAAACAAAAATTCGAGAACTAAATAAAATTTCTTATGAATGAACTATTAAAAAGATTTCCCAAGTGAACTTTTTTTATGTTACAGAATATTACTCAAGAGCAATTTAAAGAAATTTTCAATACTTAATGAGAAAATAAAATACATTTCTCTGAATATTTTCGCAAATGAAATTTCAGATGAAATTATTCAGCTTTGCACATAAAAAATTCAATGAACTTGGAAAAAAATAGTTTAAGGGAGTCCGGCACGCCCATAGGAGCTCATGTTAAATTGTGTAAGTTTATGTACGTTTTTCTCAGGAACTGCTTACTTCTCATGAATAAAAATTTTACAGTAGGTAATGTGTACAGCAAATAACAATGTAACAAAAGGTTTTGTGTATTAGTTAAAAATTAAAATAATTATGAATTTTTTAAAAATTGTACAATTTTTTTCACTAAATTTAGTTTAAAAAGGCCATATCTAAAAGAATTTGCAAAATATATCTAATTCCCACCATTAAAATGTTTAAATATGTTAAATGTCAGCTCTCTGAAAATTTTAGGATTATATAATAAGTAGTTTTTGTGAAAAAGGTACATATAAAAATCTAAAATATTACATTTTTTAGAAAACGGGCTTTAAAGTAAAAATTTGTAATTTTCTGAGCATTTACTTTTTTTAGTACTTTCCAGAAGCATATGAAGCCTTTTTTTAATTATCTGCTCACACACACATACAAAACACTTTTTCTAACTTCCTCTTTTTCATTGTTTCTTATAATTTTGTCTTTTTTTTGGGGGAGGGATCTTAAGATGCTTTCGTTGGGTTACTCAAATCCTATGTGTAACCATTTTTTGAAGCATGACACACAGTTATAACTTGTTTCAATATCACAATGTTTTAAGATCATTAACTTTTCTGCATGACTCATACTGAACTGTGCAATAGCCATTACCCCAATATATATATCCGAGTTTTTAATTCCACAAATGTAAATCTTAGAATCACTGACCATATGGTGTTATTATCTGACTCCTTTGGATTCTGGGTAATGCTCTGTGGACTCTATATACACCTTTTCTTAATATGGGATCACATAGAGCTCTAAAAATTGGCTTCATTTAATTAATTATGGTATACGTGTTTATAATAATAGTTCCTTTCGTTACATTCAGCTTCTGTCTTTTGAAACTTGCACCAGGCATTAATAATCGCAGGATACAGTCATGTTGAGAGCTCTCATTTTAAAAAACAGAAGATGAAAGCAGAAGTCATTATTTGTCGGATTATGATGACACCGAAGACACGCGTAGTAGAGTGGCCGGAATACATTTAAATCGTCGATGATGAAAGTCCCCACATGGGCATTTTGTGAAGTATAGAGATGGGAGATATCCGAGGTGACATATTCATCCCTTGATGATGGTGTTTTACAAATCACCATCCTGCAATTATAAAATAGGTGCCTTTAACTAATCAATAAATCAAGTAATTTTTCAAAATCCAATTTAGTTTTACGCAAATAACTAATGAACATATACGTTGACGTGGTATCTGCTTCGAAATTTTGTAGAACTCCAAAGAAAAAGATTTCAGCAAACGAAGAAAGCTCTTTAAAGATATAAAGTAGCAAGACATCGTATTAATAGTGATCACTGAATACCAAAGCATCATATTAAATTGGTGAAAAAGTAAGGTATCAAAGGTGTTCTTATATTTTCTAGTCGTATTTTGAGGATTTTATCAGTATTTTAGAATGCCAAATGATCCCACTTTTCATCATTTCCTTGAAATATTCTTTCCAAATTCTTACATAAAAATATCAGATGTACACATGGTCCTCGGTAAAGACATAAAAACAAAAGGATATTTAACGAAGAATTTGTTGGATTTAATTGCAGATGCGTGGTGCCGTGCTAGAAATCTCCATTCACTACGCCTGGTCACACAACTTAATAACGACCGGACAGAAATAATGCAATCAGCGGAAAAATATGCATTTAATATAATATGTATGTGTTGGGTTGAGAAGCAAGTAGTAATTGATATATACGACATAATTCTAAGTGTGGTCACATTTGTTAAATATGTGTCAGAAGCTATTTGCTTTACTTCTGGAAAAAAGTTCTACAAATTGAACTTCCGAATTTTGACTGTATTCTTCGAAAACTATTTGAGGAAAGAATTCAAGAAACGTGGAGGCTGGAAGCGTCTGGAAAAGCACATCCTTAGTAGAAAATACCGAGAATATCACGACGAGTATGCATCTTATCATTTCGTTATTGATGATGTACCCGATGATTTAAAACGAAAAATACGACAGTCATTTGTATCCATGTCTGAATTTTTAAATGTAGTTCCTTATGAAAAGATAAATGATTTAACTCAGGAAGAGATGTTGTCTATAGGAACTTCTCTTAAATGAAATAAATTCACCAAAAAAAAATAAAGGAAAATCGGTTTGAAAAGGAGCTGAAGGATCAAGTTTGACAAAAATTAATGTGCTTAAAGACTCGGATAGGACGTGTGATGGAGCAAGTTCGATTGAAACTTATGTGCTTAAAGACTCGAATATGCCACGTTCCTCAGAAAAACAAATGAATCTTTGTGCGAGCCATTTAAACCAACTCGAAGATAAACTAAAAGAACTTATTTCAATTTCTGAGTTACTTGAGGCAGAGTAAGTTAAGTGATATTTGTGCAGCCTGGAAGAACATTGATTGTTCTTCTACATTTTTATATATCTTACGTTAGCTTTTTATTGAAGTTATTGTTGATTTGATATCTGTATATATGCTAATTAAAGTGTTTTGATAATCAATTTGACCTCTCATGTTATCATTAAAATAAATTTTTATTGATTTGATACAGCTATAATTCTTTTTGCAACAAAGCATCATGTTTGTTGATATTGAACGGATATATGAATCCTATATAAACTTAACTTTTAATTAAATCGTTTGAGATGTTATCAATGAAAACCGCTGAAAAGCCGCTATGCAGAGGGGGCCGATGCACGTCAAATATGTCAAGCGTCATCCTGTTTGTGTGGAGTGGAAATAAGAAGAAAGAGGATGGTTGTCAGCTTGGGTGTCGCCCTGGTCACTTTACCCTGGATCAAAATTAGGGCGTTCGTCGCTAATAGCTCTCTTGTAGATTTTTAGAGTGACGTTAATATAACTCTCTTGAACTTGGATCCTTTTTTTTACAGTGTCTATCATACTTTGCGTGAAGCAATATGCATTTTCAAACTGCCAATAACACAATAGAACACATTTTCCTAAATCAAATTTTAAATAAAATTACAGTAGAATATATTTGAATATAGTTTCAGATTTTTCTGTGTTTCGTAAATTTAAAGGTAACTTTGAAATAGGTGCGAACTTCGTAGTTTGAATGTGGCTCAAAATTTAGAAATCTATTTTCACTTAGAGTGACTGTTGTATTGTTTAATATTTAAAATTAGAATTAAATTAAAAAAAAAAAATAATTCACCGGGTACCTTGAGTAGTGGATTAATAGAATGATTGGTTTTGAACATGTCATTCTGAATTATCATGAGTTATTGTGGTCACGGATCTTGTATTTCAGAATCACTTCCAAATGTCGAAGATAACACTCTAGATTTATAATATAATTCTTTAACTTAAATAACACGATTAAAGGAAGATTTTATGCATCTAATGATTTATCATTTAAAAACATCTCTACCTATTTTATTTATAAAGAAAAGAAAACACCATTAATTTACTCAATAAGCAGTTAGAGGAGTCATAGGATTCACCAGTGGTGTAGCATATACTATCACACGCCCCACATCACTTGGGGGGGATTCTAGAGGACCCAAAGCCTGACTAAGACAAATACGTCCCATTTATAAGATCTGGCTTGGTGACCAAAACCTGACTTAACAGGGGATCCTAAAATTCTGTTACGACACTGAGATTCATGATCGCAATTCGTCTTCACTCAATATCGCTGACCACTATTCCTCGAAGATGACCTTTTCGTTATAAAGAGCAAATTGCTGTTGACCATTACACAAATATTACATGTGTATGTGGTCGGCATATTCCCGGTGAACTGTTTTCTCAGTGAGCTTGCTAATTCCACGGCTTCGTACTCTTCGTTTAAAATAAGCAAAGCAAAAAAAAAAAAAAAAAATTAAATTAAGTATTTGTTCAAACTTTTCTTGCAGTATATTGTGAAGTTCTGTGACAGGTATCTAACACAAGTAAGCCATCAAAGTTTGAATAACAGAATAGGTTGGTAATTTATCCGGAGAGAGCTGGAAGCTGAGCAGACTCAAATACATATTGCTAGACCTTAAAGCAATACTCAGAAGTGTGTGCTGGTTTTGAAAACAGTTTTGATAGACCTTATACGTAGAGAAAATGCTTAGCTTGTATTATACCAGCACGTCAATGGCGACTAAATTTTTGATATTTCGAACTTTATAACTAGATGTAATAGGAATGCAACAACTTTCGACTTTCTCCTCCAATTTCATGTAGGCATAGGAACCCAAGTTTCAAGGGTTATAATTTTCAGAAGATTGCAAGTAAGATGTATGTTTAATACAATTTCTATATGTTGTTGTTCATGAAAACTTTTCATTCCTGAACAGTTCAACCACAGCAATGAATATTGAATATAATTATATAACTTTACATTAAAATGACAATGCCTATTTTTATGACTGCCTTTTTTTGTGAATAAGAAATAGGAAAAAGGAATTTTGGACGTTTTTATTTTCGTAGCAATTCTGTTGGCTTTGATTAGGTTTTTGAGAGGGGTTTTACTAGCTCTTCCCAACACAAGTCGAGGGATTTTCGCGATGCAGAAAATTGACAGCGTCCATGTCGTCCATTATGTGGCACGTTAAAGAACCTTGGAGTGCCTATTTGGCTTGAGTTGTATCGGCAAAATTAAATTTTTAGCACCCCTTGGCATCGTCAGAGCTCAGATGCTTCTCACTGGGAGGGAAACTGTGCTTCAAAATTACATTGCAGTGATTGGTATTCTACCTATATGGTGCTGTACTAAATAGTGATACCAATTCCCGGGGTACGTGCTAAATCTGCAATGGTAAAAATAGTTCCACTGGAAATAAAAAGTCATCGAGTTAATTGAAGTGTGAAGTTAATTAAAAATGTCTGTGATACCTAACATAAATAAAAAATATGAACTGCGGGTATGAATGAGTGTTTATTAACGTAGAACTCTAAATCATCGCGAAGGCTACTACTGGCAGACTTCATAATTTTAAACCGAGGTCGAGTGACAAGGATGACAGGGAACCAGATCCCATTTCCTAACCTCTACACCAAGGCATATTTAACGCGCATCAGTTCCTTTACACGGTGGTGGCATTAGCGCTTAAACCCTTGATACAATAACGCAAGCTGGAAAATTCCTGACCATAATCACTAGACATGTGTATCAGCCGCAAGCGAAAATATTTCCTGCATCGAATCCGCGAAAAATAGACAATCCCACTTCGTGAAGTTCTTTAACGATTAGTTTTATATTTACTAAGCTATAAACAATGGAAGACTAAAGAATATGGAGCTAAAGCACTTTTCAGTTACGGCGACTGTAATTTTTAGCCCAAGAGAGTCTTGGGTATCTAGTTTTCCACCAAGACATCATTTCTCAACTTGAGGAGAGCTGCAGGAAACAGAACTTAACTATTCTGCAGTCATTTTTTTAAATAAAAATATGAACGAGGAAAAATCTATTTTCGTTTCAATTTGGCCGTGGTCCCCATGACCACTCCGTACGAAAGGTTGGCATTGTTTGTCAGATCATGACGACACTGAAGACGCACCTCGTAGAGTAGCTGGAGTACATTTAAATCGTCGATGCCGAAAGTCCCCACAAGGGCGTTTTGTGAGGTATAGAGGGGTGGGGGATATTTGAGGTGTCATCTTCAACACTTGATGATGGTGTTTTACAAATCATCATCCTGCAACTTGAAAATAAGTGCCTATAGCTAATCAATCAATCAAGTTATTTTTCAAAATCAAAATTTGTTTTGCGCCTGTAACTAATGAACATATACTTAGACGTGGTATCTGCTTCGATAGCATAAGGCGTTAGCCAAGTCTCCACTTTTTCAGTGTTTTCACTGAACTGAACTGAGCTTCGATATTTTGTAGAATTCTAAAGAAAAAGATTGCTGCACACAAAGAACTCTTCATAAACGTATATAGTAGAAATACATCGTATAAATAGAGATCACTGTACATCAAAACATCATATTAAATTGGCGAATAAGTAAGATATCATTGGTGTTCTTGTATTCTTAGTCGAATTTTGATGATTTTATCAGTATTTTATAATGCGAAGAGATCCCACTTTTCAGAATGTCCTTGAAGTATTCTTTCGATGTTCTTACATGGAATCATCGGATTTACACATGGTCCTTGGTAAAGACATAACACGAAAGGGCCATTTAACGAAGAATTTGTTTGATTTAATTGCAGATGCGTTTGCCGTGCTAGAAATCTCCATTCATGGCGCCTGGTCATTACAACTTAGTAACAACAGGAGAGCTATGATGCAGTCAGCAGAAAAATATGTATGTAATATAATGTGTATGTGTTGGTTGGAGAAGACAGTAGTAACTGATATATACGACAGAACTCTAAGTGTAATCGCATTGGTTAAATATATGTCAGAAGCTATTTATTTTATTTCTGGAAAAAGGTTCTACAAATTGAATTCTCGGATTTTGACCGTGTTCTTCGAAAATTGTTTGAGAGAAGATTTCAAGAAACGTGGAGGCTGGAAGCGTCTGGAAAAGCACATCCTGAGCAGAAAATTCCGAGAATATCACGACGAGTGTGCAGCTTATCATTTTGTTATTGATGATATACCGGATGATTTAAAACGAAAAATACGCCTGGCGTTCGCATCTACGTCTGGGCTTCCAAAAGAAGTCCCTGGTGAAAGGATAAATTATTTAACTGTTGAAGTGATGTGGTCTGTAGGAACTTCTCTTTTAAATGAAATAAATTCACCAAAATGGAATAAAGAGTCGGTGTCAAAAAAAGTTGAAGAATCAAGTTTGACAATAACTAATGTGCTTAAAGACTTGGATATGACGTTTGATGAAGCAAGGTGTATTAAAGCTGATGTTTGTCAAGACTTGAATATGACACGTTCCTCGGAAAAACAAATGAATCTATGCGCGAGCCATTTAAGCCAACTCGAAGAGAAACTAAAAGACCTTATTTTAATTTTTGAGTTACTTGAGGCAGAGTAAGTTGTGATATTTTGGAAACGTGGAAGAACATTGTTTTTCTTGCATTTTTATATATCTTACGTTAACTTTTTATTGTGTATATACACACATGCTATTTAAATTTTTTTATATTTAATTTGACCTCCCATGTTATCAATAAAATTTTTATTGATTTGATACATCTATATTTCTTTTTGTAACAAAGCATCCTGTTTGTTGACATTAAATTAATTTATGAATCATATTTGAATTAGTATTTTAATTAAGTCGTTTGAGTTATTATCAATCGAAACGCTTTAAAATTTGAGATTTTTATGTATCTGTATTCCGAAATTGTAACAGTACAGTGGATAAATTTGTACAGTGCTTAAATCAGGATTTTATTATGTATTATTTCTAGTTATATAAACGAGGGCCATGGAAGCCTAGTAGTTATGGGGATGAACTCGTGGCTTGAATGTCATGGTTTCAATTCCTCTTATTTCTGAATACCCTCCGTATTGAGGGAATGATGCACATTAAATGAAACTCAAAGTCCTCCCATTGACATTTTCGTCATCTAAACGAGGTTCAAAATTACAAGGTCTATCGCCATTAGTCCTCGTGTTGAAGTTTTCATCGTTAATACAATTGAGATAATAGCGACTGATTAATATAACTAGTGAGTTATCGTTTACATAGCTCTCTCACTGACTCGGAGTAAAGAAATGAAGCTTGTAATACTAATTTTAAGCACGATACCAGACGAGGTATTAAAAAAATCTAATCATTTAAAGAGCAGAGTATTTATCACAAGTCTGCCTTTTGAGTCTCGAAGTGGGTGCGATAGGTTTCTGTTGAAGGTCATGGATTCGTGAATGGCGTTATGAGTTCGAGCCTACTACCGATGAAGACCCGCTATGCAGAGGGCGCCAATGCACTTTAAATATGTGAAACAACCTCCCATTGGTATGGAGTCGAAACTAGGAGAGGGGGGTTACCAGTTTAAGTGTTCACTTGACCCTTGTTCAAAATTACAAGTTCCATTATCAATAGCCCTCGTGCACAGCTTTGTAGAGTGGCGCGTTAATATATTTCTCTCATTCGAATTCTTTTTTATAGTATATCATATTTTGCGTGAATCGATATGCCTTTTCAAATTGACATTAACACAACGCAACATATTTTCCAAAATCAGAATTTTAAAATAAAAGTCCAGTAGAAAAAAGTGCATATTTTTGTATGTAGTTTCAAATTCTTCTGTTTCATTCGTTAAGAAAATTTAAAGTAACTTTAAATGACGAAGTTCACGCATCTTTTTGACTGTGGCTCAAAAATTAGAAATCTATTTTCGTTTAGTGACTGTTGTATTTTCTAGAAGTTAAAATTAGAATTAGACTTAATTTAAAGTAAAAATAATGCATCGAATACCTTGAGTAGTGGATAATAGAATGATTGATTTTGAGCATCTCATTCTGAATTATAAGTTATTTTGGAGATGAATCTAGTATTTTAGAATCACAACCATGTGCCCAGGATAACACTAGATTTAGAATATAAATCTTTTAACTTAAATAACACGATTAAGGGAAGATTTTATACTCCGAATGATTTATCAAGTAAAAACATCTCTATTTTTAAATAAAGAGTAGAATACACCATTAATTTACTCAATAAGCAGTTAGAGGAATCACAGAGTAAACAGTCACACCATCGCCACCCCCGCATCGTGGAGGGGGAAGGCAGGATTATAGAGGGCCCAAAGCCTGACTTGGTCAAATAAGTATCCTTTGTAAGATTTGGCTTGGTGCCCCAAACCTGACTTTACACAAGGGCCCTAACATTCTCTATTATGCCAATAAATTTCACGTTCGCAATTCGTCTTCACTCAATGTTGCTGACCACTATCCCATGAAGATGACCTCTTCGTTATAAAGAAGCAAACTATTATTGACCATTACCCAAGCATTATGTGTGTTGTCTGTGTTCGGCACATTCTTGGTAAACAGTTTTGTCAGTGAGCATGCTAATTCCGGTGCTTCGAACCTCCGTTCTAAGTAAGCAAAGCAAAAAAAAATTGCTTTAACTCAGCTTTTGTTCAAATTTTTCTTGCAGTATTCTGCGAAGTTTTGTGACAGGCATCTAACACAATTTAGCAGCAACGTTTGAATAACATAAGGTGGTAATTTATCCGGTGAGTTAGAAGCTGAGCAGACTCGAATATAGATGATTAGACGTTGACGAAATTTTTTGTCTTCCAGATTTGAAAACAGTTTTGATAGACCTCATCCATAGAGAAATTGATTAATTTATATTATACAAGCACGTCAAATGCAACTAAAATATTGATATTTCAAACTGTAAAGCTAGATGTAATAGGAAAGCAACAGCTTTCGACTTTCTCTTCCAACTTCATGTAGGCATATGAACCTGTTTCCACGGTTATCAATTGCTGAAGACTGCAAGTGAGATGCATGTGTTTGTGTGTGTGTGTTTTCTAGAATTTCTAATTATCTTGCTTTTTTTGCTGGCAAAAGCAGAGTAAAGAATTGTGGGAGAATGGTTATATACACTGAAGAGTCCAATTTCAGCCTAGCCAATGATTATCTAACATCTTCATCTGGAGGAACACATTATATATTTCTTCCAATATCTATTAAAATGACGGGTATGACAGGAAAGATTTATGTTTTGGGTTAGATATGCTGAACTGGTGCATGACCTTCATATATAAGACAGTGGCTTTATGACTGAAAAGAAATATGAAAAGGGAATTATGGACCTTTTTTATTTTATTTTTGCAGGAGTTCAATTGGTTTTGATTGAGTTTTTCAAAGTAGTTTTGATAGTGTTTCCCAGCCCAAGTCGGGGATTTTCATAATGCATAAAATTGACAGCGTTCATGTCGTCCTCTATGCGACGTGTTAAATATCCCTAGAGTGCCTGTTTGTCTTGGGTGCTATCGGCAAAATTAAATTCCTAGTACCCCTTCGTATCGTCAGAGCTCAGGTATCTCTCTGGGGGAAACTGGGCTTCAAAATTATATTGCAGTGATTGGTATTCTATCTGTATGGTGCTGCACTAAATAGTGATACCAATTCACGGGATACGTGCTAAATCTGAAATGGTAAAAATTGTCCCACTGGATCTAAAAAGTTCTCAAATAATTTGAAGTGTGGAGTTAATAAAAAAAGGCAGTCATACCTAACATAAATAAAAAGTATCAACTGCATTTATAAATGTGTGTTTATTAACGTTAAACTCTAAGGCAATGCGAAGGCTACTAATGGCGGACTGAAAAATTTTAAACTGAGGTCAAGTGATGAGGTTGACATGCGAACCAGATCTCATCTTCTAATCTTTGCACCGAGGCATATTTGACGTGCACCAGTTCCTTTACACGGTTATCTTTAGTTATATTAGGAATTAAACCCGCAGGACGACAACAAAAGCCATGAATTCGTGGCCATAACCACTAGACATGTGTATCAGCCGCAAGAGAAAATATTTCCCGTAACAAATCCGCGAAAAAAAAGATAAAACTAACTTCGTGCAGATCAGTAGAGTTCTGTAATGATTAGTTTTGAACGCCCCAAGTTATAAATAGAAGGGAGACAAAAGAACATGAAGTTAAAACATTTTTCAGTTACGACAATTGTAATTGTTTGTGCAAGACAGTCTTGACTATCTAATTTTCCATCAAGACAGTCCATTTTTCAACTTCAAGAAAGCTACAGGAGCAGAACTTGAATATTCCGCTGCTCATTTCTTTCCCCCTTTTTCTTTTCTTAATAAAAATAACAACGAGGAGAAATGTATTTTCATTACATTTTAGCCCTGGTATTTGAGTGTTCTTGGTAATCTACTCGTGGTCTCCATTGTTTGTCGAATCAAGATGACACTGAAGACCCTCTGCGTAGAGTGGTTGAGGGAAATATCTCAGAGATGTCACCTTCATCACTTGATAGTGGCTTAAAATAATATTTTTTTTTATAAGTCACCATTCTGTAGCCTAGAAATAGGTGTTTTTAACTAATCAATTATTTAAGTTGTTTTTCAAAATCAAATTTAGTTTTATGCCAATAATTCTAATGAATATAAATATAGACGTCATATCTGCTTTGAAATTTTGTAAAATTCGAAGGAAAAAGATTTCAGCTTGTGAAGCACGTTTCTTTAAGCTATATAGTAGCAATACATTGTATAAATAGAAATCACTGTACATCAAAGCATCATTAAATTGGTGAATAAGTAAGGCATTATCGGTGTTCTTAGTCATATAATTTGATGATTATGGGGTTTCTATCAGAACATTAAAATGCAGAGAGATCCCCTTTTTCAGCATCTCCTTGAAGTATTCTTTCCGTATTCTTACATAGAAGCATCGGATTTATACATGGTCCTCGGGAAAGACATAAAACCAAAGAGACATTTAACAAAGAATTTGATTTAATTGCAGATGCGTTTCCCATGCTAGAAATCTCCATTCACGATGCTTGGTCAGCACAACTTGGTAAAAACCGAAGAGCAATGAAGCAATGGGCAAAATTATATGTATGTCATATAATGTGTGTGTGTTGTGTTGAGAAGCATGCAGTAGTAGCTGATATATAAGACAGAACTCTAAGTTTGGTCGCATTAGTTAAATATATGTCAGAAGGTATTTGGTTTACTACTGGTAAAAATTTATACCAATTAAATTCTCGTATTATAACTGTATTCTTCGAAAATTGTTTGAGAGAAGATTTTAAGAAACGTGGGAACTTGGATTTGACTGTGAAGGTGTGCTAAAAATATTGGATAGTTTTGACTTTTCAAGTGGGTTCGAGTGGGTGAGATCGTTTTGAATTTTTATTTTGTATTGAAATTTAATTTATATAATTTTTATTCTATTTTCGGATAAGAGCTTTTAATTTAATTATTTACACAAGATAGTGTATTTATACAATTTTGAGTGTTGAAGTAGGAAGACAAAATGCGTGACTACCCTCACCCAAATAATAATATGGAAGTGGAACATGAAAATTCAAATTTTTCGTTCAATAAATATAGGTGTAATCTCACAGATATAGAATTATTGACCAAGTTTTTGCGGAAAGACAAAATTTAAACACGTGTCCAAATATTACAATTTTTCTTAAAATCAGAAAATGGCTTTCAGAATGGTAATCGACTTAAACTAAAAGAAAGTATAATGAAAGAGTTCACAATTAAAAAAATATTCTAAGTATAAGCAAAACAAGAAACGGTGAGACCATAATTAAAACAAATAATTGCGAGACCGCCAAAGAAGCTTTAAAAATTAAAGAAATTAATGCTGTAAAAATAAGTACAAGATTGTCCTTTACTGGCCTAACCACTAGTTATATATTGCAGCGAATAGACACAGAATATACAATAGACGACATAAAATCGGAATTAGAAAATTACAATTACGCAATTTTTGATATCTAACGCTTTACCAAAAAAACAGAATCTGGATTTAAACCGATCAAAACAGTTAAAGTTACCCAAATTGGATGCAGTATTCCCGAAAGAGTTCCTTTTGGATTTGAAATGATTAAAACTACTCTTTACTATGAAACACCTAGACAATGCACAAACTGCTGGAAATTTGGACACATTCAAAAATTTAGTAGAAGCGCAATAAAATGCCGAATTTGTTCACTGAACCACTCTGAAAACTAATGCAAAGAAATAAAAATAAAAAAATGCAGCTTTTATGGAGAGGGGCATGAAGCTAATGATAAAGATTGCAAAAGATATCAAGAAGAAATTGAAATCTTAAAAATTAAAGTACAACAACAAATCTCGAGAAACGAAGCAGTTGAAAATTCCAAAGGGAAAAAAACATCATACTCGGCCAAAACATATAATGATCAAACAGAGAAGATAGAAAATCTTGAAAAAAAGTTTGCGAAATTAGAGATGAAATTTGACGAAAACAATAACATATTCGAAAAGAAATTAGAACAAATAGTACAACGCTTCACGTCAGAACTGAATACCATGGTAGCACAAACAAATTTAAGATTTTCTTCCCTAATGAATACCATGGAATCCGCCCTAAGAAAAGTTGCATCCAATATAACAATTCAAAAAGATGCTGATTGTCTAATAAATAGAAAACAGAATGAAAAAGCAAAAAGATTCAAGAAAATATCAGAACAGAGAGGAAACACATTAGATAGTGTAGTAGAAAAAAATAAAAAGGAACCTAAATATAAATAATCAAATTTTCTTATATTCTCGCTAAAAACTCAATATTAATCTACTTTTTTTCGAATTTTTAAACTAATTCGTAGTATCGCACCTTTTTTTCCGTTTTAAATCATAAACATATTCCAATGGAATGCACGTGGAATTAAAAACAAGAGGCCTGATATTCTTTTCGCTCCAATTTTTCAAAAAGCAAGTATTTTAATAATTCAAGAAACCTGGTTACATTCAAATGATATTTTCACAATTCCCAATAAGAATATATTCAGAATTGATAGAGAAATCAAAAGAGGAGGAGGGTTAATGATAGTTTTAAATAAAGATATTAGCGCAATAAAAAAATATTCTCAGAAATTAGTGAAGACCTAGAAATTTTAATAGTCAGAGTTCAAATAGATTTAGTTCCTATCACAATTTTTAATATATACATCCCACCGGGTAACTTTAAAGACATCAATTTATATAAAATAGCATCATATATTGATAATCACAGTTTGATATTGGGAGATTTCAACGCATCTCATGAGATATGGGGATCAAAAAATTCCAGTGCTTCTGGAAAAAAGATTTTTGACTGGATCATTGAAAATGTGTGACGTAATATTATTAAACGATAGAAGTCCATCTTATCTCCATTCATCGGGAATTTTTACATCTATAGATCTTTCTTTAGCATCTATAGATTTAAATTATGATTTATCCTGATCCACAAATCCCTTAAATTTGGAAGTGACCACTTCCCTATAATTATTAATTACAAAAGAGCAAACAGCTCAGTAACTAATAATTGTAAACAAAAAACAAATTGGAACAAATTTATCAATATTATTCAACAAAATGTAAATTTAAATAAAAACAAATATAGATATTATAAAAAGAAATTAAAAAAGCTCAAATCTTATCTCAAGAAACCGAAAAAAACAGATCAGTTCAAGAGCTCCATGGTGGACAGCAGCATGCGGGCATTTAAGAGCCAAAAAAAGAAAACTCCTTAATAAAGCAAAGAAAAACTTTAAAGAAAAAGACTGGATAAAATATAAAGACGTAAGCGCAAAACTTAAGCAAACAATCAAAGCCTGTAAAGAAAATTTTTGGCACAAGACCTGCGAAAAAATATCTTCTCCTAAAGTTCTTTTTAAAATAATCCGAATAATCAAAAATAGAACAAATCCTAACTATTCTTCCTTTAATATTATTGAAAATAACGGAACCATATTAACAAACGAACAATCCCAAGCAAAACTGTTTTTACAATATTACGCAAAACAAAACAACGATAATATTCCAAATATTTCGATTCCGGACAATGGCCAGGATATTACTAAGCCTTTTTCTTTAAAAGAATTAGAAATAGCAATATCTCATCAAAAGAACAGCAGTCCAGGGCATGATACATTTTCTCCAATCAACAAACCATCTCCCCATCAAAGCAATAAATCTCCTTCTGAAATCATTTAATGACAGTTGGTCTTCAAGTCAAATTCCTAAAGACTAGACTCACGCAATTATCCTACCTTTCATAAAACCTCACAAAATCCCAAGGAAGTTTCGTCATACCGTCCTATTTCTCTTACTTTAGTAATTGCCAAATTATTAGAAAGAATGATTCTACATCAGTTTTCGTAAGAAATGTTTATTTTTTACTTATAATTATTAATAGCGTATCGAAAATTTAAAAAAAAAGATCTTAACTTTTTAAAAAAATAATTAAAGAGAAGTAAAAAAAAATGCTTGGCCATAATAAAAAAACACAACAACAACACACTGAGATAATTTATATTTAAAAATTTCCGTCATCAAATAGCTATCTTTAATCCCAAAACAAATTAAAGAAAAAAAAAGCATTTTGTTTTATTTGCTGTTTTTCCTCAATGAAAGATTTTTATGTTTTAAATAAAAATAGTACTGTTAAAAAAAAAAACGAAACCCAGACCATGAGAAAAATTCTAAGAAGATAAACAATTCTCCGCTAAAATTATTATGTTGAAATACTGTACATTAGTTGTAGAAAAAGAAAAGGAAGTCATTTCAGCCAGGCTGCTAAAGGAGTTTGCTAACCATTTGTCACCTTCAATCTTATCGACGGTACAATGTATCAATATTAGTTCCCTCCCATAAATGTTATGATGTTAACGCTTAGGGGAAATTGTAAAATAATTGAGTTTTGCGAAATTTGGAAAAGAATTGATTGGTTTAACATTTCTCTGTAGGCTAACTGAAAAGTTTGCCTCCACCACCTGCATTTGAACGTCCTTTATTATTTGTTTTTAAATTTTTAAATCATTTTTAGTTCAGTTTTATTGGATTTTCACGAAGCAGTCAAAGCGAATTGAATAGTCCTTCAAAGAAGGTAAGTGGCATAAAGGGCTATTCTTCTATAAATTAAAATATTCACTAGAATTCAATTTGTATCGGAGTTGTAATTGCTAAACAAATGATTGGGGTGACTGAGTTCTCGCACTACCATTAATGTTAGTATCGAGTACGCGCCGGCTCCCGGGTTAAAACATTTTGAAGTCTTCTCGCTTTAAATGTTAAAAAGTAACACAATTATTCTTCATCGGAATTTTATATTCTTTTTCATAATCTGAAACATTAATTCTAAATGCTAATTGTGTGAGGTTTAAAATTACAGTTTTTTAAACAGTTATTTACAAATATAGCATTTTATCAAAAAAAAAAATTAGAATGTTTGTATACAATGTCGTGCCACAGTTTTACTCGTACAGGCAGCTATTATATCAAGAATAATGTTTTATTTTTTAAATGAACTCAAAGGAGTCGGTGTTTCATGGGAAAATATTTTGATGTGGACAGCTAACGCTAAGAAGGTATTTTATAAATTATTATGGGCTATTACTCCGAATTTGTCATCTGTGGTAGCCATATGAGTACTGGGATATAGATATCGGATCGTGGCTGCCTTTCACTAAGTTCGAGCCCAGTACCACTAAAGACCCGCCATGTGGGCAACGATGCATGTTAAATCTGTTGAGAGTTGAAACGTTTTCCCGTTGGTGGGGTGGTAGGGAATTTTAAGGGTTCCAGCATTCTTGTCGTCCACTTTATTGAAATGGTGAAAAAAAAAGTGTTCCGTCGTCAAAAGCCCTCGTGCAGCTGAACAGTGCGACGTTAATATTCAATCAATGAAAGTTTTAACTAAATTAAGAACAAGTTTAAAAGTTTTTAGGAAATTTGGAGTTATGGGCTGTAATTTGTTTTAGATGGATATGTTTTTAAAAGGAAGGTTTTAATATCAGAAATTGACACTTAAAGAGTTATTTTTCTATATTTAGCTGAGATCTAATTTTTGAGGCTGAAGGCATCCACTGCAGAAAATAAAAAAGGTCTGTTGAAAATGGAAAATATAAACAAATTTAGATGAAAAAAATGAATACCAATCAGGGAAATACCCAATCAAATCTATAATGTAAAGAGAAATTTTTGTTAAGTTTTTAATTTTTTTCTGGATGTTTTAAATTTTGAAATTTAGGTAACTTTAAAAACTATTGTGGAGTATTGTTTGAAATAGATACTAATCCACTGCATACCGTTGCCTTCATCCAGAAAATAAAAAATATCTTTGCCAACATAGTCTAATTGATTTTATATGTAAAAAAAAAATTAAGATTTTCATAATTTTAAGTTTTAACATTATATGGAGCTGGGGCTTTTTTCCATCATTTACTTCATGGTGGTAAATCAAAATTTATATTTTTAAAGATCGCCTATTTAATTAGTTAAAAAACAGATCGTCATTATGTGTAATATGTTACTTTATATATATTTGTCGAATTTTTGCTTAAAGACTTAAAAATGTATATACATGATATTGTTTTAAAGATCTACTGCCGTAAATTATGTTCATGTTAACTAAAACGTGAATTACAATTAACGTGGAAAAAAAAAAACAAAAAAAAATTACATTCAACTCTAGAAAATGGTAGCCATAGGATTATCGAGTCAAAAATACTGAATTGTACGAGGAAATATTTTTACATGTATAATTGCGCAAACGTCCGATAGGTTTTTAGACTTTTTCACGCAAACGTACCCTATAATGCCAGATTTTTGGATATGATAGAGAGCGACATTTTTAAAAAAAACTATTTTTCTGTATGACATTTGTGCTTTGAGAAATGAATGCTGAAGGAAATAAATTTTTTCCTATTAAATACATCATTTTTTTAAATCTGTTCCAATTTAAAAATTAGAGAAAGAAAAGTTTCATAATTTTTTTAAGTAATATATATTTTAAGTAATTTTCTTAAAATTATATTACTTAAAAGTTACATACACAAAATTTAATATACTTATCGCATAAATTTGTACTTTTAAAAAATGGTAAAATCATAAGTAACTTTATTAGCGTTCTCAAAGTGTATTTTTATTGCAGTAAAAACATTATTGCTGTACAAACGAGACAAAAATTATTTTTGGTTCGCCAGTATTGAATTAAATTACTCCTTTTAATAGACATAAAAAATGGTAAGCTCAGAGTATTTTATGATAATTAATTAATACTAAATTAAGAACAAGTCTTAATTTATTTTACTCTTTCGAGCATGGGCTGGTTCCCTTTAACAAACGAACAATCCCAAGCAAACTGTTTTTGAAAGGTTTTACAAAAGAAAACAACCCTCTGAGTTCCAAATATTTATATTTAGCTGATATTAATAAAACTTTTCTTTAAAGAATTAGAAATAGTAATATCTCATTTAAAAACAGAGAAAAGGGAAAAATAAAATTAATTATCCAATCAATAAACCATCTCCCTTAAAGTAACATATACAAAATTTAATACTTATGTCATGAATTTGTAGTTGGTCTCCATAATAAATATTGTTGCTTTATCGTAATTGCATTATTATTGCATTCAGTAAATTATTATCCCAAGGGGGCGCATAAAAATTGTGATTGAAAAGGGGGCTTACCAGTATTGAAAGTTTGAGAAGCACTGTTAGAAAGAATGTTGGATTTCAGTTTTCAAAACAAAATTTTTCATGTTAATCATCATGGTTTTTACCCTCACAGAAGCAACATTAATACATTACTTGAATTACAACATGACATCATACTGGCTAGAGAACGCAAAGAATATTTTATTTTGGTAGCGTTGGATGTTAAAGCGGCATATGACTCAGTGTGGCCAAATGGCCTTATTTCTAAAACCAAACAAAGTTGGGATACTCTGGTAGATTACTACGATGGATTCAAAACTTACATCAGAGAACAATTCAAATCAAATGGAGAAACATTTTTCAAAAATGTTATAAACAATTATGGTATACCCCAGGGTTGTATCTTAAGTCCTTTCTCCTTTTTATGATTTATATGTCAGATATTTTTGAAATTCAACACGACAGCCATCTTCTGGTTTATGCTGACGACATATTTTTATATAATAGTGGTACAAATTGAATAAAACAATAGGCGAAATGCAAGAATCTTTAAATAAAATTTCAGTCTGGTGTAAAAAATGGAAATTATCCACCTCTCCAGAAAAAGCAGTCTAATCAACTTTTCCAGAAAAAAGAAGCACAATATCTCCACTACTTAAAATATGCGACAAACCTATTCCCCGAAGTGAAGAGTCTGAAAATCCTGGGTATCATCTTCGACCCCAATATCACCTGGAAAAATGATATTAATTACCTACGCCAAAAAGGATTTAAATATTTAAATGCCATTAAAGCCTTATCTTCTCCGAAAATAGGAACAAGATCTGTTCATCTTTTAAATATTATTAATGCCACAATCCGTTCTATCTTTGACTATGGAAGTCAACTTTTTCCTTTTCTAGCAATAGCAACAGACAGAAACTAGAACCGACTTTACAATGCTGCCTTACGTTTAGCCCTAGGTCTCCCAAAAATACCCAGTTGAATTTATTAAGAGCAGAGTCTATGAATAGAAGTATTAATACTCGCCATAATTTTGCCAAAAATTTATAACCAAGCAAATAGCATTAAAAGACTGGTCACCGAACGCAAGGTTATTTTGGAATATAAATAGTATTTTTATAAATATAGAGAAAAAGAGATCAGTATTTTTCAAAAGACGATCAACCTGCTCCAAGAATTATGCATCTCTAAAGTAGATATTCTTCAATGAATCCCTTCTCCCCCAATCTTCAATAATCGCAAAATAAACATCTATACTCATGAACTACCATTTCAAAACAAGGATCTTCCAGATGACATAGTACAAAAATATGTTTAATGATTACATTCAGCCAAAATTTAATAACAATATCATAATAGCAACCGATGGTTCAAAAAATACTAATCAAACATCAATAGGAATTTTGATCCCTAAGAAAAAAAAAATTCGACAAAATTTCATACTGAAAGAAATGATTTCAATATTCACAGCTGAAGCTATAGCCATATGGACTGCGTTAAAAATTGGGTTTCTGAAACAGAAAATTATATCATCTTGACGGACAGCTTATCAGTCCTAAATGCATCCAAAATATTAATAGAAAACCCAATACGATAATATTAAATTTAAGTTCAACTTACATCAGTGCTCTCCAAATAGCTCAATCAATTACATTCATTTGATACCAGCTCACAAGGAATAGGGATTAATGAAGAAGTTGATAAATTAGCTAAAGCCTCCAGAGCCGTGGAATATTATTTCTTGGATAACTTATGGGAAGATTTACATACATATTTCAAAAAAACAACACAAAAAACAAAAGCGAAGAAATATGGAAAAAGAGCAAAAGACATAAAAATTATTTTTACATTTCTCATCTTGAAAAATGAAACAGACAGGCAGCAAAAAATAGAAATACAGAAGTTTTAATCAATAAATTGCGAGCTAAAAAATTACCATTAAATGATATATATTTTTCCTTTTAAAAACAGATTCTCCATTGTGTGCAGATTTTAAAGTACCAGAAACTAGTGAACATTTTATATTAAACTGTATCAAATACAAATCACAGCGTGAAATTTTGAAAATTTTATCTCCAACCACGGAGAATGGTCTTATTCCCTCAATAGCGAAATGTAAAACAATAGAGCATGTTCAAAAAGTTGAAAAATTTCTGACATCATCCAATACATTCTAAAATTCCAGTTACTCTATACTCTACTTTCATCATCCTTAGTTGAAGGACAAACGCGATAATTCAAATTACTGAACAGTGCAATCACGAACTGTGTTACAACTTGGATTAAAACTATCAATATTTTATCGGAGCATAAGGCGTTAGCCAAGTCTCCACTATTTCAGTGTGTTTTCACGGAACTTAACTGAAGAAACGTGGACAGTGGAAGTGTCTCGAAAAGCACATCCTGAATAGAAAATACCGAGAATATCATAACGAGTGTGCAGCTTATCATTTCATATATTGATCCCAGATGATTTAAAACGAAAATCCGACTGTCATTTGTATCCAAGTCTGAATTTTCAAAAGTAATTCCCTTACGAAAAGATAAATGACTTAACTCAGAAGTGATGTTGTCTGTAGGAACTTCTCTTTTAAATGAAATAAATTCACCAAAAATAAATAAAGGGAAAATTGGTTTTAAAAAAGGAGCTGAAGGATGAAGTTTGACAAAAAACTACTGTGCTTAACGTCTCAGTTATGACGTGTGATGGAGCAAGTTCAATTGAAACTTATGTGCTTAAAGACTCGAATATGCCACGTTCTTTGAAAAACAAATGAATCTTTGCGCGAGCCATTTAAAACCAACTCGAAGATAAACTAAAAGAACTTATTTTGAGTTACTTGAGGCAGAGTAAGTTGCTATATATGTTAGAAACCGTGATGGACATTGATTGTTTGCGTTTTTATATACTTTGCGTTAATTTTTTTAAGGAAGTTATTGTTGATTTAATATCTATATACACATTATTTAAAGTGTTTTGATATTTAATTAGACATCCCCATGTTATCATCTAAATAAACCTTTTATTCATTCATATAGCTCATCTGTATTTCGAAATTATATCAATACATTTGATAAATTTTTGCAATTTTATATCAGTATTTTATTATTCATTATTGTTTTTTGAATATATAAACGAGGGCTACGGTAGCCCCTCTTAGTGGTTATTGTCATGAACTCGTGGCCGGTTTATTGCGGGTTCAAGCATGTTTTCTTCCCTACTGAATACTGCCGTGTCTAGAGGGGATGGTACACTTTAAATTATTCGAGCTCAAAGTCCCTCACCCTTCCGTTGGTATCCTCGCTACTTTACCAAAGTTCAGAATTACAAATCTGTCACCAATAGCCATCGTGTTGAGCTGGGAATCGTTAAAAAAAATTGAGATAACATAACTATTGAGCTATCGTTAATATAGGTCTCACTCACTCAGAATAAACGAGTAATGCTTCTAATACTATTTTAAGTATCATCCCATACATGGTATTAAAAGAGTCTTGGAATTCAAAGAGCAGCGCACGCTTTGCCACAAAATGTGCTCCGAAACTGGTCAAGGTAACTGTTTCATGACTGGCATGATGAGTTTAAGACTAGTACTACTGAAAACCGCTATGCAGAGGAGATCGATGCTAGTTAAATTAAGTTAAATGTGGCGGAAATTAGAGAGGGGCTGTCAGCTCAGGTATCACCCTTGTCACTTAACCCTGGTTCAAAATTATACGAGGTCCGTTGCCAATAGCTCGTGCAGCTTAGGTAGAACAACTTTAATATGTCTCTCTAACTTCCTCAAATCGTTTATTTTTTAATAGTATTCATCGTACTTTTTGCATCAATCTATATGCATTTTTGAATTGCAATTAATACAACACGACACATTTTCCAAAATCAGATTTTAAAAAAGAATACCTTGATATGCTTTCCGATTTTTCTGTATGACGTACGAGGGGATTTTTAAACGTCCCTTCAAAAGAAGGCATGAACTTCGTCGCTTGAACGTGGCTCACAAAATTTAGAGATCTATTGCCTCAAAGAGTAACTCTTATATTTTCTAGTATTTAAAATTAGAATTTAATTTATGAAAACTATAATCCCTCGATTAACATGAATAGTGGATTAACTAAATGACTGATTTGAATTTAAGAATACATACTGCAGTAGCATAAATGCTATTGGTGATGGATCTTGTATTTTTATAATCACAAACAAATTTCAATGATAACACTAGATTTAGAATACAATTCCTTTAACTTCAATAACATGGTCAACTGAGAATTTTATACATGTAATGGTTTATCTTGTAAAAACTTTTCTACATATATATTATACAGAGTAGAATATATCATTATTTTATTCAATAAGCAGTTAGAGGAACCAAAGGATTCATTCACCAGTGGCTTAACGTACTTCCTCGTAAACCCCACATCGCGGGGGGCAGGGTTCTATGGGACCGAAAAAGCCTGACTGATGACAATTACGCAGCATCCTTTGTAAGATCTGGCTTGGGGGCCTAATATTTTCCGTTACTCCCGGGATTAACGACCGCAATTGGTCCCACTCATTATTGGGCTGTTGACCACGATATTATGACCACGATCCCTCGAAGATGACCTCTTATTCGTTATAAAAAAGCAAAATAATAGTGCCGATTACACAGGCTTATGTGTGTATGCAGGATCTGCACATTCCCAGAACAATGTTTTATCAGTGAGCTTGCTAATTTCGCAGCTTTGTACTTTCATTCAAAATAAAAGTCGCTCAAATTAAACGACCGTTCAAACTTTTTAAAGCGTTTTGTTAAATTTGTGACAGGAATCGAACACAAGTAAACATTAACGTTTCAATGACAGAATGAGGGTGTGGTAATTTATGGGCTAGAAGCTGGTCAGACACAAATATAGATTGCTAGACGTTAAGGCTGTTTTCGCCATGCATACGACAATGTGGACTTACTGCGGAACACATTTTTGGACAGAAATTGCCTCACCTTTTATAAAAATTTGTAATATTGTAACTCATACATTTGTTCATAATATAGTGTTTTTAAAATTTCAAAATATTTCAAAAAAAAAATCAGTTATTCTTTAACATGTGAAAGAGGATAGCTCATTTAGCATTACGGTATAAGAAAAAAATGAGAAACACATTTTATAAAAGAAAATATGTTAACTAGATAAAATGAATAGTTCGATAAAATAAGGCATTTTCTACAGGATAGTGAAGCCAGAATATATAACACTAATGTTTGAGTAGTTTTATATCTGAAAACATTCTAAATTTTGGGTCCTATTATTTAATATTATCCGAAGACAGCCTTACTGCAATACTGAGGCATGTGCTATTTTTAAAAAAACAGTTTTGATAGAACTTTTCTGTAGAGAAATAATCTTAGCATGTATTTTGCAAGCACGTCAACTGCACCTTAAAAATTTATATTACATACTTTTTAAAACAAAATGTAACGGGAAAGAAGAGTCGCTCGACCTTTCTCGTGAACTTTATGTAGGCATAGAACCCAAGTTTCAAGGGTTATCATTTTCAGAAGATTGCAAGGGAGATGTATGTTTCCTGAATTTCTGAGCAGCTTGATCTAATCAACACGTAGAAAATAGGGGAGCAGATAATAGTGGGGAGAACTGTTCTTTAATTGAAACGTCCAACCTCAGCCTAGCTAATGATTTCAAATATCTTCACCTGGACCTGCAATGTCTTCCAACATCCATTAAAAAGGACGGGCTGCAGCAAATATCATGGTTTGGGCTAGATATGCTGAAATGAGATGCGTGAACTTTCATATAAGACATCGGCTTTGTGATTTATAAGAAATATGAAAAAGGGAAATTTTTGAAAAATTTGTTCATCTTCTCTGGGGTGCATTTGGTTTTAACAGTGTTTTTACTGAGGATGGCTTTTTTTTCACATAAATCATACCTAGTCCTCGAATTATTGAAGACCATGGATATTTTCCAGATGTTTTGTTAAGTTTAATATTGATGTGTTTACCCCTTAGACTAGTGGTCTTCAAACTGTGTTCCACGAGCCATAATAACTGTGTTTCACGAGTCACAAAAAAAATCGAAAAGAAACCTGTAATCGTGTATACAAAATGGATTCACATTCTCTAAAGTTTTCGTTTTATGCATACCCACAAAAATTTAAAGCTCTTCACCGTCATTAAGAAACTGTACATTTTTGCATATGTAATGATTTTATTTTGCAATACTCTTCTCTCTTTAAACGTTTCTTATAATATAATAAACTAAAGTTAAAACGTTTTCTCTTTCATATATATATATATATATATATATATATATATATATAATTACTTACTAGATTGTAAATATTTTTTGTTTACTGTCTCTGTTCAACGAGATAATTTTATACATGTTAGTACAATATCTGGCAAAGCTATAAATAGTTTTCTAATGGGAAATGCACCTTTATATATGAAAAAACACCTACAACATACCAACAGGGGCGATGTTAAAAATGTGTGTGTGTGTGTGAGTGTGTGTGAGTTCAAGAAAGAACAGATCCCAAATTTTATGTTGCTAATTAATGCAAAAATACGCAGTATTTCTCCCGCAGCTATAGACATTTTAATGTCATTCAGAATAATGTGTATAAGTGAAAAATATTTCTCATCCTAAGTGTCTACAAAAACCAAGAAGAGAAACAAAATGAAGCCCAGGAATACGTAATGTGATTGCAGTTATTCTCAATATACCTAGACAGTTTGTGTGAAAAAAGCAAGCACATATCCAGTTACTAAACATAATGTATGGGTAGAGATAACACGTGTATCACAGATTATTACATTATTAATGAGTAAAATTATATTAAAAACTGTATTAATTTTTTAAATAATAAATTCAATACTTTTTTTTTTATAATTGCTTTTACATTAATATCTATCATTGATATACTTTAAATATTTTTTAAGATATATTCTAAGAGTAAGCGTGTAGAAGGTCTACATCGAAAATTCGTTCTAGTTCTAGGGGCTCCATGAGTTGAAAAATTTTGAAGACCACCGCTATAGACCATATTTGGGATTATATTGAATGAAATTAGGAACCGGATTTTTTTCGTGGAGCCATCCAGAATTGGAAAATGTATTGACATTTGAGATCGACTGTGTGTATGCCACGATTACTCTTTAACTACCTCATCTTTTTTCTTTCAGAAGAAAATATTGCTTTTCGTGAAAACTACTACACTGCAAGATCATGCAAATCATAGGGTGCCAGTTTGATATCACTGGGCATCACGCCAAGTGCTCTTGAGGGATAAAATCACGCTAAGCAGCGCCTGTGGTCGCTGAAAATGGAATCCAAGATGGCGTCCTAGCGGTATCAAATCGTCAGAAAATAATTTTTTAAAAATTGTTTTGAAATACATTTCAAAAGAATATAGGGGATTGAGAATAAAGCCAAGATCAATCATTAAATAGTGTGAATAACAATATGTAATATAATAAACAAAAAAGTTACATCTACTTCAATAATATTATTCAGTATATAATAATAATCTTATAACATAATTTAAAAGTAATTATAAAAAAAGAATAAAATCATCGTATTGTGTGTAATATAAAAAGTATTCAGTAGAAAACTCATGTAACGTGATAATTATAAATAAATAACAATAATTATAAATGAATAATAAAAAATAATTATAAGTAAAGTAACATAATAATTATGAATAAATAACATAATGTGTAATAATATTTATAAAAAATATAATAAAAACTATTATAAATAACGAATATTATATGATTATTACATATATAATAATAATTGTATTTTTATATTATATTATTAGTAAAATAATTACATAATATATATTAACATTAATAATGAATATCACAATAAAAGTATATATATCTATATATATAGATATATATAATGGAAACTTGCCCTATTCCAAAAACTGCAAAAATATCAAGATAACCATATTATCGCCCATCTTGGCGAACATAAACAACAACTTGGCGCGTGCCTCGTGATATCAGACTAGT